>CM042758.1:7176049-7193549 GCA_022496165.2 Catalaphyllia jardinei | reverse complement strand
AAAGAAACGGCTGAAGAAACAACGAATCTTTGCCTGAAGATTTTCAAGAAAATTGGCGTGGATGTCAGAGAAACTGATATTGACATTGCTCATAGAATTCCGACAAGAAAACAAAATGGCCGGAGAGGACAGCGAAACAACGCAATTGTTTGCAAGTTTGTGAGGCGCATGGTTCGGGAGAGGGTGCTGACTGCAAGAACAAATATAAATCGTCTCACACCAAATGATTTTGATCTTCCCTCTGACAGCCAAATCGACCGAATTGGAATTCTGAGTCATCTGTCGCCGAAGCTCCACGATCTTTTGCGATCGGCGAAAACTTATCAAACTGAGTACGGCTACAAGTTTTGTTGGGCTAAATCTACAGCAGTTTTTCTTCGCAAGTCTGACAACTCCAGAATCTTTAGGATCGAGTCGGAGAAGGATCTTGAGGACCTTCGAAGAAACGAGTCTACTAATGATGAATCTCACAGCTAAGTTTATTTGTTCATTCTACCATTACCATATAAACCACTAGCCTGTAGCCACGATTATGACAGTTAAAAACCAACGCGTTGAAAAAAAACATAAGGTGCACTTTACACGAACTACCATATTTTGGTTTTCGAGGAGATCTCGCTTCTTCTCACGGACAATTTAACAACTGTCTGTTCTCCGCTAGGAAATCTAAAAGAAATCTCGAAAGACTGCCTGGATTTTATGATCTTGATTTATTTAATCTGAATATCGGTGCTGATTGTAACACCGATTGCCCTGATTTTTCTACGTATATACATAGTAGATATTATTCTCCGCATAGCTTTGAAGTAATGAAAAATAATTTATCAAAGTATGATATCAATCACAGCTTTTCAATCTTTCACAACAATATAAGAAGTCTTAATCGTAACTTGGAAAATCTACTAAGGCATCTCTTAGGAGAGCTTGATTTTCACTTTGATGTAATAGGTGTAACAGAAACCAAAATTACCAATTCAAATTTGGAGGGATTTATCCCAAGTCTACCTGGCTATAATTTTGAATACACCCTTATCAGCTGGGGGTGTTGGAATGTTTATTGTGCATCTCTTGATTATGTAATTCTGAAAAAAACGTCTGCTATGGCTTACCAAGCTCTTTGGATCGAAATAAGTTTCACGAATAAAAAACATATAGTATGTGGCATCATATATCGACAACATAATTCACCCGAGCAATTTCAAAACTATTTTGCAGATACAGTTGAGAAATTTATTTCATCTGGTAAAACCCTTTGTTTAATGGGTGATATCAATATAGATTTGCTAAAAAGTACACATTGCCAGTTTGCGCACGATTTCCTTTCTCTTAAGCTGCTATCTCATTCCTACCATTGATAAACCAACGCGTGTGCATAGAAGCTCGGCAACACTTATTGACAACATATTCGTTGCCACTCGTTCAGTGGAAATATCATTTCCGATATAAGCGACCACTTTTCGCAATTCTGTTTGATAAAATCTGCGAAAGCTTCAAATATTTCTAGAAAGAGAAAAGTGCGCGATTTTTCTAACTTTTCGGCAGAGAATTTTAGAGATGATGTTTGTCGAGTTTCATGGAACACTTTGACTGAGAATGGGGGGAATGATGCGGATAAATTATTTTCATCCTTTTACAACAAACTTAACAAAATCGTCAATAAACATGCGCCTATGAAGGTTTTATCCCAACGCAAAGCAAAGCAGCTTTCTAAACCCTGGATAACAAAGGGAATAAAAACTTCAATTAAGGTTAAGAATAGATTATTTACTATCGGTGACAATACTAGATATAAGCTGTATCGAAACAAATTATGTAGCCTGATCAGATTAAGTAAAAAGAACTACTATTTTGACTATTTTTATGATAATATTGCATATATGAAGAAAACTTGGGAAGGAATCAATAATCTACTGCATCGAAAACTAAGCCTTCAAAATGCATAAGTGCAATTAAAGACCCCGCAAAAAATAACAGTGTGATCCGGGACCCATCGCGTATACCAGACATATTTAACAAGCATTTTTCATCGGTGGGCAATAATTTAGCTAGCAGGCTCCCCTCAACTCAACAAAGTTATGTTGATTTTCTTGCTAAATCGAAGTCAACCCAGTAACAGCTTTAGAAGTGGAAACTGAAATTCTTAGTATTCCTAATATGAAAACATGTGGTCTTTATTCATGCCCGACGCTATTATTAAAATATGTAAGTGACATTGTAAGCCTTCCACTTGCGACACTTTTAAATGCTGCTGTTTCCCAAGGAGTGTACCCGGCCAAGCTAAAATTATCAAAAAGAGTGCCAGTGTTTAAATCTGGCGATGAGCTTGATGCGAATAATTATAGGCCAATATCACTTTTATCCAATTTTAACAGAATTTTTGAAAAGTTAATGTATACTAGGATGATCTCGTTTATCGAAGAAAAGGGATTACTCTATCAGGCACAATATGGCTTTCGTAAAGCACATTCTACACAACATGCAATTTTGGATATTATTAATACAATACAAACTAACATGGACAAACGCCTCTTTTCGTGTGGTATCTTTATTGAGTTGAAGAAAGCATTTGATACAGTTAATCATGGTATATTATTAAACAAATTGGAACATTATGGTTTCCGTGGAATAATTAACGAGTGGTTTACTTCATATTTAAGTAACCGAATGCAAACAACAGAACTCAAATGTCATATTTCTAACAAGGCTACAATTACCTGTGGCGTGCCTCAAGGGTCTGCCTTGGGACCGCTCCTTTTTCTGTTATACGCAAATGATATACAGTACTCCTCGGATAAATTCAATTTTTACCTCTTTGCTGATGATACAAATATCCTCTATGCCGATAAAGACATTAAATCTCTTGAAACTCTTGTAAACTGTGAACTTCGTAAGGTGTGTAACTGGCTAACAGCAAACAGGTTAACCCTCAAAATTGATAAATCCAATTATGTTATTTTTCGACCTTACCAAAAGCGACTAGTACTTAAACCGAAAATTGTGATATATGATAACGTGCTGCGCAAATTTATACACCTTGAATGCAAAGATTATGTAAAATACCTTGGGGTTTTAAGAGATTGCAGTTTAAGCTGGAAATTTCATATTGAACACATCGTAGTGAAAATAAGTAGATTAGTTGGGATTATAGCGAAACTTAGACATTTTGTGCCACGAAATACTCTACTGCACATCTATCAATCTTTAATATTGCCCTACATATCGGTCTTCGTCAGAAAATAAATTCTATATTAAGAAATCTAGGTTAGAAATCAAAAAAAGAGCTTTCTCAAGAGTAGGAGCTAAAATTTGGAATGAGATGCCAGCATCATTAAGAGAGCTCCCCAAGAAACACTTCCAAACAAAACTCCACTCTTTCCTTCTCGATATTCTTAAGAAGCATGATGACTATATTGATATTTCCCAAATTACCTCTGCCCTAAAAACGTACAATTGAACTTGAGTTCTTCATTATGTTAACGTTTTAATGATTTAATAATTTGCTACAATCTGTTTAAAAATTATGTAACTCTCCTATTGTAAATTTATTATTCATTTTTAAATTTACTATTAATTTTTCATTTTCACTTTTTTTAAATTTTATTTTATTTTATTTTATTTTTTTTTCCCTTTGTATGACTGTTCCTCCCAGACTTGCAATGCTATTTGCGGAACAGTCTTTCTTGTACTGAAGTTATACTATAAATAAATAAAGTTGAAAGTTGAAGTTGTTCTGTTAGAGTTTTTCGTTCGCTTAAGCTTTTTGCTCAATCTTATCTAGTTGTTCGTTGTCTCAGTCCAGGTGTTGACTAGAAAAAAACTGAAAAGCTAGTTGCACTACAGAAGTACAAAGTGAGCAAGTGCAAACTTATCCACAAACATTCTCCCCAACTTTGACATTGAGGTGGCATTCTCAGGATCTGAAATTGTGCGAGCGAAGTCATTTGACGTCATTTCTACAGCCAATCAAAATCAGGGCGGCAAATTCATTTTCAGCCCGCCGCATTTCGCGTTTAGCCTGCAAAATGGCGGGTTTTACAGAGCACAGGTTGTCATTTGACCGCTCGTATTGATAATAGCAGATATTAATAGCAGAGCTTCAGCGGCTCGAAAACCGGAGCACCACCAGATAGGACCAGCGCAGAACCACATGCATGGATAGAAATAAAGGGGTTGATTTTCTAAAGAAACTTTGGTGCTGCGTTGGTGGGGAGTATCACAAAATAATGTGGTTTTATCAGCTGGGTTGATAACGTGAATTGGCCACCGTAGAGAGATTGGAAAACGGATGTTTCGCGGGCTAGTCCTTCGTCGTAGTGAATCGAGGAACTGAGGGTAGTGTGTGATTTATAGGCAGAGAGATGGGGCTACACGATTGGTTAGGGCATGGTAATGTAAAAAACAACAGAATTAATTGATGGAATGAAAAGCTTTTTGTGAGGATTAAGAGTGCCGATTTGAAAAATAAATTTTTGTTCTAGAGTTCGCGTCTTTCCGCGCTTCCTTGATGTGGACTGTCATATGTTGCTTTGAAGTGTTCCGCAGCCGGTTTAAATGCATTTTTGTCGTCATTCTCTACGTCACGAAGGTGCTCTCGGAATCAGTCCTAGTAGTCTCCCTGTTTCGCCGATGTACAACTTTTTGCAAAGAGTGCAAGTTAAGTAGATGGCTTTGGCTTAGGTACAGGTGAAATGATCAGTGATTTTGATGGATCGCATATTTTCTCATTGTTGCGAATGCAAGGACATGTTTTGCATTGTGCGCGTTCGCATTTATTGGTTCCGGCTTGATAACTTCATTAGAATGCAATTCTAACTAAAAAAGTACCTATGTTTTTGTTGCGTCTGAATGAAGTTAATGGAGGTTGCGTAAACATTCTACCCTCAGAGTATCAGGATCATTTTGAAGCAATTTAAAACTTTTTAAAATGATGTATTTTACTGCGTGGTTGCGAGGGTAAAATGTTAGGGTGAATGGAAGTATGTAATGGAAGTCTATCATTATTCTCCTTCTGAGACGTTTACAGTGCTAACGTGACCGATCAATTTTGTTGGGCGTGATGATTGCCCGCTTGAACTAAAGAAGCAGGATAGCCTCGCTTAAGTCTAAGAACGTCTAAGAAACTGAGAACAAGGAATGGAATTCTTGATATGGGATGGATGTGAAGATGAATACAAGAATAAGTTTGTTATACCTCCCAACTCAAATTCGTTTTCTGATTGGAAGAGAACGTGTCACGGGTCGTGGTTCAAAACTCACTAACTCCCTAGGGCGAACAAAACTCACTAACTCCTTAAGAAAACGACAACTTGAACTTTCGATTCGCATGTGATCAGGTCGTGCTCCTTGAAACCACGGTAAATTTATGAGCCAGCCGGCGTCATGCAAACGATTTTTTCGCCGTATTTTTTCAATTTCTGAGTTGAGAGGTATAAAAAACACTTGATGACTGGCCTTGCGGGAAACAGTGAGTTTTGTTTTCCCTCGATCTCAATGTTTCCCTCGGCTTCGCTTCGAGAAACAATGAGGGTCAAACAAAACTCACTGTTTGCCTTGGGGTCAGCCATTAAGTGCTTCATGAGAATCTGTGAGTTGTAGTGCACACTGGTATTAACGAACGCTTTTCATCCAACTAATTTAATGTGTAGTTTTTCATGTTACCATGCACCAACGAATAGCGCAGCTCCATCTTTCTGTGTATAAACCACACACAACCCACAATTCCTCGATTCTACCCGTCGAAGGGCTAACGTCCGAAACGTCAGTTTTCAAATCTCTTTACGGTAGCCAATTCACATTATCAACCCAGTCGATAAAACCAAACTATCATGTAGAGAAAAAAAGACAACCAGGCAGCTCTGTTTACATAGTCAACATGGCTAGAGGCATGGATCGCAAACGCAAATGGGAAGATAGTGGGTAAAAAAACAAAATCATTTGGGATTTAGCATTTAATTAAGATTAATTAAGACAATCAATGACTGACGAACTGTGCATACAAAAAACTCATTATTTTAACCGTTAAAGTCAGAAATCTTGATCCGTACCGCCCTTTAGCCTCCTGATTCTGTTTGTTTTCTGTTTTATTGATTAAAAAAGATAAGTATTTCCCTTCTTTGTTTTTGTGTTTTAAATTGCATACCCAAAACAGGTGTAATATTACACCCCTAACTTCCCATAACGACTACTTCTCTACTACGACAAGCCACAGCCTGTCCTCAGTTTGGCCGTTCTGAAGACGTTCGACTGCATTGCCTTTAATAGTGGTCAAGTTGGAGACGTTTAAGCCTCTTAAGGCCTTTAGTTAATTATTAACAGTCACTTAACTGACAACTGACATTTGCAGTCCCGCCCAGACCCTCTACCCTGTTGTTTAGCATTAAAAATACACTCAAAATAAAACACTCAAAATAAAACACTCAAAATATCTTTCTGGTAGTGTTTTTAACAGGTTTTACTGTTGCTATGGTATCCTTTTTTGGGAGAGCACTTGTTTGATACAGTCGTAGCTTGAACTAAAAAAAAGAGAAATAGCATTATTTGATGAAAGAAGACGTACATATAAACACTGGAAACAGTTATGAGTCGCCATAAGTAACTTTATTAAAACTAATAATGTTTAAGACCTTTGAGGTCTGATCGCAGAGGTTACAAGTTGTGTTTCTCTTACAGCGATCATGGAACCTTTTTCAGGCACAGTAATTCGGAAGATCGTTCAAGCCTAAATTCCGATAATAGCTCTGGGGGGGGGGGGGGGAGCGGGGGGGTTATCCTTGCCCAGTTCTCCGATCCTGGTTTAATCCAGTGCGCTACCAAAGTGGGATTCATGTCGATTTCACTTTTATCGTCACTGTTTCTGCAGACTGATTTTGTGTAACACATACTGTTTCTTTTTTGTCTGTAGGCCAAAGCCTGGTCCTGTTCAAGTCCATCCGTCACAAACAGTAACAAAATGATCATCAATGTTCCATTTATGATTTAAGCAATTACAGGGAAGTTAAATCGTAAGGCTTTGCGGGTAAAAGTCCAGCAGCTTAGCTATTTATAAACTAAGTTGAAAAGCTTAAGTATTCGGCAAAGCGATTTTGGACTCCTGGCGTTAGTCCTTCTTCAGAACAACGTATTTTAATCTGACGAAGGACTAACGCTGAAAGGTGAATTTTAAAAACTTGTTACGGCAGCTGACTAACCTTTATCAATTCTATATAAAATCGATAAAGAGGACTGAAGGGTTTAACTTGCCCATCGACGTAGCCCAGGTTCTTTAGAAAGTGATACCTTTGTTAACCCAACAAACCCAAGTTACTAGAGCTATTTCCTGCAAAAATGAGCGTTGGAGTAGCAAATATCGTATCCTCCCAATAAAATGCTGTGATCATTTGTTTAGACTGGGCGTTTATTAATCAAAGTTTTCTCTTCATCATTCAATTATATATTCCTTTTGTTTTTGGCATTAATATATATTCATATATCAAACATTTCATGTACTAAAAGCCTATAAAAAGAACAGACAAACTAAAGGGTTAAACTTGAAATGTAAATAATTTATTTTACCTTATATATCAGTTTAAGTAATGTTATTGCTGGTTTTTAGTGGTAAACACCACGTTTTTCATCCTTGGTAAAGTGAAATAGTAACGTAATCAATAAAACAGAAGGAAGACATGTCACTTGTCACTGTCTGTTTCTTTATGTATCATTAATTAGCATTGCGGTTAAAATTTCACCTGAAATACAATTTTCTATTGGGTGAGAATATATCACGTGCCGCGCCTTAAATCTGGATATATACTGCCCGGGACGAGTTCTCTAACTTTCCAGCCAAGAGACCACATGCAAAGGCTCTTCAGGCTCTTTACAGAGTATCATGGCATTATTGTCAGATAATAATATAACCTTGAATTATACTCTACATAGCTCTTCGCGTTGCTGATAGTTTAAAATAATGCTTAGCAGCTGGGGGTAATCTCTTTTGAAACGATATTAAATTGTCATTCAGCGACAGCTAGGACTTGATGGTGAGACGACCATCGATACAATATCGGTTGTTGTAAATGTTTTGAAACCGAAACCACAATTGAAAACGAAACAAGTGAGTACGGTCGAGCTCCTCTTTTAAGGCTCTTTTCTCTGTTATACGGTGCATAATTATCTCCACTGATTCTACATGTAACTATTTTTTATGTATTGCTATATGTGATTTAATGCTTGAAATGAAAATACAGCTTAACTGTACCGTATGTAATGGTTAAACTCTACAGAAAAAAATATATACACTGATAACAGCGAGCTTTTTGAGCAGTAACTATTATGATATATTTATTTTTAGGTAAGCATTCATACGTATAGTATAAATAATGGTTAAAAATGCCTAATAAATATGTTCAAATATTGAGAGGTTGGGCCAAAGAAGGAATTTTCGTTTTAGCCAAAAATTGTGGAATAAGTTTAAACCCGGCAGATTAAATAGGACATATGCATGTTGTCACCAAAACCAATATAATTACGCAAAAGCTAATGGCATCAGGGGGTTTGCACAATTGAGATAACTAGTGAGGGAAAAAAATGCAAGAATTGTCAGATGCATTACCAATTGTAAACAACAACATAAATTTCCTCTTTTCTGTCCTCTTTCAAAACTGAAAAAAGTAACTTCAAATAATTTATAATTAACTTTTTAACTCAATGGATGAATACGATGCTGGATGCTTTCAACTACAAAAAATATTTAATAGGCTCTCCACATGGAAGATTGATTTATTCACATGGTTGTCCCCCAGGCTGAACAAAAACACGGACATAAAGCAATCGGATCTCCAAAGGTGTAACCATTGTTTTACCGTGCAGCCATATCTATTCCACCCACAACAGCAAGGAACATTTGCAAGTGAAATGGATTTTTTGGCAGCTTTAAAGCTGGCAATAACACTTGAATTTGGTTTGCACTGTATACTAATGAAAAAAACAAAACAAAAACAAAACACGCAAATCTTGAAAGAAACAGAAGTGCCCGCATGCTAATTATTCTGTTGTTAAGTGGGTGCGTGTATGTGCCAGTTGTCCTCAAGTTCCGATAAGTCAAGCAATTTCTTACTTGTCGTAAACTTTATGCTCGTTACATAATGTTGTCATGGTACTTGATAATATTGTTACAATAATTATTATTTTGATGTGTAATTCAACTCACAACGGCGGGTGATGTAGCTGTTTAGAACACATATATTTTTTCCTTCCAGAGTTGGTCTCTCAAAGAAGTACCATGAACATAGCGTTCATAGTTGTTGTATTATTTACACAGAAGGTATATACGACTGAAAGAGTATCTACTTGTGGTAAGTCGCCGACATAATAATTGCAAAGCACTGAATCTCCATATTTTCCTTTTGTGCTGAAAGTTTCCTTTTATTCCATCTCTTATAGGTCTTATAAATGGAAATTCTGCAGAATATGATGTCCTTATGCTCTCTGCTAATGATAATTCTTCGTCGAACAATGTTTCATTATTTTTCAAAGGATTCGACATATCGGAAAATTTCAACTTCCTTAAAGGGGCGGTGCCACGAGGATTTTGCAGTTTTAGGTCAATTCTGTGTTAAAATCATTACTTTGAGGCTTTCCTCATAAACAAAATGCTTCTGTAAAGCTACGGCGAAGATATCAAAGTAATTTTATCAGAGAGGGCTAGCCATAATAAAATTTCTCGAAGATTTTTGGAAGACGTAGCATCAAATCTTGAAAAAATTGGCGAAATTTTTCAAGTTTCAATTCATTTCTATCCTTGCCATCCGTAGCGACAGGCGACAGGAAACAGTTTCAGTACCTTTAAATAGTCTTTAATAACAAAACTACACCACTATTTTTGGAATTTATTTGATGCGAAGACACCTTCTAGCCTTTTCTAAAGTTGCCAAATAGGGCGACACTGCCCCTTTAAACAAGGTAGGGAACTTAATACATTCGTGATAGCATAAAGAAAAAATATCAGATCTTTACTCCGTAAACTTTGAGTTAAAATAAAGTTAATTAGGGATGAATTTATTAGACTTATCGTTATATTTTTAATAAACCAAAAACTTCCAAATAATGTTTATTTCAGCCGCTGCTTTCCGTGATCATAACGTCGTGTCATTAATCCAGGGAAGTGACACGAAAACATCCTCATGCGCACTCTCCTCTGTAGTTGACATTCCCCGGAGACAGTAGACCCTCTAGCCAATGCGAAAAAGCGATTCAGATGTCATCGGACTTCAGAGACTTCGCACATGCTACACTTGACATACTGAACACGTTTGGATGGACAAACATAGCAGTTGTATTTGATGGTAAAAACAGTCATCATTAAGACGCGTTTCAGCACAGGTAGCCCAAGTTCACTATTTGAGCATATATTAATATCGAAGAGTGCGGCTTAGAGAAGCAATGTTCGACAACTGATATGATTATGTAAGAGATCGACCATCAGGCCTTATCCACCATATTGGAGTTCGGTTGTAAAGTTAATAATTAATCATTCTTCGTTATAAGAATTTGTATGGGGAATATTCCCCTTGCTTATAAATGTATGAAATTCGCAAGAAAGTTTTTCTTTTAACTCACCGATGTTGTTTCCTCGTCATTTCTTGTGATTTTGTAGCGTTTTAGGCCTTCTAGATGCAGTCCAAGGCTTTTCTTGAGCAGCTGCTTTTTCCACCCCTAAAAGCGAAGCGAAGGTTGGAATCCCTCCCGAGACCGGGCTCGCTCTCGGCGGCGATAAATATCGAGAAATTCGCGCCACAGTGATTTTTTTTCCCAAAAGCTGCATCGGCGATAAATAAGCGACTTTATCCAGTTCTCGCATCGCTGATTTCTAGTTTTTTCGAGGATGTAAATCGCCGTTTGAGTGCACTATGCAACGGCCTGGCTAGGCACGGTCAAGGCAGCCCTGCAACGAAACCCAACCAAGCACGATTTGAAATCCCGACCCGACTGGCATCGGACGTTTGTTCAATGACAATTGGAGACCAAGGGGAGACGGACGCAGTTAAATTGTCCCTTCTCAAGTTGCCCGCGGAGCTAGGCATGGATATAAATCCGAAGATAACATTACCGCCCGCGTGATGACCTTTTGAAACGTTTGTCAGTGTTTCAAGTATCTCTGCTGCCGCGCAGTTGATATCAACCATATACCAGTCTTGGAACATTTTCATTTATTTGCGCTTTGACTTCTTACTTAACAGTGGTACTTTTTTCTAAGGAACAGATAAAAATACAAGGATACCTGTGGAATCCTACTACGTGCTGTTATTTATTTAGCTAATCCGGATTTGCATGACTAGCTCCGCGGGCAACTTGAGAAGTGACAAGGAGACTGAAGCTGAAGTTACTATGCTTTACACAAAATCAGATAACATTGAACTTTTGCTGCGACAGGTAACGTCATGTTGTTTTGGCATCTCTGCGTTTCTGAATTTCTAGCTGGAGAAATTGAAAGAGAATCTGCAGTTGATGATGAGCTAAAAACCCTACGAGAGTGCATCAAGACTGGAAACTGGAAGAATTCCGATTGCCCTGGTTACAAGCTTATCCGAGATGAGCTTTGCCTCTTTGGAAATATTGTCCTGAGAGGAACTAGAATAGTGGTACCAAAGAAACTTAGAAGAAGAGTGATTGCAGAATTAGGCCATGAAGGACATCATGGACTGGTAAAAATAAAACAGTGACTACAAAATTTTGCAAGACATGTCATGGATGCCATGTTTTGGGTGGACTATGTAATTTTGAACCTCTTCATATGACTGAATTGCCTCAGGGGCCCTGGTAGGACATTGCTGTTGATTTCATTGGCCCACTACCATCAGAGGAGCATGTTTTCGGGAAATTAGTATTTCAAAGCGAAACATAGCAGAGGTGGCCATCAACAGCCTAAAGAAGATGTCTGCAGCTCACAGATTGCCATACACAGTGACGAGTGTCAATGATCCCCATTTTACGGCAGTGGCTTTTGAAATGTTCTTAAAGAACAGTGAAATTACACTCCACTGTGGCCCCAAGCGAATGGAGAGATTGAACGTCAGAGCAGGTCACTTGTTCAAAGAATGTAGATTGCACAAGGGGAAGGAAAGGACTGGAAAGAGGCAGTACAGACGTATTTAGCTGCCTATCAGAACACTTCCCAGTACAGAAAATTACCCATCAGAGTTGTTGTTCGGAAGGACATTGCGCACAAAGCTTCCAGGTTCGAGGGAGGCTGCAAAACTAGATGAAGTAGTAAGAGATCGAGACCAAGAAAAGAAAAGCAAGCGGAAGGAATATTCTGACAGAACGCGTAAGGCTGAAGAAAGCAATCTGATGGCTGGAGAAAAAGTTCTGTTAAAGCAACCTCGAGCAAACAGGTGGACCACCCAATTTGAGAGCTAGCCATACGAGGTAATTGACAAGTGTGGTAACAGTGTTGTGATTAAGTCGCCTGATGGAGCCCAGTATAAAAGAAATACCACTCATGTGAAGTTGTACCATGAAAGAGGGGAACTAGAGGGCCCAGAGAAATCAGCACCTCAAAGAGGTTTATGTTGGGGACGTTGCAAGTGATCTGGGAGAAATGCAACAGAGTCAGAAGGATAAAATCAAGCAGAAGGACACCACACTTGTGAAGTCTCCACGCCAGTGCGGACAAGACATGCACCAAAAAGTTTTGAGGACTTTGTTCTAAAATGAACATTTATTATTAAACATTAACTTTAGTGTGATCATCGGATGTCAGGATGATTCTTTGAGACCCCTCACGTGTCTTTAAGTTCACAATGTTATTATTTGTCTACTTGTTCTATAAAGAAAGAAAGGGATTTAGGATGTTTCGTATAAGTCTACATGAAGAGCGCGGATGTATATTTCATGTTGTCCTGCATGATGTAAGAGACGCATAAAAGCGGAAAGGCCGTGTTGGATTATTAAATTTGTTTCTTTGTGGTTTAATGCGTGTCCATCGAGTCGTATCTTCTGGGATTCTCCAGTCTCCAGTCTCCAGTCCCCAGTCCAATCAGGCAGCAGAATTCTTCCCTGCGTTTTCTAATCAGTTAAGTAGAAACTGACCTTTATTCTTCAGTGAAAATCGCACGGAGACTGTACGTTTTTGCTCACAGCCCATGGAATTTGACAGATGGCCGAGCAGTATCTCAGCTACGCAAATTGATGCAATTCGATCTTCTCACGTCCGGGTTGCGGGGATCCAATCACTTTATAGCGGGGCTACGGCGGCCCGAAACTCCCAAAGGCTGCCAAGCTCAGCACCATGCCTATAATGGAAAGTAAAGGAAACCCATGAATGGATTTTATCATTGTTATCATGGCTAGCGGTACTTTTCGTGGGCACATGCGCACGACGATCACAACGAAGACGCCGGGTGGAGTCACGCAAGATCAGTGGCAGGCAAACTCTAGCTAATAGGTTGACAGCGACACGCAGTCCTGGTTTATAGCATACTTCTTTGATGTTGGATATCCATGTTATGATCAATTGAGACCTGTTTTACTATCTATCAACTTCCTGTATCACATAACCATATCACGGGCTCAAGTTTATAGCTCATCGAGGTCACGTATTTTTTAAAGTTGACCACTCTCTAAGTGTTAGTTCGGTTGAATTGCAATGTCGTGTCAGGTTAACCTGTTGTAAAGTTAACTTAAATATAGTTTTTTTCTTGTATACAAATGTTTTTCACTGCTCAGGTATATTAAGGAGTGGGTCAGTTGTTTTTTAGTGTAGCCTAAAAGCGTAGCTCCGGGTTGTTCAGTGCCCAATAAAGCTAACCCAGGAAAAGGTAGAATTTTGACTTGAGTTTTGTAACGTTACAAAGAGGTCTTCTGTTTATTGTTTGACTTTCTGTTTTGAGTTTCATAATCACCATATACACAAAACCAAGCAGAAAAAAACATTTGTATAAAGAAAACGTTATAATTCGGATAAATTTTAATCCTATGCTAGCGTTAGCCGGCTTCCGAACAATCCTGAACTGTTTTCAACAAGTTAAACTGACATGAGCCCGCGATCCAATCGAAAACCAGCATTTGAGCAGCGGTTACAGGTAACGGTTAATCACATTTTCAGCTGGTCTCGCAATAATCTCTTCTAATTAAACCCTACCAAGTGCAAAGAGTTAGTTGTTTGTTTTAAGAAAACCCCACCATCTCATGGCCGGATTAAGATCGACGGCGTGCAGTTTGAGAGGGTATCGTCTGCTAAAGTCCTAGGGGTTACGATCAGTAATGACTTGAAATGGAACGATCACGTGGATACTATCACCTCCAAAGCCGCACGTCGATTGTATCTTTTGAGTCAGCTAAAGAGAGCCGGCACAAGTCCCTATGACCTGTTAGCTTTTTATTGTAGTGTCATTAGATCAGTGCTAGAATTCTCATGTCAGCTTTTCCACTGTAGTCTTCCAAAATATTTGTCCGATGAGATCGAACGTATTCAGAGGCACCCCATGCGAGTAATCTTACCTAGTTTATCGTACTGTGAGGCGATAGAAAGGCCGTAATTCCCACACTTTCAGAGAGACGTGAATCATTAAAGATATTGTAAGTAGTGAACTCCACAAGCTCGCTAATCAACTTCCTTCTATGACCAGTTCCCACGCTAGGCGCCTGAGAAATAAGAGGCTTTTTAATACCCCAGTTTGTCGCACCGATCGCTTCATGAACTCTTTTATTATAAGCCACGCGATGTAAATAACCTTTAAACATGATTGTAATTAATCTCTTTTATTCTAATTTTTACATTGTACGTAATTCAGTGCTACGACTGTAATGTAATTAACGAGTTTACTAATGTAATTTACCCTTTCGTGATAATGATGCCATCATCGCTATAACACCCCTATGTGCAAACACCCCTCCACCCGATGATGTCATCTTTCGGCAGGAGAAGTGACGTCACCCTCTGGATGATTATGACATCAAAAGCCCCCCATCCCCCCCCCCAACGCCCTTACGCATGCGCCATGACTCAGAAGCCCAGTATATAACTACTTTCATAATAACAAGAGTATTATTATGATGCATAGCCTTCACTCGCTCTACAGTCACCAAACGAATGTATCAAAAATGCCAAGTCGTTCACTGTTAGCGTGCATCAGTCTTGCTACCATTATGTAGTATTTCAAAAACGAGTGCGAGGGTTTCATCAGGTTTCCAAGCGCGAGAAAACATTTGAAACCACGAGGCCGCAGGCCGAGTGGTTTTATTGTTTTCGAGTGTTTGGAAACCTGATGAAACCCGAAGCACGAGTTTTTGAAATTACTTCTCTAACAAAGAAAATTAGTTTTAATTATCATTTCAATACGTTTTTTGAATTGAAATATTGTATTTTAGACGTGAAATGTGCATGATCTTCAAAAAAATGTGCATGATGTGCATAATCCTATCACCTAATTGCTGCGCTGAGACAATTTTTGAATATTCATCGACTGATGTCACGTGGTTACGAGGCTGTTTGTCAGTTCTGAGCGAACACGTTGGTTTGCAAAGCAAATGGCAGAGTGATTGACAGAGTGTAGATTTAAAACTCCTAAAACTTGCGGAGAAGAGGAAAAGTGTGTGGCCAGCGCTATTCCGAGGTAACGTGCGCATTTAGTCTGATAAGATTTCTGACGTCAGTGCAAGAGGTCGGAAGTGTACAGCAAGGTTGAAAGTGGACCAAAACACGAGGTCGCCATCATTGAGCGAGAATTTCAATGGTCTTTTCTGTTTTGGGTTGTTTAATAACTGTACCGTTACATTCAACGTTTGCAGTAAATAAGTTGAAAGTTTGTTTCGTAAAATGTGTGATTAAATAGAGTTGTTTATCGGCACGTATTTTTGTTGCTTTATCGATATGCAGATTCAGAAAATTCGCATCCGTGTTTCAAATAATTTGAAACACGGCTTTCAAACACGGCCGTGTTTTCAACTCGGTTTTCATTGGGTTTCTAAACCCATCCACCTGACCAGAATATGATGCTCTGGTTGGGTAAGAGCTGCATGAATAATTAATGAGTTTGAGAATAGTTATTTTTAATTCTACATAGCAGTATTCTTCTCTTCTTTGGGATCCTCAATTTCTGTTGCGAAATTGACATTTCCTTAAGTTTCAACTTCAGCTGTTTCAACCTTCAAGGAATCCTAATAAACACAAAATAAAAGAGTAATTATAGTAGATTATACTGTATTACATATAGCTAAATGGAAGAATTACTACGCCCGGCGTAGTAACCTACCAATCGAGTGAAAATAGATATATTCTCTTTACAATTTGCGTATATTATAAAAGCGAAACAGCAATAACAATGATATTAAATGCAAGGAAAAAACGTAAATTGGGAAAAGAGTCCGAGTCCCAGATGGGATTTGAACCCACAACCCTCCGTGATCTCATCGGATGCTCTAACCACTAAGCTACTCCCGGCCAGCTAGGGCGAAACGGAACGGCTGCATCAATAGAATGTATACAGGCTCCAATGCGCCCTCTCTCGTCACCAGACTGCTCTCGGCTCGCCCTGCTCGTCTTAGACCACAAAAACCACACTCGACTTGCTGGCATTAAACCCAACCGGCAGCAACCGGGAGCCTGTTTGTAGGCTACTAAACTACTGGAGACTCTATGGTGAGCAGTGAAAGAAACACAGCGCCATCACCCACCAATCGAGTGAAAAAAGATATATTCTCCTTACATTAATTTGTACACTTTATTTCTATTTTGCCATTTCTCGGCTAAGGCTGTTTATTTCTTACTTCTTTACTGTGCAGTTGGAGCTCCAGGGACGTCACAAGCTCGGCGAATGAAGGCCGCTCTGAGGGTTCTGGACGCCAGCATAACATCATGATCTCGTAACTGTCGTGATAGTAACAAAAATACAGCTCGTTCAAGCAATTGATCGAAATGCACAGCTAAGTTAGGACCATTTTAGAATGAAACATAGTTACATTCATAGTGTGCATGAGCCTTTTAAAAATACTGTAGTTGTAGTCAGGCATGATCAAAATACTAAAATTTTTCTTCTTTAGCGTAAAAAATATGCGTTAACGGGGACAAGATGTAAATGAAGCTTTTAAAAAAATGAGCGAGAGTTTCACTAGGGATTGGCTAAAATAGTGTACATGTGTGGAATCTGGACGTGCATCGAATGCCGCGCTTCTAAAAGCCATCTTCGCGAGCTGGGATCAGCGTTCCACAATCAGTACATCGTCGAGATCAAATTCGTGACTGTTTTGTGCACAATGTTGCTATTTTTAATGATGTAGGAGGTTAGAGTGTTTTAACCGAAACGTCCAAATGAACCTTTTTTCTCGGTTAGTGTCAACAGACATTTTGGTATTTGAATCAGTCTTGCTAACTTGAATTTGATAGCCGCTTTCAATGTAATCCAAACCTAGCAAAAATATTAGTCTTTAGTATATACTAGAACAGTGGATAGAGTTGAAGGCGCACACTGATTGGCTAGTCAAACTCTGAAGATCCTTTGCTATTACCTCGGAGCAACTCGAGAAA
>CM042758.1:7170541-7171879 GCA_022496165.2 Catalaphyllia jardinei | reverse complement strand
ATCCGGAGGTCGTGGGTTCGATTCCCACCGAGGTCAAAGTATTTTTTTCTTTACCTCGTGTGGTTCCCTGATTCCCTTTACTAGGGCTAATGCCCAGTGGGTTATTCATGGGTTAAATTAGCACTAAAATTTACACTTTAGAGTTAATTCTCTGTTACTTCATTTTTGAACTTAAACGTAGACTACTGAAGGTTAGATTTTATTATAATGTATATTGTATGCACGATAAAAATGTCTTCTCATAGAGCAAAGAAACAGTGTGCGATCTTATTATAACTGTAAAGTCCTGACTTCTGCTCACCCACTGTTTAATAATTTAATTGATGATAATCGACCTTCTAGAAAATCACTAGATTCTCTCAGTAGTCTCTTCGACCTCAGTGTATATTCCAGCTAAACTCTTTTGATAAAGATATTGATCCTGATAGAAATTTCCATTCAAAAAAGATACGCTCCAAATATTATTCTCCACACAGCTTTGCGCGTTTCATTGAAAGCAAACAGTTGCAATCAAAAATCTCCTTTCTGCATACAAATATACGTAGCTTAAAGAAAAATTTTGAGGAATTTCAACATCATGTTTTAAGTGCATTGAATTTTCGTGTTACCGTTATTGGTGTATCAGAAACTCGCATTCGTGATCGTGAATGTAGTTCAATATTTTGTCTCGGAATTACCAGGATATTATTTTGAATCAGTCCCGACACCTTTATCTGCTGGTGGTGTTGGCCTGTTCATTGATCAGAATTGTAAATACCGCGTCCTCGAACGAGTCTTCAATTCTTGCTATCAAGCCCTTTGGATTGAACTTCATCTGCCTAACAATAAGAAATCTGTATGCGGTGTTACTTATAGGCAACACAATAACGCTAATGAGTTTCTCGACTACTTGTCAGATTTTCTTGAGCGCCAATGCCGTCAAAATCTGAATATTTATATCATGGGACTCTTCTACATAGATCTGTTAAAATATGAAACTTTTCGTTACACACAAACCTTATTGCAAACGATGCAGAGTTTTTCAATGTTCCCAGTAGTTGATAAGCCGACTAGAGTCTATAGTAATTCAGCAACTTTAATAGACAACATTTTCATAAATTATCCTGAGAATAACATAGTTAGCGGCAATATCGTGTCCGATATAACAGATCACTTCTCTTAGATGTGCATATTAACGTGGCAATGTAAAATATTCTTTCCAAACAACAAAACTAAGGTCCGTGATTATTCTACCCTCAATGCAACATCTTGCAATTGACGACTTGCAGAATATTAATTGGAATAATGTTTGCAAACATTCAGATCGTTCTCCAGGCTTTACAAATTCATCAATAAGAC
>CM042758.1:7155541-7165541 GCA_022496165.2 Catalaphyllia jardinei | reverse complement strand
GCTGATCAAAAGTGGATCCTCGTATGACATTATCACGTGCTCCTTTATTGGAGTAACTTGAAAGTTAAGATATATCTGCCTTAATCATGTTTTTTAATTCAGGGATTTGAATTCATCGAGTTTTGTATCTTGTTCAGATAACAATGACTCACAATTAATTTCCGCATTTCAATATATGACTTCATGACATCGACTTTATCCAATCAAAGTAAGTAAGAAAAACTGAAAGAAGATAGTGCAGTCGCATTTCCGCCAACGACGGATGAATCAATGAATAACTGAACACCTTTATTCTGGTCCGAGGGACGCTCTCGAACGAGAAGTTTGATTGTAGTCATTAAAGTATATTTCCATACCCCGGATGTATTTTCGTATTCACCACTTTCGTACACATCACGTGACAAGCCGAAATCGGAAACCATGGCAACATTATTCTTGCCAAGAAGCACATTCCTTGCTGCAAGATCACGATGAACGCACTGAAAAACAACAATAAAAAACTATTAGATGAAAACGTCATAGTATATTTTTTAAAATCACACTCTTACGACGAACTAGGAAAGTAAAAGGTTTTGGATTCAGAATTTGTGAGAATTTAGCGGCGTACAGCTTTTATCATCGAAATGTAATCAGCATGTTATCAACTTTTATCTTTTTTTGGAGTGGATTTAGAAAGACAAAAATTTAAGGTGGCTCTGGATCCGCTCTTACAATTTTCGCAATGTTGCATTATTATATGAATCATAGTTCAGTCATAAAGAATGAGGCTCGCCGGAGTCAGTTTGAATCGTAAGCCCATAAAGCTAAAATTGTTTTTGAAAAGTTTTATCCTGTCACTACGCTTTCCTTTTGCGTCATCAGCAAGACCATAAATTGTTCACCACCGAAGGATTGGAAACTTTTTTTTGACATCATTATTGCAGCATCGACTGAAACGAGGACGAAGGCAAAGTGCTGAAAACTGCTGGAAAGTGTTATGAGCTACCCAGACTTACTTAAATTAGAACTCCGCAAGAGTACTCCTCCAACATTTCTTCCTATAAATTTTATTTTGTGTTTTAACTTTTGAATAACATATATTTACCTTGTTGTTAGAAAGGTGTAACATTCCATTGGCTACATCTCTTGCGATCCTTGTTTTGTCGATGTGAGAGAAATACGCGTGTTTTTCTTCAACGTTAAAATATGCATTTTCTCTGTTTTTCTTCAGTTGATTCAACAAGCAACCATTCTCAGCCAAGCGAACGACCACCAATATTGGCTCTAGTAAGATCAGAACATTAACATGTATAGAGATACTGTCATCAAAACCATAGTAACAATAGTCATACAAAGCCCTCACGTGGTTTAGGGCTGCCTCACTTATAATGAGAGCCGACATGCGAAAGGGCTAATCCCTGATTCAAGGTAAAGCCCCACCCCCTGCCCCTACCACTCAATCCTTACACAAGCTTACAGTGGTCCAAGCTCAAAATTAAATGTGTTATGTAGCACCAAGACATTACGACAACTTGCCATCCAAATCAAGCCAAAAAGTTTCTTAGTTACAACAGTTATCAATACTGAAATGAAAGAAAACGAACGCAAAAATAGTAATTTAAGACTAAGTTCCGTTATACAGTTTACTATAACTACTGCTGCTGCTACTTCCACTTATGACATCCATAAGTTGTGTTAACCTTAATCCTTTCAACTATAATCCTGGATGAAGCTGGAGAATCGCTTTTTAAATTTTTTATTATTTTCAGATCTTTGACTGAGTGAACTGAGATCTAGGCATGTTATCAGTATCTCTTCCAGACAGCAAAAAAACATGTTATCATTCTAGACTGAAAAATAGTCGGAATTATCACTTCACTATTCATACCACTCCTTGTACAAGCTCCGATAAGACTTATGACATTAGGGTGGTCACCAACTGTCACCATGATTTGAAGCTCGTTCAGTAGATCCCGCCTCTCCAGTTCTGTAGCATTTGCTGCAGTCAAAAATTTTAGGTTTTAATCATTTAACTGCGTAGTCGAATTTACAACATCAGGAAACTACAAAACAGGGTGTAAAACGTCCTTCTGCCTGCTTCTTTTAAAATGTGCATTTAAAATGTGTATTTTCTTTTCTTTTCTTTTCTTTTCTTAAACTTGAACTTGAACTTGTGCGATCTTAGAGAAGTAAAAGATATAGGAAAGGATTTTTATCTCAAGGAGCAATTCCTAACTGTTCGTTTATTATTCCTCTCTATTTTTTAATTTTATTTAATTTTTTTTTCGTGCCTAAATTCTTCTGCTGTTGATGATCATGATCAAATAGCGTGGCCTCATGTAAAGTGATATCAGCTGATCAGTCAAACTAAATATTACTCACCGGCCTGTGTCAAACAACTTGGAATATATAGCACAGTATTCTACTAGCGATCCTGATTTCTTTGCATGCGAGAGCTTAAAATAACCCTGTAGTATTTATTCTGAGGTCGTTAGGTAAAACAGGTTCCTCCGGGTATCCTCAGTACTATCATAGATAAACTGGTACATCTAGGTGACTTATATACTATACCGCTGATGATAGTTGAGAATATTCACCTTTAAGCTTTTTCACTGCACATTCCTTAAATTTCCCATCCATCCGTACCACACCTTTGAAAGCTTCGCCAAACGCACCTTCCCCTAACTTCTCTTTAAGTGTAATATCTGATCTACGAATCTCAACCCAATCTCCTCGCACCCAAAGCTCAATCTAGAAATGAGAGAGGAATAACGTTTCCAAGGGCGTAGCCAGGAGGGGGTCCTGGAATCCCCGTGACCCCTCTTTTGTAAGCCTTTTGTAGGCAAACAACCTACAATATTCAGGTGACAATCTGGTGAGTACCTTCTGTATGACTCAGTGTGACCCCAGCTTTGAAAAATCCTGGCTAAGCCCATGGTTTCTTTTCTTGAAGTTTAAATTTTGTGACAACGATTTGAACTCAATTTAAAACAAACAAGAAAACTAAGCGAACAAAATAAATATCAAGTGGCACATATTTCATTGTGACAGTTGTTGAAGATAACTATTTATTGTATATATAACGAGAAATTTAGGAAATAAACCCTGCAAAATAGAATTCTATATGTGCTATATTTTCACGTGTGAAAAAGCGATACGTCCAATCAACTTCGCGTATAGCATTCTTCACATGTGGAAATATAACCAATCATCACCCAGAGTAGAGTCGCTTAGCCAATCAGAGCAAAGCATTCAAATGACTTCCCAGAAGCGTGCCCCGCTTGAAATTTGTGTTTTAAAAACATGGCTTCGGCCTTCCGTTTTAGTTCACTATCGGAAACAGCAGCAGAATATATTCAACATCTTTACCGTTAGCACTTCAGCTTCAGCCAACAGTCACCTCAGCAAGCCTTATCTCTGTCTCAAGGGCGAACATTATAGGAGGAACATTCAAAATTTCTATAAACAGCGTAAGTCAACAGAGTCTGAATTTGTCTTTGCACAGCGCGAAGCCCGCGTCATGGATAAGCGAAAAGATTTTACACTTGGTGTTTTAAATACGGATTCCCCGTATTGCATTTAAGCCTGTGTAGGCACTTTGTCCACTTGTTGCTGGACGGGAAAGCGAATTTGTTTTTTATTACGTTCGGTCATTTACATCAGTCTTGAATTTTGCCGTTCTACATGTAAGCTTATGTTATCGGGAAAAAATAGAACTGATTTAAAGGAGAAGTTTAATTCTCGCTATACTGTATATACAATAAAAAAATTACAGCATAGAAAGTGCTTTGTACGGATTTTTATTCACTCGTTGCAAAACTTTGAAAAACTCGCTCGTTCGCTGCGCTGACTCCTTCGTTTTCCAAGTTTTTACAACTCGTGAATAAAAGTCCGTACGTCGCACTTCCTATGAAGTAATCAATATATACTGTATACTGACCGGGTCGTATTTTTCAAGACTCGATTTACAAGTTGGTCTGAACTTGACACAAACAATCACGATGAACAAAGCAGCTAATGTCAGAGGTAACACGATGATGAGGATTAAATTCCTGGTGAATCTGTCTGTAAACAGGAGCAGTAAATAAGGGTTACGTCATAGTAGTACTTAACTTTTCCGAGCTTTGAATGCTAATTCGTGACTATTGTTTACATGAATAGCGAATCCTGTCATTGAAAGGGTCCAAGTGTCAGCTACCTCGCCTGGACAATAATTATAGTACATTTAATTCCTTGGCCATTTTGCTGTTTGTGTATTCGTTTGGGATGTGCTGGTGCTGTTCTTCACGCTTAATTGTCTGCGACGTTTTGGCTACTCTTGGTCCGTTCTTTAATGTTTGTGGCTAGTTCAGAAAGTGGAGTAATCATTCAATCACGCCCTTGATTGTAGCATAGATCAAGAATAATAACTTCAACCTTCTCTTCCTGAGTACAAAAGTAATCATAGCTATATGTAGAACTGGTCGCCAACAAGTCTGGTCATATGAGAACTTCGATTGTAATTCTAAACGATTTGAAAGCGATAACAATTACCTGGAAGTGTTCTTGTGGTTAGCAAAATACCGTCTGACCGTCCATATCTGTTGTTGCTTGATAATCGAATGGTGTACTCTGTGGAAGGTTCAAGATCCTTTAAAGTTATTCTTGTCTGATCGTATGGCAGTGTCTTCACTACTGTGAAGTTCTCGGAGGCTGACGTCTTTCTCTCCATGGTATAGTTGTGTATCTGGTAAAAGCTGCCATGTTTTGGTTGATCCCAGGCAAACACGATGTACTGAGTCTGTACATTTAACACTGTCAAGTCTTTAGAAGGCGGAGGTTTTTCTTTAAAGTTAAAAAAGACAAACAAACAATGAAGTCAACATAATATCATTGAAATTGTGTACGATAGGCATGGAAAAGTCGTTTCAATTAAAGAAACGCCAAACTACGGCCAAAGAAGTCATATTTTAAAGAGTGAGGTAGACATATTGGCAACTTGACCAATGCTTCTAATTATAACTGGCTCCAGTTTTTAGTTACCCTTTTTTAGATGTAATTCTAATTTAATTCTGATAATCTACCAGTACTCTTTTTCGCCGTTACTAGGGGACAAATGTGTCTTGTTACAGATAACATTTCAAGGACATCGCGCTTAATTCCATTGCTTACCAAGAACTACTAAGGAAGTCACATTAAGCCCTTTTCCCAATGAAGAATCCAGTCCGTCGATTAATTGGTCAATAGCTTCATCTTTGCTGGTCGTATTTGTATTCATAGTGGCAAGGACCCTCACCTCTGCTTTCACGCTTCCATTGCTAAAACGAAATAACGACACTCAATGGTCTCTCTTCCAAGTCCTTTTTTTACAGTTTAATATATATGTAGCTGTTACTAGTTGCCATAGGTATTGTGTGCTCTTCTTATATTAACGTCTTGTAGTTATTCTTAAATTTAACTTTTTTAAACTTCCTTCATAGCATAGAAATACCGTTAGAGCGCAACTAGTGATTCATTGGAACGTCTGGCAGTCGGCACACGGCTAAAATTAGCAAAGATTTGCACTAAAGTTGTGTTTTTTTTTCCTTCTAATCCACTAAATCACACAAAATGCGAAAAACTGCCTCCTACTGTTCACCGCAAGTACGAATATATTTTCATTCTACTATATAGACAGCTTAAGACAGAAGGCAAACCTTTCATTTTTTGTGCCGTTTGCCGATTGCCGGCTCATTCTCGGTGTAAGAACCTGTAACACTCACCAGTGACGAAAAAGAAAGAATACAAAGAAGTCAGCATAATAGACCATAACCTTAACAATAGCTACGAAACAAAGAAAAAATTCACAGGTTTTTGCACCGAGATAAAGCCGTTTGACCTAGCCCCATTCTTAATCTCTCTTTAGTCAATATACCTGAACCGCAGAATTTCAACGTCATATATCTTCACAACTGAGGATTTATTGAAGTGGTAATTTATCTGCAAAGAAAGTTGAAACTGCTTAAGAGCAGTTTGCTGTAAGGATCAACTACGATCATGCAAGATAGAAAAAACCGATTTCCCAAACTTTGCCAGAATAAAGGCCTAGGTGAACTAGTTCTAAAAATATAAGTTTCAGGTCGTTTAGATTTTTATTAATTTTTTTGGAATTTTTTTTTGTATTTTGGGCTCACAGCAGCCTAAATTGACATCGAAACCGGGCATTTTCCGGAAGCTCCCGTTTAAAAAGTTAAAGCGTTGTACAAAAGATCAACCCAGGAAATCAAAAGACCTTATTTCCTCTGCTTATTGCCGGTGTAAAATTTGAAAGAGAGTTGAACCTGAATTTTTGACGAACTTTTTAAATTTACGCTTCGCGACAAAGCTCACCAACACTGAATTTAAACGAAATTCAAGGCTCAGAAAAGCACTCTGGTACATGGCTTCACCCAACGAGACTATACTCTGGGGAAGAACAATCATTTCAACTACACGTCGGGCGAAAAAAAAATTGAGGTAAATTAAACGGCGAATTCTGACAATAATTTCAAAACAGGTCACTCGAGCAATATGAGCGACCCTTTGACCTTTGATGTCAAGTCGGAAATCAACACACAGCTGCACTTAATTTGACTTTCATTCGTCGGAATACACGTTTCTTTACTTTTGTTTGCTTTGTTGACATATTCTTAGGTAGAAGAAGTTAGGACTTTGAATTTGGAGGCATCTACCCGCTATGAAGTAAGCACAGTTGGCATATTTTGAAATTTGGCTCACTTCGTATTTAGACGGTTACGTTATAAAACTCAAGTTGATCGTCGAATTGCACGTTAAAATCCGCTTTTAGGAAACGGCGGTATCTCAAAACAAGGTAGCAACAATGAGATTCACTTAATGCTGGGGAATTATTCCTTACCTTAGCGAGTTTTTTCGGCGGAAAACCACAGCAGTATTAGCAAAACACAGAGCGAAAGCACTGAGCCATGTCGCACGAGACAGTAACGTAACTTAGCGTTGGTCCGGAGTGAAGAGCGGTGAGGTAGGGGCTGCATTGCAAAGGTGGTTTCTCGTACTTTAATAGGCTTTTTGCAACAAACGATCACATGGTTCAAAATCCGCCTTGCTGTAGGGCAAGCATATTATTATTCCCGCACTGGGACATTATAACAAAGGGCAGTCAAGCTTGGCTAGTTAAGGTCTCTTTGTTTTAATGTCTCAGTGCGGGAATAATTTAGTAACTGGCGGAAAATTTCGGCCCTTAAGGCCAGTAAACCGTTTGCTAGTAAGACCTCGAGAGCGGGGCAAAAGATAAGCGTTTTGCAAAGTAAGCCGATGGCGTGGAAGCTATTCTCCAGAGACGCTCGCGTTCCTTTCGCACAAAAGAAACAGTCAGTCATTTTAAGATATGCATCTAATTAAGAGGCATATGAGTGATGAACAAGAGAAAACCATCATTTTCTCTTGGTGATGAATTGTTAGAGTTGCGCAACATGATGGAGAGTTCCAAGATACTGGCGAGGTTGTCCTTAGAGAAACATGGTTGTAAAACTCTCCGGCTGTGTCATCTTGAACCTAACCAGCATGCATATATAAGGAAAGAACTCCTGCATGAAAAGACTTCGCATGGATATGCTTTAAGCGCTGGTCAAACGGCCCACGATAGTCAACGATACTTAACGACATAGTTCATGATAGTTGAAGCGCGCGCTTCCGTTTGACCACCAACTATCATGCAGTATCATTGACCATCATCAACTATCATTCATTTTGAGCTTGTTCAAATTCTTTATGATAGCCGATTATAGTTTATCTCGTTTGCCACGCGTATGATAGTTCATGATATTTTTTTCTCAGCTGTTTTCCCCGAAAATCGGCGGGCTCGTTTAAAATGGCCGCTATGAAAAATTCCTAGCGAGGCTCAGCTACAGCTTCAGAAATTCGTGTTTATATTCATGATGATAATCATGACAAAGAAAATAGTGAAGACCAAGATAACATAGAAAAGATATCTTCCGAATAAAGCGTCGACTCGCAAGAATTAGAAGAGACACCGCAAAAAAGAAGCGTATCACTAAACGTTCATCGGGTAAGATGGCAATGCGCCGAGATGGAGTAATGACCTGATATTACGTCTCATCAGTAGAGGAATATGTGGCCCGGCCCTGCTTTTGGGACATTTTTTCGAGCCACTGCCAGTGAACTATTCTCAACTATCGCGAACTTCTTTGGCCGTTTGGCCATGTGAATGATAGTTGGTGATAGTTGATGATAGTTTAATAGGAGAGAATCAACTAGCATCGACTATCATGCGCCGTTTGACCAGGCCCTAAGACTCCAAGCATTTTATATCGTGTGTGAACACAGTTTCCAGCAAGGTGCAAGGTGGAAAACATTTCTTCATTAAGGGAGCTTATAAAGGAATGGAGACCCGGCTATCTTCAGAGTCTACTGTGTGATAATTATACTCATATTACATCTACTGGTTGGCAAATATTCAATACCAGACAATAGCAACGTGTTAGCAAAATGCACGTGGAATTCCATAAAATACACGTGAAATACATAATTCTCTCTGGAACTGAACGTGTTTTCTATGAATAAAAAATAAATAAATAATAGAAATAAAATGACCAGCTGTTACGCGTGTGTAAATTTGTGACGCAGACGTTCCACATCTGTAGTGAGGTATATCATCAAGGACATACCAAAGCTTTACATACACAGGCAGTTTCAAGGTGACTTGTGCGTTCCCCCCCCCCCCCCAAATATCCTACGCACTGCCAAGGCTATGTTACATTAATATCACGTGCGACTGGCGCAGTGCTTTGGCTCTGTGTTTTGCTAAAACTGCTTTGGTCCCCGTCGGAAAAAAACTCATAATTTTTAAGCATTAAGTGCATTCGATTCTTGCTTCCTTGTAGTTATTGACACCACCGTACATTTTCTAAAAGAGGTTATTTTTTTTTTCATAGAAAACACGTTCAGTAAAATAGAAAATAGAGTAAAGTAGATTCCAGACAAAAGGACAAGTGGGGAACAGGAGAACGAAGACAAAAAACGTCAGGGAACATGGGAAAGGAAAAAAATTGTCAAGCAAGGAGCAAGTACGGATAATTGCAGGAACAAGGGGATTCATATGCGGAAATCTGCGTCCTTATAACACACAACCGTCGACATTCATCTGAGGTCATTATCGGGTCAGTTAAATAGAGAATTAGCCCTCGTGGAGCGTTCAGAAAAGAGCTTTTGGGTTACACGCAGTGAGCCGCCACGTGCATACGCGCCGTATCATCGATCATCTGTCGGTATCAAAGGAACCAATAGATCTTTGCTCAGAATGGATTCATCGTTTTCTTTCATGCCCTATTATTCGAGCGACCTTAAATCATTGTGTCCAACCAACGCACTGAAAATTTGCGTCAAGAGCGTTCAAAAACCACCTTTGCAATGCGACCCCTACTTCACCCCCCTCCACTCCGGACCAACGCTAAGTTACGTTACTGTCACGTGCGACATGGCTCAGTGCTTCCGCTCTGTGTTTTGCTAATACTGCTGTGGTTTCCCGTCGGAAAAACTCGCTAAGGTAAGGAATAATTCCCAAGCATTAAGTGAAACTGATTGTTGCTTCCTTGTTTTGAGATACCGCCGTTTCCTAAAAGCGGACTTTAACGTGCAATTCGACGATCAACTTGAGTTTTATAACGTAATCGTCTAAATGCGAAGTGGGCCAAATTTCAAAATATGCCAGCTGTGCTTATTTCATGTATGTATGTATGTGACCTTTATTTAAACACGATTAAAATTAAAGCTACAAACTTGTGGGGTCGTGTATAAATAAAAAAACATAAAAAGATATTAAAATGGTAACCTCACACTTATTGATGATATTAATAATATTTACAACAGTATCAGCTAATAGATTATTAATTGTATATGAAATCGGCATTTCTACGCCGCGTAGTCGAGACGGAGGTAGCGTCGAATTTAAAATCCTTAAAATAATCTTTTGTTCTTATTAGATTTCGGTATTTCTTGCTCAGATGCGCAATGCCTCCAAATTCAA
>CM042758.1:7140788-7142022 GCA_022496165.2 Catalaphyllia jardinei | reverse complement strand
CCCCCCCCCCCCCCCCCCCCTCCCTTCCCGAAAGAAAAAATCAACCGGTTACATGAATCGAGGTGTTCGAATCTGCGGGTATGTTCTTGGTAGTATAGTCAGATATATAAATAAATAAATAAATAAATAGAACTCAACCCGACGCCATAAAGTTCAATGTCTGAATCAAGCATGCGAACTCCAAGTTAATTACTTGCGTCGACTCTAAACTCCAAATCTTACTGTGCCTGAGTATGATGCTGTATGCTTATGTAATAGTGAAAACCAGTCGTGATTTTTAACATAGATCTACTCACCCGGTATTGTATAGTATTGATAGCATTCAGGAGCATCTCCACCATTAGCAACGTCATATAAGCTACAGTTGATCATGTCCTTGTTAAAAAATGGAGCGTTCTTTGCTGCATATCTGATTAAAATCATTTCTTTCTTACACAGCTGTTGGTCAAGATATTCGCAAGTTCTGCGACAAATCCTACGGGCACGAGGCTTGTCTAGTGAAGTATCGCACGGCGGGAAATGATAACGGCAATACAAATCTCTCATAAGCGGTCTGCACTCATCCGCTATATCAAAGAACTCAAAGTAACTTCGAAATGTGTTGGTCTCCTGTTCACCGTACCACAAAGTACCGCTATCACCAAACACGTACAAACTAGTAACTATACCTGTGCAGAAACCACCTTTAATGTTGTAAGTGTAATATGTACAGGAAGCGTTCTTTACAGAAGCGTTTACTGGAGGTATTACTTGCACGCAGCTGAAACAAGAACAAAACAAACATCAACAGCAAATAGAAATAACGCGACTCTTGTGCCCCCATTTGTAAGCATAGTAAACATTTCAAATATGACCAAAGTTAAGAACATTTTTCTTAGAAAATTTCAATGTACCATACATTTGTACACGTTCACATAACCTACTTTGAGTTAGCATCCAGTTGTGTAAAGTTATTACCTGGTGATAAATCAGAGACGGGGAAAACTGATTAGTTTGCTCTGAAAATGAATCATCTTGAAATTCGTGCCAGTTTTATACTAACATTATTCAGGGCATTTCGTTTCTGTAAACAGGAACTGCCGCGACCTAAGAAAATAACGTAAACCTTAAAAACATTACGTAAGGCCTTTTCGACCTTTTCGGAATGGACTGGCCATAACGCACATGTACAGGCCAGCAATTCTCTGCTTTCAGTAGCACAGGGTTGTTATTACATGGCATTCTACCGCAGGTT
>CM042758.1:7130788-7133288 GCA_022496165.2 Catalaphyllia jardinei | reverse complement strand
CGAGAGAGTGTTTTACATAAAGTAAGGACGTTCGCTAAGTTGTCAGAAATGGCAAAAAAGAAAATTTCTCTATTAATCGATCAGATCTGTTTGCCAGACAAGTGTATCTCTATATCATAGTTGTAAAAACCACAGAAACAATCAGTGATACTCCAATACAACCTTTCTGTTACCAAGGCTAGGTTTTCCTAAAACAATGATAAATAAAATGTTGAAAGTTTACCACACTTAGCTCTCCCATGAACATTAAAAGCTCTAAAAGCTAGTAGCTGGTGTCCCACCTAGTGAAAAGAAGCTCTATGACCTCCCTCTGATTATATCACTGCCACCATTTACACCTACACATTCTGTTATCTTTCCTTTAGATATTATGGGCTTAACGTCATCGAACTTGCAGTCTTCCTGATGCAGTTGACTGACTCATGTGCAGAAGGTGATGGGGAAAAAACAATATCGATCAAAAGCGCCTATTATCATACTTTATGACCCACCGATTAATTTTTGCGTGATTTTATTGGCTACTTTACGTCACGTGAAGTAAATCGCCGGACAGTTATCACACAATAACCCCCTCCCGCGTTGATATTTGTCCTCCGATTGTTTCCGTCGAGGAGAAGCATAGTCGGCACAAGAATTTCAACTTTTATTTCCTCTTATTTAATATGAAAGAAAACCAAACTAGTGTCTAGAGTCTAGCAATAGTGACATTAAAAGCTGATGGCAAGTGCTATTCTGGAAAGTACAAAAAAGTCACCAAAATACGCTGTCAATGTCTTTGAAGGTGAAGAAAGTCACAAGCAGACTTTTAATATTTAGTCCCACTTAAATTTAAACCGATTCACTTTATAAAATATAATACAATGTGATAACTAACTATAAAATAAACCAACCGTTCACGTCCAACTTTAGCGTGGAGGAAGGAGAGAAAAATTCCAGTGGCACTTGATCATGTAGCCGGCAGTTATTGTCAACCATGTTGAAACCTTTTTTACGTAGAAGCCAGAAAAGTCAGTGGAAAGAAAACCATAAAGTAGCAACACTGTGAATGACAATTCGTTCCGGGCTGGACAATTTTTTTTTTCTGGTTTCCTTCAAAGAAAGCCGTTTTTCATTATTTGGGATAAGTATTCAAGCCGGCAAACGAAGCTTTAGATCCATCTAAAAGATCTTGCGCGGCAGGGATTGATTTCTTTCACAAAGCACAAGCGTCCAATTTCCAACGAAGACCTTGAAGTCCTCTCTGCAGCAAATCAGCTGGGTCTGAATGCTCCAGAAAGTTTTGCAAATTCGGCATGGCTTAACACCATTCTCTACTTCGGAAAGAGGGGCCGTGAAAACCAACGCGAGATGAAACCCGGACACCTTCAGCTCGAAGCAACAACAAGCCGGCTGAAGTATTCGGTCTCAAGCGAGAGAGCGACGAAAAATTTGTCCACCTTCAAGTGCTCCAGATTTTACACATTCTGTGTTTCACGGATGTAAATTCTGAGACTGAAACACATTTCTCTCTAGTAAAGTTTTGGAACAGTACGTCGGAATATATTGAACCAAAAGCGCCACGTTTTCCAGTTTTTAATCCAAGGGGCGTTACGAGAATTAATTTTACATGACAGCTTGTCAAATTTGGTCCAATTACAGTGGAAATAAAGTTAGCTAAACCAATCAAATTTACTTTGCTCCCTCGCGTCAATCACGTGCATTCGCCATCAGATCACCACTGGCTTTTTTACCATGTTTACGAGCGGTTTTATTGCGAAATGAAAATTAATGGGAGGGTTATAAAATAAATAAACCCCTTTCTGGCTTGCTGGTATGTCGGCTGATAATGTCCTTGGGTGAGAGATTGTCCCCAAAATTTCACCAACGCGAGATGATCCTTTCTTCTTGTGCATTGAAGGTGAAGATCTTTCAAGGATCTTTGCTAGGATCCTTTAAGATCCTTGAGGATCTTTCAAAGATCTTTCAAAGATCTTTCAGGAATCTTTTCAAGGATCTTGCAAAGATCTTTGCTAAGATCCTTTAGGATCTTCAAGGATGTTATCAAAATCCTGCAACGATCCTTGGTAAGATCCAAAAAGGATCTTTGCCAGGATTCTTCAAGATTCTTGAGGGCTCTATGAGGATCTTTCAAAGATCTTTAAGGAATCTTTTCAAGGCTCTCACAAAAATCTTTGCTAAGATCTTTCAGGATCGATCTTCAAGGATTTTATCAAGATCTTGCAAAGATCCTCAGTAAGATCCCAAAAAAAGTATGAAGAGAAAAGCCGGGAAATAATGATTAAACTAACAGAGAAATTAATATTACAACAAACATTATATTAAGAAATTCTAGGAAAGAACGTAGACTCAGAAAAAATCCGACTCCCAGATGGGATTTGAACCCACGACCCTCCGTGATCGAGTCGGATGCTCTACCACTGAGCTACTGGAGAAGAACGTGGCTGTGTAGCCGCGCGATGCGGTTCCAGTCAAAACCCACAATTCGACCCTTGCTCACCAC
>CM042758.1:7097167-7104667 GCA_022496165.2 Catalaphyllia jardinei | reverse complement strand
TGGTAACAGGACATTGTGTCGTGGTCGTCCGATTTTGTTGATCACTCGTATGAATACAGACCGAGTTGGACTCCACTCAGTCCTATTACCATTATTAATCATACTCGTCATACTCGTGATTAACAAATCAAACTCCCGCTTCGCGGTCGTCCGATTTTGTTAATCACTCGTATGATTACAGACCGAATTGGACTCCACTTAGTCCTATTACTGTGGTGTCATTTTATTACACAATACATGCCGCAAGACACAAATTGTCAAGATTGGTTCAAATACCTTCGAAAAAAAGAAGAGGTCGTGTCCGTTTCGTCTGAAACGGCCATGCGGAAGAAGCCGAAAAAATCGTTTAGCTCGGATTGGGCTGAAAACTCAGCGGAGAGTGATAAGGGCTCTTTCTTCCAGCAGGAGCAATGGCTGAAAGAGTTCAACGAGAAGCCAAGCGCCAAATGCGACCCGTCGGTTTTCAAAAACTACGGTTAAAGAACCTCTTGCAGATCTGGAAAGCGAAAACACTGAAACGTGGCAAAAGCTCCATGGACGCTATCGCAGCCGGTAAAAGACAGCAGGAGAAGATCAACGCAGACGTTACAACGTCTGCGTTGGAGGCTACTTTTGTCAAGGAAGCGTTGAACTAGTGGAAAGTTTACGAAGTAAACACGGCCTTGGTTCCACGTGGATGTTTCAGTGCCAGGACCAAAGCTGTCGGTCGCACTCAACTAACAGAGACCTTAAGGGCTAGGACGGGGACGGCAGTGGATGCGAGAAACTTTCGCGGGCCACGTTGTGTCGCCAAAATCAAAATGCTTAAGATGTGTATTTTCGCAAAGGAAGGCGACGTCAATATTTCGAACTTCGTAAGAGCCATTTACAGAAGCAATTACATCCTTTAGACTATAAAAGACATGGTATAAATCGAGTGCAAATCTTATTAAGCTAATTTAAACGATAGTGATCAGCGATGTTTAATTTCTTTTTCTTTACAAGCGCAGCAAACATCTGTAAATATTCTAATATAATAGCCAGAATTTCCGTATGAAAAACTTAAACAAACAATCTGACCGCCCTGTTTCAGATGACTTTTTACGGGCCAGGCACCAGGGCGTTGTCGCTGGAGAATCCTGACTTTTGGTCAATACTTAAATTTTCATCTGTAATTGTAACAAGCTTTGACACAAAACAAACATTGCATCAAGTTCCGTTTAGTATAAAAAACAACTAAACATCAGTTTGAAAATGCGACGGTATTTAAATTGCTCGGTGAAGCTTTCATGGCATTCATTCTTACAACATTTTATCCATTGTACTTACACTGATGTATTTCGTGTTGAGCTTGCACACTCGTAACACCGACTGAACAGTGGCTGAAACACAAACGAACAGACGAGGAATATTTTTAATCACATTTTCGTATCTCAGCGTAGCATTATACACTACAATCACGAAAAATGTGAACCTTAAAAACATTCTTATCAATATAACTGAAAATAAGGTCGATTAGAGCATTTGTCGGGGCAAAACAAGATCAAAATACTCATGTTTTCGATACGAGGGTTAAAGGGGCCAAATGACGTCCTCGACGACACGAGAAAGGCAGAGAGATGATTCTAGAATTCTCGTGCGCATGCCCAGTTGAGTAAAGTTACTTCCGGTAGCCGTCCTAGCTCGTCCCGTCCTGGTATCGTAAGGTCCCTAATATTGCATTTCCGACGACGGAAAGAAGCAGGATGTTCTCGAAAAATCGTGCATCGGTTCTTGGCTTTTCGAGCTATCGGTGGCGGTCACGCGTCAGCCTCAAAGGTTTTTAGTTTTCTCATAAACAAGAACTGTCAAACGCCTGTTGTTATTGCAAGGAGACCCCTCTCTGGTAAACATCAACATGGACGATTAGGTGTTATAATCCTATTGCGGTTAAGATGCTGAAAAAAATACATTTTTCTTGTTTTCTTGGAACGTTGAAAATTTCGGAAAGTTAAGGGTACGTTTTTAACTCCAATTCGTCAGCCCCTAAATCGACTTAGCTGACATTTGGCCAACTTATTGTCAAATAGTTTTCCTTGAAAACCGTATCAGCGAGTTTTGTTTTCCTTTTCCGTTTTTGAATAATTGTCATCTTTTCAAAAGAAGTGCTGATGATTTGTCCTCTCTGATTTTATCCTATTGTCACAAAAGAACAAATGGACATGTCAAAAATCTGAGACACGGTTGTTTAGTAGAACATGTCAGGAAGCGATGTTTATAATTCTCTTCCGCTCATCCTTAGCGGGACTGGAGTTGAATTTACACAGACGTATGCTTTGGAAAAAAACTCTCAATTACGCTTCCTTTTACGATTTTGAGATTTTTAAAGGAATGAGCCATAACCTGGAACTATTAAGCTTTTAGAAAATGTGTGGTTTGTTGGGGTTTATAAGAAATATTAAAGCGCTACAGCGATCCGCGCGCGGACGGTCCATTAAAGCTCACGCACTTGACGTGCGAATGGCGTTGATATCTAATTAATATTAGTATAAATTCACCGTAGTCTATTGTGAATCCTTGACTTTGATTGGCTAAATTACCGTTTCTATCTGCTGATAGTCAACAGTTACGCATCAGTGCACATCGTGCATCACGTTTTAACCTGATGTAACGTAATAAAACAGTTCTTTTCTACGGGTTACTTGACATTTTTTTCTTTTTATGCCATGAGACTACGGTAAATTTATACTAAAACAATTACACTACTCGCCCTCGTAGGAAACTCGGGATCGTAGTCTAATTGTTAAATAGCCAATTACAAAAAGTTATAATTGGATAACTGTTTTAGTAACTGGGCACCTACGTAATCGCGCACTGATTACGTCGAACCACTCACGATCGAAAATTATGTAGTTATACACGATTAGGCTGGAAACGTAGCGATGATTAGTCTAATATCTAATTAATGGAATATCTATTCTGCTACACGACTTCTCAAAGTCTAAATTCAAATTTAGGTTCCGAACCCTGACAAGTTCCATTTCCCCTAAAAAAAAATAGTAGTTCTTAAGTAGTAAAATGCATAGACAACAAAGTATATTTTATTCTGTTATGAAATTACCATGTTAATTAAAATGTGTTTCTACCTATTCTACTCAGTAATTGGCCTAACTGGACACGGGTCTCTGATGAACTACTGTAAGTCGTCCTCTCTGTATTAGCTTCTCTCCACGATTATGTCATCTTCCTAAGGGAGAATTTACTTTACCCTGTGGTAATATCGATATCATCATCACCATAACCCCTACGCAAACGCCCTTCCACCCCACGATGTCATCTTTCGGTAGGAGAAATGACGTCCCACTGTCCCATTACGGCGTCAAAAGCCCCCATCCCCCCCTCCCCTAATGCCCGTACTCATGCGCCCTAGCCCAGAAACCACTCTTAAGCTACTTTCATATCAAGGCGGGATTTTACCTGAAGGCTGTTTCAACGTCGCTTAACGTGGCGTTTGTGCCAATATCTCGTTCACGTTTCAAGCAGCGCCAAGTCCCTCCATTTAGAACATTCACCAATGTTTTGTGGTTTTGTGCAAATGTTTGGGTGATTTTTGAGCATTTTGTGAAGGAGAATTTTTTTTTTCTTTAAGGATAGGTTAAACTGAGGAAAATATGAAATGTTAAAGATTTAATGGATTTGGAAAATTGAAATTTGAAGTGAAGAATTAATAGACGGACACAGTCCCTTACCAACCTGGGGCTCTTTTTAGAGGGGGTCAACTGTCTGGTAGTGCTCCCAACCCATTTTAATCTTAACAATTCCCTTTTGAAATTACTTCAAATTTCACTCCTCTTCAAATAAAACCCCGCCTTAATGACTGACTCATTACGGAGCTTTGTTGACATCTACATCCAATTTTCCGGGCCAGATACAGTCCACTATTATTGATTCAAGTTATAAAAGCATTTTAACATGTTTATATAACAATGGAAAAAAAGCTTAAAAAGCATATGAGTAAAATGCTACCCCGTCTCAGCTTGATGATGATCGATTGAAGAGGAGTTTTAAGCGTTTTGCTTCAAAATTCTAGCCTTCACTCTATGGTCACCAAACAAATGTACAACAAATGTCAAGTTACTTACTGTTCGCTGAGTGTGTCAGCGTTACTATTATTGCTATCAAATCACTACCAATCAAAAAGTATTTGTTTTCTTGGAGCCCCGTCTCAACTACTGCAAGCATCGCTGGGCTTACTACGTAAACTATGAAATTTCTTTGCCGTGGACCCCAATGAACCTGATTAAGTCTGCTGGGTGTAGTAAATTAGTGCATGTTATCTAGAAGCGATGCGGCGCTATGCCCCACTGGGGGCCATAAGGATTGATAATGATAATAATGATGATAACGATGATGATGATGATGATGATGATGATGGTGATAATGATGATGATGATGATGGTGATGATGATGATGATGATGATGATCCAGAAGCGATGTGTTGACGCAGATTAATTCGATTTTATGGAAGTGGATTTGTTTTACTTGCGGGGTGTGCGTCAAAAATCTTAAGGACTGGTGCAATGAGTATGTTAAATGTTAACAGAAATAATATACACACTGCGGTTACAAACATGACAAAACAACGCATGTTGTTAAAAAGGTTTTAAATCCTTAATCAATAATGATCCTTTAATTCTGCAATGCACATCGGAACGCCCAGTTGCTAAAATTTTAAAATAGTCCCATTTGATATTGTGTCCTGTTGAGGTAATGTGATCCGCTATGGCAGATGCTTGACCATTCTTAGTGAGTGCTTTGAAATGTTCAGTTTTTCTGTCGTGTAATTCAGTTTTTCTGTCGTGATTTTCTGCCGTGTTCAGTTTTTCGTGTCGTGTTCTTTAAACGAAAATGTGGGCAGCGAGAAACTTTTACTTTACTAGCCTCTCTATATTGTCCAGCAGACTTAAATAGGTCTGTATATTAGCATTTTTTTCACAATTGTCTTAATTAGTTTCCAGTCTTTCTCTTAAGCATTTAAATATCTCGTATTATCCAACCGTTACTTCTGAGGATGTATGTTGAGGCATACGAAACGTTAAGTAATTAATCAAAGCTTTTTACAACATGCGCTGTTTTGTCATGTTTGTAACCGCACTGTGTATATTTTTTCTGTTAAAGCTGAAATAGCCGAAGAATAAGAGTTTTTATGTTAAATGTTTTTGCTCAGTTTATTAGTGCTAACGCCTAAGGAGGGGTGTCCTTTTAGAAACCTGTAGTTGCAACTAGCCTGAATTTCAGCCGCCTCCTCCGCTCGTTAGACACTTGGCGAGAGAGACGTCTGAAAGCACTGGGTGATAATGCTGTCCAGTGACGTCACTACCCGAAAACCTGGTAGTTGTTCTGATTGGTTGCCGTGTTGATTTATTCGCCCGATGCGAATAATTTGAATAATTTTATTGCCAAACTTCGAGGGTTCACTGAAGATGGCAGAAGAAAATCGCGAGCTAACGCCACAAGACTTAAAGCCATTTCTGGTGTATGCTGGGGTTCAAAACCTCAATCCACAACAGGAAATGGCAGTTGCAGAATTTCTGAGCAGAAGCGATGTACTCGTAAACTTGCCTACGGGATATGGAAAGTCCTTAATATATGATCATATGGCTCCACTCGTGGGGATTAAACTTCAAAGCAGCACAGCCATTTTCCAAACAAAAGCATAGTCGTATGCAAAATTTAGCTGAAAAAAAGTCTGAACCTTGCAGCAGTTCACTCGTACTTTACCTTCGATATGTGCGGCTAGCACACTAAGTACATTAGCATTAAACACTCTTTTAAATCCATAAATGAAGACGTTTCTCGGGTGTTTCAACAACCATTCGCACGCATGAATGACCCCGAAATCAAGCAAATCTGCACGCGAACGAACAATTTATTCTGCACGTATTTTCTTGGGGCTACGGACTGAACATGTACTTAAACCTATAAAACTTAACGTGTAGATTTGGTTGCTCTGGGGGTCATTCATGCATGCGAATAGCCGTTGAGAAACCCGATCCGCCTGTCTTCAAATTCCAAGGAATATTTAATTCCAGTGTCAGTTTAGTGAGCTTACCGAGCATACTGAAACTAAAATGATAATTTTTACGAGTGGAACGCTGCAAAGTTGAAGACTTTTCTTGTAAATTTTGCATACGGTCAGCAAGGAGGCGGGGATGATTGACGTCCACCAAAACTTAATGGTTTTGTCTAGATGTTTTTGCGCTGAAGGTTGCGTGTGAAATGTTATAAATTAACACATTACACCCGTGACGTCACCGGACAGTCGCCCAGTGCTTTTAGACGTCTCTTTCCCCGAGTGACCTTACGAGCGGAGGAGGCGGCTGAAATTCAGGCTAAGTTGTCACCTGCTAGTAGTGTATTACGGCATTCCGTTAGCCTAATTGGCCGCACGGTTTGCCTGAAAAGGATGAAGTTTGGAAGATTGACAATTTTCTGAACCTTATTAGTAGTAGAAAGCAAACATAAGAACAATAAGCTTTTGGTGTGGCTATATTAACGAGAGTATTTATCTTTTTGCTATGAAATTCTAGAATATATGAAGAGCCTTTATTCTTTAGTAACTAAAAGGATGTCCAAACATATGTCAAGTGTTTAAAGTGTGTCAATCTTACTACCAGTATGTTACTTAATCTACATCGCAGTATTCTCCCCTCTCTGGAAATCGATTTCTACTGCCAAATTGACATTTCCTTCAGATTCAACTTCAGTCGTTTTATCCTTCAAGAAATCCTGAAAGAAAACAGTAATGAAAATAAGCTAGGCCAGAGCTAGGCCGATAAAGATGACGAGGTGCATGATTACTGAATAAAACTGTTCCACATCAGGGTAAATGCAAATGCAACGATCACAACGCCATAACCCAGCAATCGAGCGACCATAGATATATTCTCTTTACATTTATTTATTCGCTTTATTTCTATTGTGTCATTTCTCGGCTTAGGTTTAAAACACTGTCCATTTCCTACTTCTTTGCTGTGCAGCTGCAGCTCCAATGACGTCACAAGCTCGGTGAATGAAGGCCGCTCTGAGGGGTCTGGACGCCAGCATAACATCATGATCTCGAACCTGTCATGATAGCAACGAAAATACAGCTCGTTCAAACAATTCATCCGAATGGGCAACTAAGTTAAGAACATTTCAGAGTGAAATATGGTACATAGATAGTTAGTGTAAATCAGCCTTTTAAACCTACTGTAGTTGAATTTGATAGCCGCTTTCAATGTAATTCAAGCCTAGGAAAAATATTTGTTTATAAACTGAGGGAGACAGCCGTCCTTATAGATGATATTTTCAATTCTGTAGCTGTTCCTTAATAAATTGGAAACATAAATCTTGTGGTCAAGGTAGATACTGAGAATTATAGTCAGTCAGTCAGTCAATCAGTCAGTCAATCAGTCAGTCAGTCAGTCAGTCAGTCAGTCAGAAATTCAGTCAATCAGTCAGTCAATCAGTCAGTCAGTCAATCAGTCAGTCAGTCAATCA
>CM042758.1:7091713-7095905 GCA_022496165.2 Catalaphyllia jardinei | reverse complement strand
TTAAACAAAATAGCCCTATAGTTCGGTTTGCAATACAAACCTTCCTCAGGGGCTGACTAGAAAAAAATATTTTTTCACATATTTTTTTCTACTCAGCCCCTGAGGAAGGTTTGTATTGCAAACCGAAATATAGGGCAATTTTGTTTAAAATAATGTAGTCCTCTAGTCCGTTTTTATTTCATTTTAGTCACATCCGCCGTTGGGATCAGTGTGTCGTCTATATTTTGGGTAAATTTTTTACTGGTAAGAGTCATAAGGGGAGTCAAATTTTATGACACAGCAACAGCAGTCTAGGGAATTTGACGTCAGTGATCTATCCTCGATCCCCTGGTTGGGGAAAAGGCAAGAATTAAATATTTGACGCGATTTCAGGTCCCGAGAAAAAGGTTGTTTAACAAGGTCGCGCAAGAGCCTGGAACCTAGCTCTCAATCCGCCATCTTGAAAATTACCCAGAAGGCTGCCATATCAGCGACGCATTCACTTCAGATACATCTTTGTATGATTTGGAAGTAGGTGAAAAACAAGTCTGAGAGAAGGGTATCGTACGAGCGTTTGGTATGGCGGGAAAGAGAAGTGACAATGGAGAACGAATAGTGTCTTTTTGTGCACTAAATATTCTTGCAATCGCGTCTACTATGTTTCCGCATAAGAACATTCATAGGTACACGGTCACGTGGACTACACCAAATGGCCAACACCACAACCAAATCGATCATATGGCTGTTCGCTCAAATTTTAAACGATCAGTACAATATGTTAAAGCATATAGAGGTGCAGATTGCGCGAGCGACCCGGCATAATTTGGTGATTGCCAATACACTGTTAAAGCTGGTACGACAGGGCAAGAGGGTAGAGAAAGTCAGGAGATATGATACTAACAAGCTAAAAGCAATTTCAGATGGAATTAGAGAACAGGTTCAGCTTCTTATCCCTGGAGGACGCGGACGGCGAAAACAGGTACGATGATGAGGGCGCAGTGGTATGTGAAAACGACGTAAGGGAAAAGTGGGAAAAGGTCAGGAAAAGTTCCTGCGAAACAGCTAGAGATGTGCTGGGCTACAGAGCAAGGAAAAGCAAGGGATGGATCAGCCCTGAGAGCTGGAGAGGCATTGAAGAAAGAAAACAGCTAAAACAAAAGTCAGTTGGCACAAAATCAGAAAGGGTGAGACTCAAATTGCAAAAGAATTACAGAAAGAAAGATATGGAAGTGAAGGGAAGTTTGAGAAAGGATAACAGACTGTGGGCTAATAACATAGCTCAAGAGGCCGAGGACGCTGCAAAGCGTGGACAGATGAAGAGCGTTTATGATGCCACGAGGAGGCTATGTAGTGAACCATCAAAGAAAATCGACGCAGTCAGAGAAACAATGCAGGGAAGTTGTTGACCAACGAAGACGAGGTGCGACAGAGATGGAAAGAGCACTTTGTATAAATACGGAAGGTGGCGGTGGAGGTGATGGACCAAATATTTTCGATTCCCATAACTAAGGCTGAGATCAGGAGCGCCATAGTCAGTATGGGCACAGGGAAAGCACCTGGGGTGGACGGTATAACCGTTGAGCTGATATCTCAACAATAGTTAAAGTGCTACACGACCTCTTTTGTACAATATGGGTTTGTGAGTCGACTCCTGCATATTGGAAAAACCATGAAAGCCATGAAAGGGAATCTCACTAAATGTGGAAACTGGAGGGGGATAACTCTTATGTCTGCCGCAGCAAAAGTGATGGGCAAGGTGTTGATTCAAAGAATATCAGACGGTATTGATGCAAAACTACGCAAGGAGCAGGCTGGTTTTAGACGAGGAAGAAGTACGATAGAGCAGATATTCATCCTCAGGAACATTGTGGAGCAAACAATAGAATGGAATTCCAGCTTGTACGTATGCTTCGTCGATTACGAAAAGGCCTTTGACAGCGTCGACAGGGAAACCTTGTGGAAGATTATGGAGAGTTACGGGATCCCTCCAAAGCTCGTCTGGTGAAGGCAATATATGATGATCGCTTCCTATCTTCTTAATAGAACCAGTTTATCCAAGCTTTCGAGCAAAATTGAAGCAACAAAGGTACAGGCATCCTCACGAAATTTCGTTTACAAATAGCAATGATTATAGTAACATTAACTGTTTTGACACTAATTACTATGGACATGTTTACCTTCAGATTCTATTTCCCATAGTAGCACACCAAAAGACCAACTGCAAAAAAAAGGTATGGTGCTAATAAACAGCAGCAAACAGTATTTTTCAGTGGGGTTACAATGTTATAAAACATTAGTATAATTTTCAGAAGTGAATATGAGAATTGGACAATCTGATTGGTCAAAAAGCTCGATATATGACGCTATATTTACCCCACTAGAGCTTGGTTACTAAGCACGCCGTCTTTGCTATCTCGTCAAGTAAACATGACGGACAGTTCTTAAATGAAGTTCGAAAGACATCACTCCATGGCCAAGTGAGGATATTTGAAAAAATGGAGAATTTTGAGCATGACTTCTGTCGCCCTTGGACCAGAAATGTTTCCAAGAGCTCATATTAAAGGCTTAGTTTTTACTGGTCACTGTGTAACGTACTTTCATATACCTCATTGTGAGATTTGTGTTCATATGGGGGTTGTTTGTGACTGCTTAGGTATGTGCCTTGTGTAAAGGACTGACTCTTCTACAGTATTGTAAAGTACTGTTACGTATTGTTAAGCCTGGACTTCATCTCGGTAAGTATTCACCAATGTTCACCTCGCCTTCGGGGAATAATTGTTAAATATAACTTAGCAGTTACAATAGTCAAAAGTAGCAAGGAATGAGAAAAAATCGACCACATTACTTGGTTGTTCCAGTTTAACAAATGACAAAAGGTCCTTAATTAATTACTTCAGCTTAACAATACTGCCGAAGACTCAATCCTTCGCACAATACACATACGTGAGCAGTCACAAACACCCCCCAGATCCACACAGATCTCACAAGGAGGTATATGAAAGTATGCTAAACAGTGACTAGTAAAAACTAAATAGATTTTCCAGCGGCAGTTGCTTTTTCCTATTAACAAGGTACCTTACAAAGACACAATTTAACACCAATGCTTGAAAATTGTAGCGGACAGGTTCAATTCCATACAGTGGAAAAAGTATGGTTTTCCAATGACGTGAACCAAAATAAGCACCGTTGCAGTTGGAGCTGAATTAAATAGGCTCTGTTATAGTCTCGTTAGTCAGCTTTTAGCTCCGAATCTGTAAAAAAAGTTGTCTGTATTAACGTGATGCTTTCAGATTGAATTTCTGTTTTCAATATGCTGGGCTGCTGTTATGTCATCAATAAGGGCATACCATGCCTCATTGAGCTCATGCATGATACTCAACTTACACATCTGTTTTAGTGTTGTAAGTATAATCCTCCAGTGATTCAAGAGCCATCCAACGAACTGGTAACATTCCCTTGTTTGAAAAAAAGAAGATCAGAGAATTAAAACAACTCAGAAGAATAAGTTGAATTAATGGCGATTGCGTATTGAGAGTAAAATTTGTAACCACATGAACAAACATAGACCACTGTGGACCAATGCATACAGTTGCAACTCTCAAACGTTTAGCGTCCCTGAAAATTTTAGTGACCGCAGTATTTAATTAGGAAAAGTGACAGCATCTTTTTATAAAAAAAATCACAATGGATTCGATAAACTTTTGGCCGTTAGAAATGAATTGTTTTAGCTCGTCCAGCATGAATTACCATATTATATTAACTAAGTGCAGCCTTCCCCAAATCTGAGTAACTTTCAGGTAAAGATATGTTTCCCTCCGCCATTCTTTTCAAATTTAGCGATTTAAGTTGAACGATTTTTGTATCTTTTCTAATAACACTGAGTAATGTGATCGATTTTATCCAATCATAGTTAGCTAGAAAATAGAAAATGGTGCCGTCGAATTTCCACCTACTACGGAAACGTAACTACGTTTTTCACGTCCTAAAAGCAAACAGCCTTTTAAAATGAACACCTTTATTCTGGTCCCGAGGATGTCCACGAACGAGGAGTTTGATTGTAATCATTTAAATATATTTCCATACCCCAGATGTAGTCTCGTATTCACCACTTTCGTACACATCACGTGACAAGCCGAAATCAGAAACCATGGCAACATTATTTTTGCCAAGAAGCACATTCCTTGCTGCAAGATCACGATGGACACACTGTAAA
>CM042758.1:7079213-7086713 GCA_022496165.2 Catalaphyllia jardinei | reverse complement strand
TGATATAACTAAAAGTTCAACCTTCTCTTCCTGAGTACAGGGGTAATCATAGCTATACGTAGAGCTGGTAGCCTACGAGGCCGAGCTAAGGTAGACTGCGTGCAGTCTTTCCTCGAATACCATGGGGAAAAAAGAACGCAAAACAAGTAAGCGTGCGGGCGTGACTGAGAGTGTGACGAGAGAATGGTGGCATCGCCGATCATACGTCACGCTCACAGTCATGCTCGCACGCTAACTTGTTTTAATCTTTCCCACGGAATTTTCGAGGAAAAGAGAGACTTCTCACAGTCTAGTCTTAGTACAAATTCTATTGTAATACTAGGAGATTGTAAAGCGATAACACTTGCCTGGCAATGTTCCTTTGGTTAGCAAAACACCATCCGATCGTCCATATCTGTTGTTGCTTGATAATCGAATGGTATACTCTGTGGAAGGTTCTAGATCCTTTAAAGTCATTCTTGTTTGATCGTATGGCAGTGTCTTCACTACTGCGAGGTTCTCGGAGGCTGATGTTTTTTTTTCTACGGTATAGTTGTGTATCTGGTAAAAGCTCCCATGTTTTGGTTGATCCCAGGCAAACACAATGTACCGAGTCTGTACATTTACCACTTTCACGTGTTTAGGAGGCGGAGGTTTCTCTTGATGTTTAAAAAGGCAAACAAAGAATGAAGTCAATATAGTATCAATGAAATTGTATACGATTAGTATAGAGAAGACGTTTCACCTACGGAATTAAACGCCAAACTATGCGGGTCAAGGAAATCATATTTCATTCAAAGAGTAAGGTGAACATACTGGCAACTTGACCACTGCTTTTAGTTCATGAGTGGCTCCAGTTTTTAGTTGCCCTTTTTAAGATGTGATTCTAATTTATTTCTAGTAATCCAAAAGCATTTGGTCAGTTTTCTTCCCGCAGTACTAAAGGTTCAACTTGTCCTGCTACAGAAAACGTTTCAGGGGCACCACTGCCAAATTATTTTTGCTTACCGACCCTTACCGAGAACTACAATGGTAGTCACATTAAGTCCTTTCCCCAATGAGGAATCCAGTCCGTCAATTAAGTGGTCAATAGCTTCATCTTTGCTGGTCGTAATTGTATTCAAAATGGCGAGGACCCTCACCTCGGCTTTCACGCTTCCATTACTAAAACAAAATAACACCCAATATCCTTGCTACTACTACATGAAGTTATGTAGCTTATAGTGGTTTACAAACACTGTCCTTTGATAGCATTAAGTTCCTTGGTGAACTGCAAGTGACTAACGTATGCCACAATACATGCTACTGTTCCATCGCATCATAGTTAGATCGCATACACTCTAAAGACATTCAGTTAGTAAACGTTTTACTCAATATTTGCATTATGGAGCTATGATCAAATTGGCAAAAAGAGACTGATTAACCCTCGGACGTACAAGTGGGAGGGAGTGGATGCAACCCCCCCCCCCACCCCCCCCCCCCCTTAAAGGTTTTTATAAAATTTTGTCATGGGGATTTTCTCTGCACATCTCTCCATTTCAGGAGCTGTTTGTTTATCTTTAAGACACCTTTTCTGAAAATTTAGTGAAACCGACCGGTAGATGCATGAGATATTAAAAGGAAAGTGACATTTTTGTGAAAATAGTGATTTTGAATTCTATTTCTTGAGATGTTGTAACCTGGCTCTGTTCCTGGGCCTAAAACAGTTATAACGCAACATTAAGTTGCATTAAGTCATATTTTACATGTTCAGCGAAAAAAAACTGTAATTGTGAGTGAAACATAATTTGGTAAAGAAAAACCAACGTTAGACTGAAAAAAGTGAAAAATAACGAAATCCGCCATATTGGATGACATCATAGGCCCCCAGCAGTTCAATTTGCATATGTAACCCATAATATTAACCGAGTCGTGTAGACGACATAACAGGCTATCTATTGCTGGTATTACCTTTTCAAAGTATCTTAACCCAACGAAAACCCAGGGGAGGGGTTCCTACCACCCCCCCCCCCGTTTGTACCACGGTGGGGGTATGAGTTTGCTTGTACTTCCGAGGGTTAAAATCATTGTTTGTAGGGTTTAAAGGTTGTGGTAATAAGTTGGGTGGCAGATGATCAGAAGCGTTGATGGAGCATACCTGAACCGAAGAATTTCGACGTCATATATCTTCAGAACTGAGGATTTATTGAAGTGGTGATTTATCTGAAAAAAGGGGCAACTGTTTGAGCATTTACAGTACATATATCAGTCTGCAACTTACGTTTAAAAATGTACGGCTTTGCATAGGGCTAATTAAAGCAGGTAGGACGAGGACTCAAAATTAAAACTATGAAATTTAGGTAATATTTGTATTTCAAGGACCTGGAAGCAGATTGTTTATTTCTGTTTTAATAAATTATCTTTTGTTGTTAGCCATAGTTATTCTATCTGGGTAATATAGGGTGTTTGTTGGAATTTCACCTTAATAAACTGAACGCGGTATGTATCTGGCACAACATTTAAAACAGGTCTTTTCTAAAAATAATGTACGTGTAAAAGTGCGAACAAGCCACTCCTTATTAGGAATCGAGCTTACCGAAGTCTTGATGTTCTCTTCTATTGTCACAAACTTGCTGCTGGTACGGTTCAAAAGATCACTGCTGAAATCCGCATCCATCACCAGCTGCAGAGTTACATCAATACTTACTTCACCTGGAAATAAAACGGGAAAACAGAAACAGCAATTACAGTACACCCCGAAAACATCAACCAAGACGCCATAGTACTGTAAGGAATGGTGGCCAGAATTCTTGACAGTGAGGAGAGAAAGTATTAGGCTTAAAACCATAATATAATACTCTGCAAGTATGAGAAACAGAGCTATCACTTTCGACTCACCATATGACAGAGTTTTTATGACAAGGATCTTGCTGGTTGGCCCATGTCCAATTTCGTTAAATCCGTTTATTTCAATCTCATATTTCGTCTGCGAAACAAGATTGAGAACTACAATCTCCGTCATATTGCTTGCAGTATTTGCTTCTCCATACAGCTGAGAGCCAAGGCGTCTGTATCTTACTCGATAGCCCACCAGTTGTTCTTTGTGGCGGGAGGGAGGCAAACCATTCCAGGAAATGTGAATTGCAGTTGAATTGAGAGGATAACCTCTGATGAATGTAGGCGACTCTTCAGGAACTGATAAGACAAAAGTTTCCACAGGTTTTATTTATTGAAAACTTACCAACCGTTATAAAGGTCTAACGACAGTGGACAGGCCGAGACAGATGTCAACACCAAAACAAGAGCTTCCAGTTTGTGCTAAAATTTCATATTCTCGTAGACTCATTGTTTCTCTCGTCTACTAAATCGTCATAATATATTTATCACTGGGCAGCAGTGAATTCGAATGATATACCTCTTGGAGGGCATTTTGACACGTTGCAATATTCCCATCGAACGTTAGGGTCAGTGGTATAACACCAAGGTCCATCCGGGGCACTGCTATCTGGATTACGACACATGTTGAAGTCCTTCAGTTCATCTTTGGCATCTCGAGGAGTCCGCCTGTGACGATGAGGACATTGTGTGTTCCACGCCTGGCATGTACGACCAGATCGAGTGATATTTACATTGCCACGGTACCCAACACCGAGACCATAGAAACAATCTACGAATAAATTGTAAAATTGTGATTATTAATTATTTATTATTATTATTATTATTATCATCATCATCATCATCATCATCATCATCATCATTATCATCATCATCATCATCATCATCATCATCATCATCATCATTATTATTATTATTATTATTATTATTATTGGTGTTGTTGTTGCTGTTATTGTTATTGTTTTTATTATCATCATCATTGAATTGTACTTGTGCGATTAGCTATAGAATCAAATTAGTCGACAAACAGTGAATGTGGAAACTTAAGCTCTGATCTGGGCATGGACGGGACGCTTTTTGTAAACTCTGCCCTCCTATATAAAATAATCACTTATTCGAAAAAGCTACAGAACGAACAGATTTGTCTTTACCAATTTGGAGATTATTGTGTGGAATATTCATATATTTTTAATTATCTACTAATTGACAATAAATGATGGATTTATTGATGCAGTATAATTGATGGATTGAATAAGAAGTAATACATAGAGGATATGAATTTTATGTTCTCGTGGCGAGAACAATATCTCACGAGTGAGCGCAGCGCACTTCGAACTTATTAACGTGTAATGCTCTTTTTATTATATAGACGTAGTGATGACAGCGTTTTTGTTGATTTTCCATTTCCGACCACCTTCCGAAGTATTCCAAAGGTTTTCCAAAACTGTTTCGAAGGCGATACCAACGTTCCCGGACATTTTCCGAGAATTTCCGAAAATTTCCGACGATGTTCGAAGATTGCCGAAGACTTTCGAGGAAGACCCGAAGATGTTTCGATGATACACCAACGAATTTAAGTACAATTTAAGAGACAAACTTGGCATCAATGAAATCATCGATAAACTCACATGTGAGATATGGAAAATAAACCACTCGGGTCCCGGTTGTAGTCGTGTCTGTAGTATATCAAACAGGAGAAACAGTGTTTAATGGGGATATCCAAACACCGAGAAGAGAACTTAAAATACGACGCACAGCGTAGTAGTTTTGACGAAATTCGAGGTGTTTGGATAGCCGAGGAAACACTGTCTCGAGTGTTTGATATATCTTCTCAATCGAAACAAATGCTAAGGAGTTAACGGAAAATTAAAATCTTTAAAATATATGCTAATTAAGACCGGGTATACAAATCTCCTTCACGGTTGTGAATTATTAATGAGTTGGAGAAGTTCTAGTCAAATGTATTATGAATTATTGAAAAGAGAGTTCTTGGCATGAAGTTTTTAGGTGTATCACATAGAATTCTGTGAAAGAATAAAAACGCCGTTTTTCGTTTGTAAAAACCTGCATTAGTTTCGGAGATATAAGTTTAAAAAAATGTGTATAATATGCAAATGAAATTACTGATGTCGTCATATACTCAACCCAATATTACATCAAGTATGTAAATAGAGCTATCTTGGCCAATTTGCAGTGCAGACCATTGAAACTCGGTAGGGTAATAGTTCTACAGAAAGCACTCTTTTCCTGTCCCCAACGACTTGATTTCAATATGTTAGTGATTTTCAGCTCCAAAAACGCTAAACGAGGCCCACAAACTCAAGCTAACGTATTTGTATGCTTGATGGATCATGCATATGAGGCGCCATTGGCAAATATGAAAATGGAACACCAAAGGTGGCCAGAAATGCCTTTAGTATTGAGGTCTTGAAGCCAGTATTTTGCCATGGTAACAAAACTGTTAAGCTCGAATTGTGGAGCACATTAAGGAGATTCTTACTGAGAAGAATCAACCATTTCTGATTCAAATTAGCTAAGATATCTTTTTTCATCATATTTGATCAAAATTTGGTTGAGTTGATGACGTCATCCCTTTTTCAATTTGCATATTTATTAAATTAAATATCTCTGGAATAAAAAGAGAGATTTGAAAATAGTAAACAGCATTTTTCTTCTCATGCAGGCTACTTGTTATTTTTAAAAATAGCTTCGATAGAAAATATGCGATTTTCGTCACAGTACCACTTTAAGGTTCCTTCACTTTAAAATTGGGGTTTCATTCCTTTTTCAAAACCGTGGTAGTGAGCTAATTGTATTTAATGGAGATAGTGCGTACTAGAGATTTCGATTCAATTAAACGCATGTTTTGACGAAGAGTCGATAAGGTGAAGTTCATCTCAAATATGTGTTTACAGGTTTTATTACTGTCAAATTAAAAATTATATAACAATTAGAACTCAAGGACAGACCTGTACTTTTTGTATCATCACCTGTAAAAAATAGAGGAAAACAAGGTTATTCTTTTATTGCTGTGGAGCAATTTAGTTTTTTATAATAACAGCACCAATTCTCGCGCGTTCATTGGCTAAATTTTATCCTCAATAAGCGGGCAGACACACGAATTTATAATTTATGCGATGCGTCAACAAGTGAGAGCGGACAGTTTCATGCGTCTGTCCTGTTATTGACAATGAATTTCGTCATAACTTTGTCAGAGTAGTCTGTGGATCCACAGCTACTTTGACAATGTTATGACGAAATTCATGATCAATAACAGGACGTCAATTTGTTAAATTGAAGGACACCAGTCAGCCTGCCATAGAAATTATTGATATGGCATGGTGAAGCGAACTCTTATTCCTTTACTGTACTTTACTAACCCAAACTCTTGCATGTAAACATAAACAAACGTGTTGCTGATAGGCCCTTTTAAAAAAGAGAAAAAGAAAATCCGTCTTCAATCCATCGCGTTTTGAATAAAAACACCAGTGGAAATTTTGAATAAAGAAACATACCGTGGGAACACAAGCCGCAGGGGAGTGTTTCCACAGCTCTTTCGAGTCCTTCCACTGATAACAGTTTAATTTTTTTATCGAAGAATCTGATATCTTTCAGTGGCGGGCTCAAGTTGCAGACTTATGGTTAGACACATTACTTTTTGCGGGAGTTTATTTTTGCGAATCACTGATATGTTGTACTTTGCAGGAAATGATTTTGAAGAGGGCTTGTTTTCTTTGCTGAGTACTCATGAATTTTTGCTATTTTCTCGAAGTCGCGTTTAATTGAAACATGGATTGAAATTACAACATTTTCGCATTTTTAAGATTAAACAATTGATAACTGAAACAACATGAAGAGAAGAAAGACACAGAAATCGAATAATCAGTGTCTTTCTACAACAATTATATCATGTTTTTGTGTGGAATTGTAGATGCTCTTATCAATGGACTACCCTTAGACGACCGTTTCCTTTTTTTTATTTTGGAGAGTTTTGTTTCACATTTCACCGTTTTATTTGTGAATGAAAGAGGCATATTAAATAAATGACGGTAACAAGATTTTATTTTTGTTGTTAGTATGTATAATTTCGCCAGTGGAGTAAAGTTTTGCGGAGTTAATTTTTGCGGGGACTGATATTTTTTGCGAATCGTAAAAAAAAAACGCAAAAAAACTCAAAAATTAGATCCCGCAAAGATTTAGTGCCCCGCGGTTTGCTCAAATTTTTCACTATAGTGATAGGTTTTGAGGTTCAAAAAATCTCACGAACATGTCCGAAAGGTGGCACTATTATGCTCCATTATTCTCGCATAAAAAGGTAATATATTTTAATGTTATATTGAATCATGAGTGACGCCTCGTGGTAATCCTCTATTGCTCTGCCTGCGGTATTACGTTGTGAGTTTCCTAGTGATAAAAACTTGCTCTGATGAGATCCCTTGTGACAAAGCCCAATTTTTGTAAACCCCAAGTTAGTGACGGGTTCCACTTGGCCTGCAGCTGTCCAAAGCACAGACCCCAACTTCAACTGTAGGCATGTTTTTGTAACTATTATTCTGGCATAATACTCAACTCTCCTGTTTTACTATGATGCTCAAAATAATGCCAGTATAATGTGTAAATCCCTAATGCCCTTTTTGTCTCCATAAG
>CM042758.1:7069213-7074213 GCA_022496165.2 Catalaphyllia jardinei | reverse complement strand
GACCAAAGTTAATTAAAGACCTTTTTCTTAGAGCATTTGTAGACGTTCACACAACCTACCTTGAGTTAGCATCCAGTTGTGTAAAGTTATTTCCTGGTCATAAATCAGAGACGGGAAAAATTAGTTCGCTCTGGAATTCGTCTTTCTGTTCTGTAAGCGCGAGTTACGTACGTAAAAGTTAAAAGCATTACGCAAGACATTTTGGACCTTTTGGCTGCAGCCTCTCCACTCACACAGGGATGTTACTGCATGGGATTCTACCCTACTGTACCAGCATTTTTCCAAGTTGTGTGGTGAATTGAACCATAGAAATGGGTGTTTTTTTTCTCAGTTAGATACTCGGTAAAACAAAATATTCGAAATACAAAGTCGCCTACCGCAACGAGCCAAGTTAATGCACGAGACAAAAAGAATGCTAAGAACTTGAACTGCTTCCATGTGTCAAGGGAGCGCCACACTAGAGCGTCAATCTGGCGGAAATAAACAAACAGTGTTATTACAATGAAGTCATTTTTAAAAAGATATAAAAAGAAGAAAATTTCTACAGATGGCAGATGAACGTTATTACAAACATTTGTTTAATGTACGTTAAAATAGATAATAACCTTATTTTCTCAATACAGATTTGGCCTTGGTGAAGCTATTCTAAATGCCTATTTGCTTGCGACTGGATTGTTTTCTGGCATGAAACTGAGGGAATAGTGAGAGAAACACAGAGCTAAGCCAAAAAAAGTATGAATATTTCTAAGTATCCCTAAATGCTCTAAATATCTCAAAAATTCTAAATATATTTGTGGAAAGTTCGATCCACCGTCGACAGAAAGTTGCCGTGAGCTTTGTAGAGTGGTTTCGGTTTAAAATGGTGATCGCTAATTTAACTGACAAACAATAATGATAATAATAAACTACGCCGGCCATCGTGACACAACAAATCTCTTTCAAAGTCCTTGTTTACTTTATTGACTTTATCAAAGCCTTGCAAAGCCTATGCATTCATTCCCTTCTCTATTAATTTCGAAAGACTATCGGCCACTACAAAGTAAACTAAAAGGAAAAAACATGTTCTTGTACATTGCCTTACATTGATAGCCCGGCGCTAAAGCATCAGCAAGTTATTGACGTATAATGCTCATAATGCTTAGCAAATACCAAACCAGAACTTGCTAGCGAGTTTAAAATCCATGCCATTAATTAAATGATTTTTACAAGAATACTGACTGGTTTGTGATCTCGATATTGTTCAGTTTTAGGGCCATTGTTTGATCTATCATGGGTCCCTATCTTTATATTTATATTATCTTTATGTTATATTATCTTTATTTACTAGACTACATGAAATGCTTTGAGGAGGGGTTCCTTTGAAAATCTGTTATAAACTACGCATTCGTCTGACCCCAGCTTAGAGAATATTTTCGTTAGTGAAATCTTAATATGATTTGCTGTAGTACGAAAGACGATATAAAGAATCATTCTTCTAGGTGAAAGTGAGAGATGATCGCATTTATCTGCTCAACAAAAAAACACACTTACCTTTAGGTAAATAAAGTTTGAATCAGTTCTTACATTCCAGCCGTTTAAAACTGGATAAACTAAAAGAATGGCGAGTTCAGTAACGTGAACATCTGCTTTGTTTACCTTTTCAGTTGAATGCTGTTTGTCCCACAATATTCTGGTTGTAAATGTAAGGTCCGTTGCTGATCGGAATTCGCTGTGCTGTCAGCCAGGTTTCAGCAGGAGAGGGGAAACCAACATGAAGCAATCGCGAACATCACGCAATACTGTCTAGGGGTGTCAAAGTGTGAAGTCGACCTTTACAAACTGGGCTTGTGCGCAGAGGCGGAAATCAGAAAGAAAAATAATTTCAATATTTAATATTGGCCATCATCAGAAATTTCGACTATACTATGGAAAATATTATTTTAATTGACACTGTATCTCTGAGTCATATATAAACTTGGAAAGTTTTAATAGTTTCATAAGTTCAGGAGTTTTATGAACGCTAGTATGTTTGAGGTGAGGAAGGATGAGGAAGCTGATTTATTCGCCCATGCGTACAAACCTCTTCAACTTTCCCAGCGGCTTTTTGTCACAGGTAAAATTGCAAAGTCTGATAGTCGGTGGTAATTCACAGTTTAAGGGAAGTTGGTTTGTGCACCTAAGCATGAGCGTCTATAAATTTATCAGCAAGTAAAATTGCGAAGAAGCTAAATTGGTCATTTTACTGCCGTAGATTTCCGGTCTACTGACATCCGCTTGTACTCACACTCGCTTATTACTGGCCGTTTTGCTCGTGCCGAAGAAAAGCTCATGTTTCCTTTAACATTAGCCAGCTAAATACAGACTGGTTGAGAAGGACAGTGAACAATTACAGACTGAACTGGACTCCACCCAGCCCTATTACCATTACTAATTATGGTATTATTTATCACATGAATGGCATGCACAGCTACAATTGAAAGCAGTTATAACCAGCTATTTTACACTAATAAAAATTAATTATGTTTTATATGCTGCTGGTGCGGATCCAGATTTTTAGAAGAGGGGGTTCGATGGCATCCTCCCCAAAAACCATTTTGAAATTTCAAGTCCTCGCAGGTCGGAAACGCGATTTCCGTCATTCTGAGGCAAAGTCAGCGTGTCTTAATATCCCATTTTTTTAAACATGGTAGTAACGTGGTTAAGAATTGATTGTGTTATTTTGACATTTTTACAAGTTTTTGACGTTAGCTGTTTTAATTTAGGGGGTTGGATCGAACGCCCAGATTTCCCCCACCCATCCCCCTCTAGATCCGCCCCAGTACTGCCTGGTGTGCAGGGGAATTCGTTGGTTTGAGTTATGAGAAACAATTAAGTATTGTATGGAGATACATTTGCACATAATTTTTCAGCTCTATTAAAAAAATGAAAATGGAGGTGCTACATGTATCTCAGTAAAACAGATTTCTCAGACATTTTCTTATTTTCTTACAAAAGACACATTCTTATACCATTTCTTAGGTAATTTCTCAGCTCACAACAAGAAAATGTCTGATAAATCTGTTTTCCTGGAAGCTTGAAGTCCTGAAATGTCGTCACAATCATCTCCAGTGTCCTGTTTTTGGTCTCTCGGTTTAGTACCCTACCGGAAGTGAAATGTCACTGTTTCAGTACATCAAAACATGAGGAAGAAAAATCGCTATCGAAATTTTTTTGCTATACTTATCAGTAAATTGTCAAGATTTTATCGAGTAAATTAAAAAAAAAAAAATGTCATATACATTTAATTTGGTGGATGTTATGATAAGTTGGTTGTCCTGTGTAATCGGCAGACCGTAAGTCTTGAGATCTGCGGGCACCTATGATATGGGACAATCTTTCTATTTTTAGAACAAATCGCGCCACCCTGACGTCATATATCCACGCTGATCTACGCACATGTCGTGGGTTCTCGCGTGGATAATGCCACGTTGGTTGATCAAAAGGTTAGAGTTGCGAGATTGTTTTACGGATTTTTTTGCAGCAATGGCAGAGAATAAGGCAAGGGATAAGAACCAGGGCTCTTCTGTGTAGTTTTATGCTCAAGCTAATGGACATGGTCAGCTTTTCAAGGTCAAAAATTTCTTCAATTTCGCGCTGTGAATGAATAATATCTGCTCGCGCTAGTTGTAGGCGTAAACTTTTGCGGTTGCTTCTGTAAAGCAATGTTGTGTAAGAAAACTTTTTACTATGGTATAGAGTTAATTTGCGAGTTTCCCAAACAATGCTTTATCATAACCAAAACCTGTTTTTGATAGTTTCTTATTGTTTCTGCTTGTTCGGCTAGTTTGCAAAAGTTTTTGAAAGTCTGACGGGTACAAGTGGCTCATTTGCATAGTGCAGCGGCTGCACTTTCAAGTCCGAGTAGGTGTTTTCAGTTGTCAACAAATCTTGACAAAGATTTCTTTCGTTGTCTTTTGTCGTGAGATGCTACAACAATTTTCATCAATGCCAAAGGCTTCTAACATCATGTGTGTTTCTTTAACACTGCGAAAATGAAAAGTACACCTTAAAAGACAACTCAACCAACAAAATCGAAATCTCTATTCGAGTTGATTAAAGAAAGCGTCATGGTAACTTTGCGGATTATTTCTGCTGTATTCACATATTTTCAGCTAAACTTTTAATATGTTGTCAAACATATTAAAACTGACACAAATGTATTAAAACACAAACCTTAAGCATATTCAAAAACTAGAGATATTACGTAAGTTTGATGTACGACGGTTTTCACACGAAAGTGCGGAAGTTCAATTTGTCATATTTTACTGATTGTACAAAACATGCATCAGCAGGCGATCTTATTCATCGATATACAGACAATTTATTGGATTTTTATGCAAACAAAATCTGAGCACCATCTACTGACATAAAACTTATTGGGTCTTACTGAAACATCAAGCGTTGCTTATTATTTAGGCGAAACTCAAACTTGAATTTTTTTAACTTTTCGCTCGCGATAGATTCCGGCAAAATCCTTGCAAGTGTCTGACAAGAGGAGGGAAACTTTCAAGCTCTGAAACGCTGCTATATCCACATATATCCAACTAGTTTTTATGCTGTGTATTAGAAAAGCTGTTAATCTTCGACATGTGAAACGTATAGTGGAGTAATGCGGAGGTCTTGTAAAAGAACAACTTGATCACTGATATGAAGTGAGACATAACTGAATGGACACTGTCGTACTTAACTCAAACTGGAGCAGCTTACGACAAAAATACTGAAGAAAAATTCCAACAGACATAAACGTATTGAATTGTGGGCCTGGGATTTCGGATGCGCCATTCCCCGCACTACATCTTCAAAAATCCTCGCAGCATGCACGCGCGTGTGCGCAAGGTATGGCGCAATTTGTTCTAAAAATATCATATCATAGGGACAGCCCCAATTTAGGAAACGACGCGCGCTTACGGTCTCCGTGCCCGATTATGCCACCTGGTGTAATGTTTTGTCACGTAATCTTGGGGATCACGTGTTGTGTACAG
>CM042758.1:7059213-7064213 GCA_022496165.2 Catalaphyllia jardinei | reverse complement strand
TTCTCGGCTTGGGTGTAATTATGCATTTTAAACATCCAGGTATGACTCTGATATCTTATTCGCGTCTTTAATAAAAAGACCCTCAAGAAGCTGTGGTTGGAAAAGCTATAGTCACAGTTCCCAGAGTATTATTACGGGAAACGGAAGCACTTTTAAACCCGGCCCCATTCGAGTCTTCTCTTCTCTCTTTCATACTGTATTCGTGGAAGGAAAATAAAAATAATAACTTGATTGAGTGTTCAATGCAAAGTGATACATGTCGATCGGTATTTAGGTTGCGAAATATAACCGCTGTATTGTAGATCCTATGCAAAAATGTCTGCCTTTAATTTAAATTTTTCTTTTGTTCATATTCAAAACGGCGTCACTAAACTCGTTCAGGACTATAAATTGTTCACAATTTTTATCTCATAAACGAGGTTCGTTAAGTTATATTTTTTGCATCGGGTACATGTTGCTTTGTCTTGAAGGTTTTGTACATATGACAGCTCAGTACAGTAGCATATTTAGCATTCATCTCTTTTTCGTTAAGTGTAAACATCGACCAGAGATGCGCCAATTAACCCCTCTAACTTAATCAAATATTAGTTAAAGACTAAAAGAATCGGTCTCACATAAATATTAGTCTTGTTGTTGGGAGAAGCTCACGGTTAATCGTGTCCATTGTTCTATGTTTAGTAAGGGTATATGCAAAATTCTTTCCGCTTGGCCCAGCCACTTAGCTCGATTAGCTTACCTATTTCTAAGTGGCTGCGCCCTTTTACTTTTTTTTCCTTGTTTATATAGGGTCTATACTATGTAATTTCTGGGCACAAATAAAAATTGTTGCTGTTGATTGTTTATAAATTCAAAACTTTCCGGCGATACAAATTATGAAGAACTTTCATTTTGTGACGCTATCAAGCAATATAGCCGAAACGTTACCTTTGGGAAGTTACTTTTCTTAGGTGCTTAACATACCTAAGTCAACATTATGAATTACATATTACGCCTTAACAACTGCCAGCAGACCTCAAACAGCTTCATCGCTGCTAAAAATCTAAACCTTGAAAATGACGGTCCTTACCTCAGTACTTCATTACCACTTTTACAGCCTTGAGTCAGTGGTTTTAAATCAATGGCCTTCAATTCTAGTGAGCGTACCACGTGGGGCATGTTTGATAAACTTATCCATCGTTTCTCACTCATTTGTGCTGTGATACAAAGTTACGGTTTCCAGACTGATAAGAACCCGAGTAAACAATGACTGAGCCAAGGAAATCCTATTTTGATGGCCTTAAATAGAAGCAATTCTGAAATTCAAATGCGCTGGTCCCAGAGGTTTTTTCTTGATTTTTCTCCGCATGAGATGAGAAACGGGCGTCAATTTAGTTTTTACGATAGCGAATTGTCAAATTTCCGCTCTCGCTCGTCGTATATCGCCTAAAGTATAAAATTCATGCGTCTGTCCTCGCACTGACAATGAAAATTAGCGAATAAACGCCCGAAAATTTCGGCAGCTATCGTAAAAAATCAGATCAAGGAAATTTCTCCAGAGTCGACAGAATTCAATTTTGCCATATAATAATGTTGTAGAGCGGTTTGAATCTAATATGGTAGCTAATTTAACTTAAAAGCAATAATGATAATAATAAACCCGGAAAACTGATGATCGATTAGTTCCCCCCTTCTGTGGACTTCGAAAGGCTGTGGGCAACAACAAATTAAATTTACTAGAAGGAAAAAAAAACCCGTGGAATTGCCCAATATCGCAAGACCTATACGTCAGAGCAGTAAGAGTTACATTTCCATTTACAAATGAAAATTATAAGCATAATGGACATCGAAATCTCGTTACCAAGAATAAGTCATTTTATACACCCCTTGTGGCAAATGACTGAAATGAAATAAGGAACATGTATTAAGAAACTGGACAACTTTAAAAGGTATTAATTACTATTCATTGTGGCGAGTGTTAAAATATTGACACATACATTACACCTGCATTTCCAGCCATGAATTCAACTTTTCAACGAAGCCTACAATTCTTCATAAAGCCTTTAATTTATTCTGTGAGTAAAGTAATTGTATCCCAGTTCATCTGTGTAAACATTGGTGTCAATCCGATATTGACCTCAAAGAAATTTATAGTTATGCTTTTGATACTCTATTGAAAAGAGCAAACTCGGTCCAAAAAAAACATAGGGGGAAGAATCAAAAGGAGTTGCTTGGATGCAAGTGAAAAATCCCCAGGGAACTATACGAGCAAAAAAAACTAACGGACAAATAAGACGAAATGAGCAATTTATTGCATGTGTTAGAATCATACACTCATTCAGTGAGTGAAAAAATGAGTAGTGAAATACGATTAAATAAAGGATATTTTATAAAAACAGTAAACGTTTATTCAAGACTTAGAAGCTTTAATTTTCTTCGATGAGATCTTTTGCCTCGATTGTCTTCAATTATTTTTCATGCATGTCAACAGTAACCTATCAAGCATTCCACGCATATTGTTCAACCTTTCTATTCTATTTTCTTTTTTTTCTTTATGATCAATTGATGAGTACATGTCATAAACAATTCTATACTAATAGTTACATTTAAACAAACACAATATTATTTCAGCCTTTCCCACGTTGGTTTTCTCCGCTAATGTTTAACAATAATGCGAATAGCAGCTTTACAAACGAATTGTTAACAGAAGGATTGATGGTCCGCTGTCTTGGCGAAATATACTCCAGACTCCAGCATCATTTATACACATCTACCAAAGCCATGGATTGCACTAGAGCGATCCAACTTTTCTTGGTAATTTCACTGGCAATTTTTACAAACCCAACTCAGAGTTTGATATGCAACGGAATGGCGGAGTTCTGTGATTTAAGAATCAACCAAGCTACCTTTGCAGGAACGCACAATTCCGGTGCAGGCTTTGACGGGATCCTTTACTATCATACAAAGATCGGATTAAGTTTTCCTGCAGGAAGTTGCTGGTATAGAAGCCAGGGACAAAGTGTTACCAAACAGCTTGATAATGGCATCCGGTACTTTGATATTGACACGTGTTTTGTGGACTCGGGAAGATGGGAGCATGGTCCTTGGACATGCCACGGCGGGGCTTATGGTGGACCGATCAGAAAAATGCTGCAGCAGATAGACGAATGGATGCGAAGAAATCCTTCCGAAGTTGTCATTATCAAGTTTGGAAGGGACACGGTTAAGTCCGAAGCCCAAAAGATTGGAAACGAAATTCTTAAACAGGTAAAGACTATACTGGGGAGAAATCACTCAATTATCAATCGATTTCATACACTTGGACATGCCACAGCGTAAGGCTACCAGACGAACCAAAACTTTCAAAAACCAACTAAAGCTCAGCAATTTTCACGAGTTTACACGCTTAATAATAAGCCAGAAATAACCTAACGCTTTTGTATGGGGGTCACACTCGTTTTGACCAATGTTGCTTATTGAAGTGAATAATTGGCACAATCAGTGAACGTCCTAAAAAGCATAATCATTATTCCTTTTAGTTATTACCTTTTAGCTTTTCTTTCTGTGGTGATTTGAGTATTGCATACAAATTTAACATTGAAAGCGGGCTCTAGAGACACATTACATATAATGGCCTTCTTTTTGTCAAAGTCAATAAGTTTATCTCCTTTATCGAACCTACTAAATTATGCCTATCTTTGCAGATGAAGATCTTATGGGAGCCGACAAAAGATAAAACAAGTTTGAAACAGCTTTCTCTAAGTGACTATCGCAGACAATCCTGGAAGTGGCCGACATTAGCTGAAGCGGTTATTACTAATCAACGAATATTTCTGTTCATGGACCACAGTCTTATTGGTGACAACTACTACAAGTATCGCTGGGTTTACTACGCAAATTATGAAATTTCTTTGTCGTGGACGCCAATGAACCTGATTGAGTCTGCTGGGTGTAGTAAATTAGTGCATGCTATCCAGAAGCGATGTGCTGACTCGTATTACTTTGATTTCATGGAAGTGGATTTGTTTCTGACTTGGGGACTGTGCGTCAAACATCTTGCGGACTGGTGCAATGAGTATATTAATGTGGTAAGATATGTTTTTGCTTACTATCCACAAGAAGTCATAACCTTTTTTCTATCTATCTATACTTGTGTTATGCTAATTAAGAACCATTAAGGCTTAATGGGAATTACCCTTTTAGTAAGCTGAACTGACGGCTACAACTTGCTCGTAGTGTATCACGCTCCGTTATCCTAATTGGCTGCACGGTTTGCCTGAAAAGCATGTCCTTTGGAAGATTGACAATTTTCTTAGCTTTATTAGCAGTCGAAAGTAAACTTAACAATGGTGTGCACCTCTTTGTCGAAAAGCCGCGTATTTTTTTAAAAAAATTGACGAAATTTCTTTTTCCTCTGTAAACTCTAGCAAGAGATATTCTAAGCATTTCAAGGAGGTTCTTCGCTTTACATGTCCAATACACCCGATCCGTAACTGGTCGCCAAAAGGCGCGACGGGTCGCAACGAACCGCAAAACAAGACACATAAACAGGCGAAGGAAGTGTAACAATATTGCAAGTGAAGTATGATCCTCGCAGTAAATTTTCCAATTTAAGCAATTGGAAAGAAGAAGCCTGAAAAAAAAAATCAGGGCTTCAACGGGATTCGAACCCATGACCTCCGCGATACTGGTGCGATGCTCTACCAACTGAGCTATGAAGCCACACATTGGGAGCAAGGTCAAATTATTGAGTTCATATTTTCCCGTGCAGTGAAGTTATGTGATATATATATGAAATAATTCATATTTGAACTGCGGTTATAGATGCAAGTGAAGTATGATCCTCGCAGTAAATTTTCCAATTTAAGCAATTGGAAAGAAGAAGCCTGAAAAAAAAATCAGGGCTTCAACGGGATTCGAACCCATGACCTCCGCGATACCGGTGCGATGCTCTACCAACTGAGCTATGAAGCCACACATTGGGAGCAAGGTCAAATTATTGAGTTCATATTTTCCCGTACAGT
>CM042758.1:7036766-7059113 GCA_022496165.2 Catalaphyllia jardinei | reverse complement strand
GCATCTATAACCGCAGTTCAAATATGAATTATTTCATATATATATCATGTAACAATATTACTCGTTCTAAAATATGATGACACCACAAACATTCGTTTAATTAAGTGTTGAGGAGGACGCTCGATCGCCGACATGTCGCGAACTGACGTGACAAACGGTGACGGGTCGTCGCGATCCATCACGAACCGTCACCAGTTTGGTGACTCGTTACGGATCGGGTATATATTGAACAACCCTGTCTCTTGGCTCCCCCGGCCAAAGAGACCTGATAAGCTATGGGTATAGAGTAAATCATGAGTCGCAAGTGTGTCATGATCACAGGACTGACGTTATTAACCGTCTTAACTCGCGTTGTGATGTTTCTGTTTCAGGCAACAAAGAAGTGCTTTGATGCTAGGTCATCTCGAAGTAGAGCAACCGCCAATTTCATAGTGGTGGACTGGGCTGGGCGAGCACACGGCGATAACAAAATAGGCGAGGTTGCTAAGCGGAGAAATGTGCAAAATGTTAAATTTTTTCTGAAACAAGAGATAAATAATCCTTAGAAAAAGGAGGCAAGCAAAAAAGATCAATAAAATGTCTTGATGGATACTGTCTTGTGTGGAAGTAATAGTTGTGCACCCTGATCTTTCCAGTACACCTTGAAATGATCGAATCACTGGAAATCAACACGAATTAACGTATAAATAAACATAGGCTTACGGGCACCACCTTCGGACTTGGGGGGCGGCGACTCTCTTGCCCGAAAAAATTACGCAATACCCGAAATGGTGGGGGTTGAAATCGCGGGATGTAAATGCAGACGTTCGCCATTTTCCCATCTAATGAAACTGCTATCATTGGAAAAATGGCTCAACTGAAAGTTTGCATACTTAATTCCATCAACAGTCCCAATTTTATCTAAAACGTATTAAAAGAAGAACTTCTTCCCTCCATAGCGTTGTCCGAAAATGCCAATCATCTTGTCCATACTGTTGACAATGACTTGATTTCCATAGGCGCGATAGCGAGGCTATTGAGTCTATGCGTCTCCATCGTGTTACGAAGGAAAGTCGTCAACCGCCGGAGTAGGAGTCCGCTGAACGAACGTTCGCTGAGCATGATGCTGCAGGAATGACGCCCAAAATGAACGCCACCTTCGAGAACTCTGGTGTATTTTATAAAGGCTGTTTTCATGCAATACGTCAATGTTTTTTTCTTGAATCGATTAAACAGGCATTAAATCTGCCTGAAGTAGCTCCTTGTGGAAATTATAGTAACCAGTAACTAAGGCAAAGCTATCACTGGCGCGGAAATTATTTAGAGTGGCGTAGCCTAACGCACAAATGAACATTTTGGTCATTTCCAGTGAACCGATTCTCATTTTCGGCCAGGATCTTGTCCACAGAGGTTAAAAAGGTGTTGACTCTGTGGTAATCCTCTGGTTTCGATGGCGGACCAGCCGAGCACTGGCGTGTAGGTTTTCCCCGACTAACGCCTGCAAACGCATTGAGGGTTGTCGTCGTGGCACACGAGCATCGAGGAATAAAAAAATCTGATTCAGCAATTCAGGATTCCATCTTAACACCAATACTTTCACTAAGTCTCCAGACTAAGGTAAAGTTCTCATCATTTCGGCAGCTTGGTAGGGTCTCCAAGGTCAAATTGGCATTCCATCTTACCGCGCAATAACATTTGCAGTCTCCCCCTGAAGGTAAGTACTCAGGTTGCGGCTTGTATTTGACAAAATAATCTTTAAAACACACAGGCTAAGGACGAACTGGAAATCACAGATTCCATGCAAAAGCGAGCGACTTTCGAAGTAGGTTTTGGCGTTCCTGTCGATGGTTAATACTTCCATTGCGTTCACTATTCGCTTGAGCTGTTGGTCGACGGCTTTCACCGCCGCTTTCCACCGATATGACCATCTTGTTACACTTTGAAACTTCAAAGTAGTAAGCAAGCTCCTTTCTTCAGTCGCAATGTCTCCAAACAAAGCATGCCTTTTTGGGCTAGCCGGCCTTTAAAAAATTGTGCAAGCTTTGGATTGTGCCTAGAGTATTTCGCAATGGTTTCACTGTTGCCATGGTGTCTTTCAGTGCCAAATTTAACAAGTGACCATAGTAGTGCACATATTTTGCAAGAGCAGAGCAAACATTTCTAGAAAATTCCTAGCGGCTCATTCTGGATGATTGGTGAAGTCCACTGAGCGTGGTTTTGTACTGTAACTGAATGTTCATGGTCTCTTCGAGCCAAGGAATGTCTTTACACTGAAGGTGCAAAAGCTCTAGAAAATTATTCCTGTTGACATCTGATCTTTGTCGGAGGTTCGATAGATCCTCCTCATGACCTCTTTGAGCGATGTTTTGTTTGGCAGTGTAACAAAGACATTCGATGATTACACGTAAAAGCTCGCGATCACGTTGGACGCACTTCCGATGTCCATCATCCATGACGCTGATTATAGATGAGGATCTCCTCTGCATCTGGCAGTATTCCAGCCACTTTGGCATCGCCAATAAGTGCATCTCACTTTGATGGTGTTTTGTGACGCGCTCAAGTTTTTTCCAATTGGAAAACGTAAAAGCATTATCTTTCAAAAACGTGGAACACGCATAGCAAGTTCCAACCTTTCTATCTACTGAGTAGTTCAACCAAGGATAGTGCTTGAACCACTTTGGCTGGAAATCTCTGGCGAATATTTCATTCCCAACATTTTGTGGGTTGTATTCGCAAAGAACTGGTTGCTGAGGCCCATCACTTGTGGCTAGCCTTAATTCACGTACTGCGCTATCATTTCTTTGTGACGGCACGATCATCTCACTGACTTCGGGCTTCATCGCTACTTCTGTTGTGAAACTGAACATTTGACGGTTGCTGTTTTGAATTCTTATGCATATATATACATGCAAACTACTTCTCAGAGATATTTAATTAAGCTTCCCATTGGCGATCTTGACGGCCGCTGGACCATTAGTCACCTTCTAAGTTTTTCACTTTTTCTTGAACCTTTTAAGTCCAAGGAGTTCACAAAGTTGAATCGAACGAACTTCAATGAGAAAACCTTTACATGACCACCCATGACCTTCATGTCAACTCGTCAAAATGTTTTCTCACTCTCCGCGAAATTGGCGCGAAAATTAGGCGCAAACTACAGCAGATGTTAGCGCAACGATACACTTTACCATTTTACACGATATTAGACACCAATTTCAGGCATCTAATCACCTGAAAAGTAATTACCTATAGAAACTTTATGTACGACTTTTAGAAATCACGCCAACAGCATTATTTCTAATGTTTTCTCCCAAGTGTCGTTGCCCGAATCAAGAGCGTTTTGCCCAAAAATTACATAATTTCCGCAGCTGGGGCACTGCAGCTCCCCCGCCCCCTCAGCCCCCCAGTTCGTACGCCTATGGCTGTTCCTGGATGTTCTTTTTAATTACTGGGTTAGTTTATCTAAGGCGAGAAACTTTCGCCATTGTCTGTGTCATATTTCCAGTCCAAAGACCCTTCCTCAAAGATGCCGTGTACTTTACTTACAGAAAGATATAACAATTACTCCGGCTTTCAAATCCCATGCGTCACTCAGCTTTGTGTGTGACCCGGTACAATAAAACCTTCATGCAGTCCGAAATTATCTTGGGAGCAGTTTGGGCATCACCCACTTAGCTCACTAATCTAGCCCAATTAAAGTTTGTGATTGTCGTTTTTTTCATGACACACTAAAGCTTGCGTATGGGCCGAACCGTGAAAGAGACCACTAAATGGATCAGTGGTGATGCTTAATATTTTCTGCATCATTGTATATATCACTTATAATTCATGTTTAATGATCTAAGTCAACCTTGCTACCATTTCTAGTTATTTAATTTACATAGTGATCCTCAATTTATTAACAGAGAAATAACAACAACATGGTATTATGTAAATTCTAGGAGAAACGTAGACTCGGAAAAAAATCCGAGTCCCAGATGGGATTGAACCCACGACCCTCCGTAATCTAGTCGGATGCTCTTTCACTGAGCTACTGGAGACTCTGTGGTGAGCAAGGGTCGATTTCTATTGCCAAAGTTATTTTTCCTTCAGATTCAACTTCAAAACCTTCAAGGAATCCTAATAAAGCAGAAAATAGAAGAGTAATTTAATCAGCCAACTGTTTGCAAATCTGTCAACGCGAAGCACTTTTTAGGGCGAACGATTTTTTGCATCCACCAAAATTTTTGGAAGCGCATCGAAACTTCAAAGATTCCGTTGACTAAACATTTTGTCACACGAGAAAATCCTTTGTTCCTGACATCCATCCGTCATTGGGTCATCAAATTTCGCAACATGTGGATTACGAAGCAAACGCGGTGACCATATGACTTTCTCGCCATTTTCATTTGAGCTAGATGGATCCGCACAGAAGCCTCAGCAAATCGTCTAATGACTCTCAACCCATTCGCATATTTCTACGGAACAGGGTCTCAGGAAAATGGCGTTAGTGGTGATGGATATTTCCTCGCCCTGCAGAATCTTGGTTCCAAATCCATCACCACTAACGCCATTTTCCTGAGACCCTGTTCCGTAGAAATATGCGAATGGGTTGAGAGTCATTAGACGATTTGCTGAGGCTTCTGTGCGGATCCATCTAGCTCAAATGAAAATGGCGTTAGTGGTGATGGATTTGGAACCAAGATTCTGCAGGGCGAGGAAATATCCAGTACGGGTGAAAACGACAGCGATGGCGGCGTATTCTCAGCGGAATTAAGTTTAGTTGCCGTGACTGGTAGATACGATATCACACTTTTCATTTAAAATTTGAAAGGAATAGTAAACAAAGCAAAAACTAATTTTGATCAAATGAAGAGGAATTACATGTACGGCAAGCAAAAAAAAAAGTAACAAAGGCTCACAACGCCCACCATTGATCAGCTGTCACCATTTTATTATTCAAGCAGCGGACCCGTTTAATGTCTTAGTTTTCTAACATCAGAAAATGTCTTGCAGAAAGATCTACAAACAGATGCTAGCAGCTCAAAAGCCTGAAGCGGGTTAACTGACCGGAAGGCGCGCTTTTGACTGTGCGGGGGAGGTGATACAACCATACGTAGCTCTTAGCCACGCGTTCTAAAGATGTACTTTTGGGTAAATCACGTATTCCAGCGACAAAACATTTTCAAAAGACAAACTTAGTACGATTACTTTTTGAGGGATTTTGGCCATCTGTCGGGATATCTCGAGTCGGTCTTACACTCACCCCAACAACAGTGTTTGGTACCAACCATTCCTTGTCTTTCTTGAAGCTAACTCTTCAATTAGATGAAGTTTTTCGCTCTTTTCCTTCGATACCGCACTTCACGCTCATACATTTCTTTGTAGCGGGTCGCAATGTTTGTCTAAGTCTGTGGCGGGGAGTCTCATGATCTGTGCGGGGAGTCTCATGATCTGACACACTGCAGCTGCATAAACTTTCTTGCAATGGTCAAGTCTTTCTAATATGATATACTTTTCTTCATTCTTGATTTCAATTCTCCATGGCGCCATCTTTTCCCTTGACAGCATCATGTGGTTCGCCAATGAGCCCTGGTTTTTATAAAAATAAAATTCGAGAATTATTTGGGATTGAAATCGCTTCATATCTTCTCCGAGGACGGAAAGCAATCAAATTACAGCTAAGAGCTAACAGCTGATATTTTTGTTTTCTATAGTAGGATTCTGAAAAAGATATCTCTGTGGCAAAACAGCACAGCTACTGTGCGATTCTAAATTTAGCCCGAAGATTAGTCAATAGTGCTTCCACCTAATATAATCCCGCCGACAAATATCGGAATTTAATTTTTCCTGTCAAAGAAAATGTTCCACTTCTAATAGAGATTCGTATTGTTCCTTTGTTGCGTTATCTTTGGTTTTACTTTTTTATCTCTGTATTGGCCATGGATTGAAAAAGGGCCGGAGGTTGCTCAAGCTCCCGCCTCCACTCCGAGCCCCTCCTTTGCGGACGGTGGGGCCTGTTAAATTACGAACTACTCACAAGTCAACACTTAATATCCACTGGATAGCGATTTATCCGGTGGATAGCCTTATACAGCAACTTTGAACAACCGGGGCCTGATAACTACTTAACTATGAGGAAAGTTGCGGTCTCAGAGAATAAAAAAAAAGAAAGAAAAATGCCTTCCTCTTTTCGTCCACTTTGATTGTATTCAAACGCGCAAACCGCTCCCGCCGGCTACATGTAGATGGGGTTTGCCAATGGTCTTTAGGGTAAAGCATGCGATGTCAGCGTTAGTTATAATACAAGGCAACACTGTTGTTGTTTTGATCAAATCAAAAGTTGATCATCATCGTAAAAAAAAGAAAAAAATCGAGACGTCGAGAAAGGCCTCGACATCGCGACAGTGCCGGAATGTTCGCCACTGTTTACTGAACGTGACTGGATCAAACAGTGATCATGCGTCACGGCCAGTTGACCAATCACATTTCAATTATGACACGTCCGCTGATAATTCCACAAAAAAAATGTTGTTCCTGTGTTGTTCTGGTAGAGGAATACTTTATTCGGCTGTTTAATGTTAAGTTAGATTCGCAGGACGCACAAGGGGAAGAGCATAAACACACTAGTAAGTTTTATTACTTGCACGGCCTTATAATTCCATTAGCCATCGTGAAGTTGAAACGACCAAGGCGTATTCCTGAGCATAAAGTCGAATTGTGCCATGTGCCTCGAAGCGCCTCATAGCGCCTAGAAGAGGGCATATTGTATGATGTTTTGTTTGTTTGTTCTAAAGTTTGGGAAAATGCTCGCAGCATTTTATAACATTAAGGTCAGCTTTGGCACAGCAGCACTAATATTTCTCCACGTTACTAATCGAACTGTTCGAACGTTCGATTTGGTTTGGCCAGAAACATCGAGAACATTTACGTCGGCGGCACGCTTCGTAGGTTTTTTTTTTTTATTTCTCGTAAGCAACGGTAAGGAGACAGTGTATATGCGTATCTGTTACTTTTTAATCAATAACACTAACTTCTAAAGGATGCAGCTGTTAAAAATTTGGCTGTTTTGCGCCGAGCTTTAGCTTCAGTCGTCGGCTGTGAAAAATCTTGCGATTGAACTAGGTAGACGATATGAAATTATTATAAAATAATGCGGAAAAACTTTACTCCTGCTGGCCTGGGCTGATTTCGCTTTGATCGTGAAATACGCAACCGTAACAAGTATGAAATTCCGTATTGGTGATTATTTCAACGTACTGAGGCAAAACGACAACTGAGGAATTTGGTATTCCCTATAAGGACATGCATAGTCAGTTATTAAAACCGAAGTACAGTGGGCAGTTTCATTTTAAAAGCGGAAGTTGTCTCGGTAAAATGATGCTTATTATAATTTTCTTTGGGCTCCACTTTCCATATGCATTTTCCGGGCCGATGAAAACTGAAGCATTTCTTGAAAGAAGGAATCTTCTTTTCTTAGCTGTGTTTTTAAAATCGATAGAAATAAGTTGCTGTAGTAGGAATCAATTCTGCCCTTGGGTCACGAGTCGACCCCTTTTCAGCGTTCGCAACATACCAGGGGGTTCGTTCCTAATGCGGAACAGAATATGTGCACACGCGCACATCAAGACTCTCCTATCGTAAAGGCGGTACATCATCGTGAAATTTTCAGTGCTTTGTAGTTACCCCCTAGTTTACCATCTAAGGCCGAGAAGGGAGAAATCGTCTTTGGAATATAAAAACTTTAAAACAGCTGCATCACAGTGACTGGAGTGACAGCCTCGTAAGTTCGTTGAAACAAATCATTTCTTGTCATAACGTATTTTAATAAGCTTTCGTGATCTCAAGGCACTGAAACTAAAAGATTTCATGTATTAGTTAATTTGCTCGGTTTATGTTTTGCAGCAGTTTCTAGGAAGTCTATTTACCCAGAATGATGTATTGCGTGCGTCTGAGGTGACGCTTGGGAAATCGTTTACCTTAAACCTCCAGGGAGGGGAGAGTGTGTAAAAATGGGCAGATGTTTTACAACTAGTAAAGCTATTATTTCAGTAGATTTCGAAGGTACCTCTAGCTTTGAAAGCTTTTTGAAAAAGCATTTTTAAGTATCTTTGGTTTACTTTGCTTTGAAATCGATTTTTCAGACCGCTTTCGATGGAATTTTTGGTATTGCAAAACTATTATTTGTCTCCTCCCGAAGGGAAGTCTTAAGAAATGTCAATAGGGGGATGACGTAAGCTGAATGGTCGAATTTCAGTGGACGAGACCAGAACAGAAGAAAGGATGTTTTACCTGTATTTATATCACTGATCAAAATCCGCCCTTAACTTCCTTTCCGCAGAATTAAGTGCTTCGCATATGGCGTTTCACTGGTGCTAATAGAAGGAGAAAAGTCTTCACTGCTACGATTATTTACTGCCAAGTTAATCTCAAACCATAATGGCAGACAATGATATTGTGGAAGAACTGACCGTTGAACATGGAAAGCGCACGCTGGTGGCCAGCGCGTTCGAACGAATTCGACTGTTATTTCATGTGCTCGTCCACTTCAGCTCGCCCGAGGAGAGTGCTGTTAAAAGTGGAATTCAGTGGCTGGCTTTAAAAGGGGACAAGGAGGCAGTGACCAAAGCGAAGGTTTGTAGAAATATAAGCTTTAAGTTCTGTTGTTTAATGGCACTTAAAGTTATAATTTCCATATGCTATCCTGATGAAATTCAAAGAGCATGCCTATAAAACTTCCGTGTTGCTGATGGAAGTGATACTGGCTTTTTGAATTTAGTTCTTCTCGTTTTAAAACTCGAACTTATTGATGTTGGAGCTTTTGAAGTTATACTGACTGCAAATAATTCGGCGTTCAGCAGTGAATTGCTATGCATGTATATCCTTCAGCAATATACAGGAGACACGAGCTTATTGATCCGACAGAGGCTCATGATTCAAAGCTCTTATTGCCCAATAATAAAAGTACAAAGCTTTAAATGACTTTTCGTTACGAAAAACGAAATTGTCGTTGCATTCGGTGAATTACATGCAAGAAGCTTAAACTTACGCGAGCTCATTTCTTAATAGATAAAAGTGTTCCGTTGTAGTGAAGTTCTTTCTCCCTTTTTTCCAGGAATACATCAAGTCGCTTTGTAACCCAGAGATAGACATTTCTGTTCCGTTTAGTGAACAGTTTTACAATGCGCTTTTTAAGTTACGAGACGACCTTGAAAGAACTACTAGTGCTGTGGTTAAGTTTCCTTCACGGAACAACTGCACATTACAAGGCAGCGCAGAGGCCGTCACTTTGGCACAGTCTTCGATTGAAGATAAAATAAGATCACCGCCGAACACCACTATGCCTCCTCCTCCGAGTATTGAGCCGCAGTTAAGAGAATTTGCTCTAAAACTGGGTTACTCCAATCAAGTGATTGATCAAGCTGTTCAAAAGCTAGGAACAAATGTTACTCAGAATACACTGTTGAATGAACTGCTCAAAACAACGGCATCATTGCCGTATCAGATATCCGCTTCGTCTCCTCAACCAAAGCCTGCCCCAGCAGCAATAGCACAGTATCCTCCAAGAAGGGAAGTTGTTGCAAGGGGAGCCCCAAACACACCCCCAGCACACATGTTGAAGACTGGCTATGAAAAGCCTACAGACAAGGTGATCAGAGCTCCCCTTCATGGTGTTCAACCCAACTGGGAAAGAGACGTCATCGCAAGAGGTGCTTCAGCTGTGTTGCCTAGACCAAGCTATGAATTACCTAGTGATGTTTTGGAACGGGGGATGGCAGTTCCCAGAGGCACTAAAAGAGTTCTGGAGCGCCCTAGTGATATCATTGCAAGGGGCTCTTCTTCTGTTCAGCCCCTTATGCAATTGCAACCTTACAACAACCCAGCATCATCAATGTATGATGGCCACAGAGAAGCTGGCAGCAGTGGCATGAGTGCAAGTGATAGGCTAGATGAAGAAGAAAAACTTATGTACCAACAAATTCTTGGTGCCAAAAAGGTTGCAGGAAATTCGTCATCAAACTTGAGGCCTGTAGTGATTGATGGAAGTAATGTTGCAATGAGGTAATCTAACTTTCTGCTGTGTTCACATCTTAGCGATGCAGGAACATAACTTGTTGGACTTAATTTTCAGGGGTATGGCTGACTGCAAAATAGGGCAAAATTCTTTGAAAATTTTGTATTTTATCCTGAGGAGAAAAAAAGTTGCTCTATTGAAATTAGATAGTTTTGTTTTGATGAAATGTGATATCTGAACAGGAAGTTTATTTGAATACTTCAGAGCATGTGCAGTAGAGTGAAAGCTAAAACAGGGTCAATCAAGTCATTAGAATTTTTATGGTTGAGTAATTTCCTTCATTAATTATTGAGCAACATCCTTCTACATGCTGCTTTCGAACCTCGCATTTACTGTCTTAAAATTTCTGTGCAGATCTTTTGGGTGTGATTTTTAGTAGAGTTCAAATTTGTTGTTGTTGTGAAAAGATTATGGATTTAAGATTAAAAAAATGCATTGTTCTCAAACTTTTAAAGACAACGATGTTCCTGTTTTCAGTGAACATCACACAGTCTTTGTTGTTTTTCTTAACCAACCAGCATGCTGTTGCTATAAATAGTTAGGACATCCTTTCCCATTTGACATGCTTGTCTGGCAATACCCCAGACCAGATGCATCTAGAAAAAGTGGGGGTTGTTGCCAAGTGCTCATTACTAAACATGCATAAAACATGATTTACTTTCATTCTGTTTTATTACAAAAACAATTTTTCCCTCTTTACAGCCATGGACGCCAAGATGTTTACTCTTGTAAAGGCATACAACTGTCTGTGGATTGGTTCAGAGCGAAAGGACACAAAGAAATCACAGTGTTTGTGCCATCTTGGCGTAAGGAAGCCTCCCGTCCAGACAAACCAATCACAGATCAGGACATTCTGTACAACTTAGAACGTGATGGTATCCTAGTTTTCACTCCTTCAAGGAAGGTAAATGGAAGGAGAATTGTCTGCTATGATGATCGATTTATCATAAAACTAGCAGCAGAAACAGATGGTGTTGTTTTGTCAAATGACAACTACAGAGACTTGGTTAATGAGAATCCGAAGTGGAGAGAGACAATTGAGCAGAGACTTCTCATGTACTCTTTTGTGGGGGACAAGTTTATGGTTCCTGATGATCCACTTGGCAAACACGGGCCAAGTCTTGATAACTTTCTTCGTAAGGGTTCTGCAACTCACCCGAGGATTTGTCCTTATTTAAAGAAGTGCACGTATGGCTTAAAGTGCAGATTCTATCATCCTGAAAGAGACCAAGAAGCCATGAATGCAAAACTCGAGAGACTGATTGGCATATTTGGGGAATCTGTACCTGAAGCAGCTATGCGAAAGGCAATTAATGATAACCCCACTGCTACTGTCACCATATTGGCTAATATTTTATGTGATATGGGAAATGGACTTGGTAAACATTAAATTCTCAAAGTTCTAAACTGTATTCTAATAATTTCCCTATAAAGTACTTGAACAGTGATTTGTATAAAGGGTTATGAATGAATTTAAGCTATTCAGGCAATCAGAATCCCTTTTGGCACAACATTAAATAATTTACAGTTTAGTATTTGTTTGGTGCCATCCTAATTTAGTGTCTTCTAAACATTGTTGGTTATACTTGTTTCTATAGTTCTGGGATACATTTTAAGTATTTGAAGTGATACTATTCCCTGAAATATGTTAACCTTGTCTTGTGTATGCTAAATGCGTGCAGTGAGTAGAACAGAGTTAGTCACATACAGTTGTGTAGCTAAGCATTGCACTCAGAGATTAGTTAACTGATTATTCCAGACAAGGATCCGTCTTATTTCACTGGTTGGATACCAAGTGATTTAGCTGATTTCTTTTTGAATCTACATCAAGGTTGTGATGAAGCAGTTGTTTTGTTTCTTCCTTGTGGTTATTGTTGTTGAAAATGTCTATGTCCTGTCAATTTCCCCTTCTTGGGTAGAAAGCGACAGATGTTTGTAAACCCCCCCAGTGTGTATACCAGCTCTGGCATTACTTAACACATTGTTTCTACTCTTGACTTGGTAACAGCTAAAAGAAAATTTGCAAGTGCACTTAACATAAATACTATATACTGAACTGAGTGTGAACAGGGTGATAAGCAATGTCAGAGCACAAGGTATAAGTTAAGGTTACTCTCTGTGAGAGCAAACAGTAAGTTGCCTGATCACTATGTGGTCATTAATAAAGAAAATGTTTGGCAATAAAAAAAAAGAAGAAAAAAGTAAAACACAAAAAAATGTTAGAGAAGAATAGCAAGGTGTAGTTAAAAAATGAAAAAAAAAAATTACATTCACTTTGCTGAATAACAAAGTTTTGTTTGTTTAAAAGACAATTTAAAGTACGAATCAGTTTTAGTTATAATGCGTAGCTGGAAAGAATTGGCAGCTTTGGAACATTTTACTGCCGACCTTTTTTTCAAATAATAGCAAATAATTTAATAAGTGCTTCTTAAAGAGGATTCTGACTTTGAAATAATGTCATTTAGAGTGCTCCATGTATATAAAGTCATAATTTGTGAATAACTTTGTACATGTATTTCATGCTTATCACATGTACTACTATTGCATTCAGGTTTTAATATTAGCTTAATATTATGTAAATTAATTGCACTATTTCTATTCAAAAATGCTCCTTAATCTCTATGTATATATTTTTTTTCTAAAAAAAAGTGAAAATAAAGATAAAAAAATCAAGTAAATTGCTACTGTTACTGTGATGAAATTTTCAGTTATGCAATTATAAGAATCAACAAGGCAAGGGGCTAGTACTTTCATTCATTCACTCTTGTTAACAGGAGGTATTCATATCAAGTGGATCAGGTCTCAGTTCTACCGATTTCCCACACCTTCGTATAATAATGATATATATATGTCGATTTAAAACTTCAGCATTCCCCCCCCCCCTGTGCGGAAACCCCTCCCCCGGGCAGATCTTCACTTTTTACTGCTCATATTCCTAGTTTTCCCTGAGCCACTTTAGGGTTATTCTAGGCAATCAAATGCCTCTTAACCTCTCAGGCATATATGGGAATAAGTTGCGGAAAAGAATAGTAAGTGATGAAATTATTATTTTGTCAATTGACTTGTTACCTTCATACACTGAGCAAACCTTTTGAAAACGATCTAAAATGTACCGCAAAAGCGTTGCTTTGGACCTTTTTGAGGCCGAACACTGTAAGAAGACTTGGGTACCAAAACCTTTTTTATTCTTATAAAGGACCGTCTTTTTTATTTAAAAGTCCACCCATACCCCCGCCCCGTCGGAGGACTGATCTGACTCTTTGTTGAGTCTGTTAAAGGAGAAAGAGAAAGACCCTGGCCAGGAAGCTGAGGGAGTGAGTGTGTGTACATGGCTCAGTCCTCTTGCGTTACCTGTCACGCAAATCGCCTCTGTAGTACCCAGTGCTACCGTGCACATGCTTTCTTCTTTCTTCTTGATCGGTTGATCTGCTGCCTCAAGCTAAAATTTTTACACCTGGAAATGACATCTGTTGACGAACTCAAGAAGAAATGCCGCGAACAGTTAAACTTTGAACCCTTTCAGACCCTTCTGAGGTTGGCAGAGTCTAATGAACTAGACATAACTGATGCTGCATTCGCTAGACTGTTGGACGAGCGAGATGAACTGAAGAATCTCCGTGAAGAATTTCATTATCCTAAAATGAAGGATCTCCCCTTAGGTAAGTTAAAACTGATAAATTCCGAAACGAGTTAAGTTAAAGAAATTGAAATGCAATAGAAATTAAACAGTGTTTACATAAAGGACTGGCATTATTCAAGTACCTTGATGATATAGTGATCTCGTTCATTATAAGTTTATACAGTTTTAGCTACTAGTCATATTTAATTTAGAAGTCCAAAGGGCTTGTTATGCCGAGATTCGTTTATTTATGACTGGATTCCAGGCAGTTTCTGTAGTCAGTAGACAGTTCTTCAGTGTATGCATTTTGAACCATACATATACCGCACACATATACACACATATAAGATTTATGTTCAAATGTATAGGCTTACATGTATATTGAAGACAAATTAAGACATGGCGCGGCGAGCGACCGAGCAGGAACAAGGAGCCACTCAGATAACTCGGATCATCACTGATCTGCATCGTATGGAATAAGCAAATATTGATCTTCCCAGGCTCTTGAATATTTGTTATATTTATTCAAAAGTTTTCTGGAATAGTTTTTTCCAGGTTCTTGAATAACTGTCGTTGATAAAATCTCACTTGCTACGAGGGGCGTCGCGAGGGTGTGTAACATAGGGATTTAAATAATAACCCAAGTTATTCTCGCATTTTGATTGGTTCTCGCCTATGATCTATTAGAGGACAGATGCACGGTTGACGTCATCATTACAAAATTTTTCCCTCTGCCGCTTTAAAATGGCGGAAAGTTTTGAGAATTAGGATGATATTTTACACGACTGGGCAAAAGATAAGGTACAAAAAGGTCTCGCCGAGGAATTGAATAGGTTTGAGAACCAGAAAATGAAAGACAAAGCCGTTTCTTTAAAAAAAATGATACAGAAATAATTTTCTAGCAGTCTCAGTCGGCAGTTGAGCGCGAGTAAACCACGCACAAACTTGGTCTTGGTAAGCCGAGAACCATTGCTTTATCTCGAATTAATTTAACAAACCCAATAAACAAAATGTTTCTGAGATTAATTTATTTAAAAAGTTAACTTTTTCCAGTGTCAAAACAACTGTTGACTCACTGATTGATGTCAGGAATGAAACGTCAAAACATCACTTCTTAAAATTGGTAAAATATAATACATAACCCTGCTCTACGATGCGAATGTTCCTGTCCGTTCCAGGTCACAGCAGCGAGCTAAGTATAGCTAACCACAGCTCACGGTCAAGAGTATCGCAGCTAAAATGTGTCTCCGACACTATATCAAGCTGATTTGAGAATTACCAACCACAGAAGACAAAAATCTCCCGTCATTTACGCTCCTTTCATTCAAAACTCGAATCAAATGGCCTCTAGGCTGACCGCAACCACAAGTTTTCCGAGGGTATTTTTTCAACTCCTGTAATTTTCAAGGCAACGTCCAAGCTTTTTGGCTCACAGGGCTGCTCCAATGACAAAAACTGACTTGATTAATTCAGCATTTTCTTCAAGATTTGTGGATTTTGCAGTTCAATTCTGCTTTCGCTGTAAGTTTTCATTCCATGAGAAGCGACGCTCGAGTCAGGTTTGACAAGTGGCGTGATTTTTCTCGACCAATCACAATTCTTTGCTATGCATAGCAACCAATGAAACTGCTTCATTTTGAATGTATAGATCACGTCAAATGGCTTTTTTTTGTGCAAAGGCGGGGCAAAGGCGGGACAAAAGGCCAGCTTTCGCGTTATGTTAAAATGTTTTGAAACAAAAAATTGGCTTTTCATTATTATATAAAACAAATAGATTCCATGTTACCGTGCATCTGATTCAGTAATAGATCACAGAAGACGTCAAAATGTGGTAAGAGCATCAGTGACACACTCGGCTACACCTCATGTGCCACTTTTTTGTTCTTACCACATTTTGACGTCATCTGTGATCTATTACTGAACACACGCACGGCATCATGGAATCAATTTGTCAAATTGACCCATGTATGTTTAGCAATATACACAATTGTGTATAAATTATAGTCTTGATTCACAAGTGCCAACTGTAACATATTGATGACATAATGGTAATTGATGGATATTTGGATGATTGGTCATTTGAACATTGCCGATGATCAACACCATATCAGGCACAAAATTTTTGAGGCATTGATTAGTCATTGATTACCCTAGATGCCAGAGGTCTTCTTGCTAGCCAGTAGCGAGGAGCATCAGAGCGAGTAGTGCTGGTCAGCAAGAGACTCCTGGCTCAGGCAGTTAAGTCTTTTGAGTGCGCTGATCAATTCACATCGCCATTTACTTCTCCAGAGTCAAGCTTTGTCTCTGCGAATTGGTCAGTTGAAAAAAAGTTTCTTAAAAGGGCTGCTATTGGTTAAGTTTGTGATGATCTTGGCCAACCGGTTTTACCTAAGTAATAAGGAGAAGGCAAAGTTTCAAATCAAATTTGCGTGTCCAAGGCTAACCAGACTATCTGGTAAATTAAGTCATTGCAGAGGTCAAATTCACGAGCAGAAGGTCAGCACTTGAGCAAAAACCATAAAGAGTGCAAAGGGGATTAATGCCTTTTGTCATGCAGTGCAATCCATTAGCACCCAATCTTAAAAATATTTTAATGAGCAAGTGGTATTTGATAGAGGATCAACCATTGCTGAGAGAAATATACAGAGAACCACCTTTCATTTCTTACAGGAAAGGTAAAAGACATACTTGTTAGAGCTACATGTAACATGAAACCGTAAAAGATAGCCGCCAAACCGCAGCATTGTTAGTCACAGCTTTTTTTGGCTTTTTCTCCTACGAGAAATCTTCAATTTTACTGTTTTCAAATACTGAAATATTTCTTTCTTGATCTCGGCTTTGGTATCCCCAAAGAATAGATATGAATGACATTTTATTCAGAAAAGCGATGTTAAATCAAGAAGACTGTTCTGTCACCTCAACAAGAAAAAAACCTCTGGCACCCAAGGTAGCCATTGATTGCATCGATTGGTCAAATCAGTGTAATACTTTTTGTTTTTCTCCAAACTATCTTTAACCCTTTGACTCTCAAACATGTATACACATGTGCTGAGTGGTCATGCTCTTTGTACCACTTGTGATGTCATCAATGTAAATGCCACCAGATATTCTTTATAAGCAGAGAGTAGAGCTAGGATAGGTCTATCTGCACAGCAGTTGATTTAGGATATCGATGACATTAATGCTGACATGGCAAATTGAAAAACAATGTTAACAGTTGTGGTGCAAAAATGGTGGTAAAATGGCCCATCATACCTTCCATTTCCAGGCTTGATTTGCTCACAATTGACGCCCAACTTTTTACAGCCGCCTGAAAGAATATGAAACGCAAATGGTGGCATGAGTGAAAGGCAGAGAAAAGGAAAGGAAAGGGGCATGAAAAAAGTAGGAACTGGCAATGACAAAAAAAAAGGCACACAGTGCATGTGTAAGTGATGATGTTTCTTTTTGCTGGCCCTTGCAAAATTAGGATATACCATAAATCCTCTATTGAGCCTCCTGGGTTTTTTTTTTCCCTAGCACTTTGGAGGGGTGTCTCAAAAACTAAGACCTAAGACTTAAGATCCAAGACCTACGACCTAAGACCCCCTCTGAATCTCAAAAACTAAGATCTAAGACCCCCTCTGAATCTTAAAAACTAAGACCTAGGACCCCCTCCGAATCTCAAAAACTAAGACCTAAGACCCCCTCCAAATCTCAAAAACAAGACCTAAGACTCCCTCTGAATCTCAAAAACTAAGACCTAAGACCCCCTCCGAATCTCAAAAACTAAGACCTATTTTTCATTGAATAAGCACGTGTAAGTTGGAAAGCAAACAGATTGTTTGGTTTTGGTGAATGGGCTTTCTCTCGTTCGGATAGCTGCGCTAAAAATAACGTGCATCAACCGACGATGAATTTTATCCGCTTCAGGAATAAAAAAGTGAAATGTAAGTTAATGCATCAGTACTTACAGTTAGTTTTACGTCAGTGAAGCCATTAATATTTCATTAAGCATGACGTTTACAGTAGAAGGAAACGGCAAAAATTACCTCTGTCAGTGATTACAGTGTACCTTTATTTTAATTTTATGTTTAGTTTCCGCTAAATGAGCTTCTAAATGATCTTTAATCAAATCAGACAGTACAAAAATCCGAAGACAAAAACATCTCCATTTATTCACCTCTAATACTCTACCATGGTACAAAAAGTAAAGATATATTCCTTATTCTGGATATCGCGAATTGAAATGCAGGTCAGAGGTTTGAGAGTGGACCTCGAGGAAAAAACATAAAGTTCAAAAGGTCAGTCTGCGAGAAGCGATTGGTGGATTTCGATCCTTTGAAGGTGTAAAATGCAGCCATGTATTGTAAACCGTCAGTGACCCAAAAGCCAACGACAAACTGCAAAACTTAATTCACTGTTTGTACCATGCTAGAGTGAAAATACTTGTATTAGTGGCTAATAAATGGAGATATTTTTTCTTCAGATTATTGCACTGTCTGATCTGATTAAAGATTAAGTGGAAACTAAACACAAAATAAAAGGTAATCACTGACTAGGTAATTTTTGCCGTTTCCTTCTACCGTAAACGTCATGCCGAACCTGTCCATACTTAACGTAAATATTATTGGCTTCACTGAAGTAAAACTCAATGTAAGTACTGATGCACTAACTCATTTCACTTTTTCATTCCCGAAGTGGATAAAACTCACTGGCCACATCGTCGGTTAAGGAGCGTGATGCGCGCTATTTTTAGTGCATCTATCCGAACGGGAGAAAGCCTATTCACCAAAACCAAACAATTTGTTTGCTTTCGAACTTACACCATTGCTGATTCAATGAAAAATAGGTCTTAGTTTTTGAGATTCAGAGGGGGGGATCATAGGTCTTAGTTTTTGAGATTCGGAGGGGGTTTTAGGTCTTAGTTTTTGAGATTCAGAGGGGGTTTTAGGTCTTAGGTCTTAGATCTTAGGTCTTAGGTCTTAGTTTTTGAGACACCCCACTTTGGAGGGGGGCTTTGTATAGAGCAGGGGGGGCTTCAAAGAGAGGGGGGGCTTATTTAATTTAGTGAAACACATCACCTCTAGCAAAAATACCATGGTATCAGACAGAGTAGACTTACATGTTGTACAATTAGTCACTGTCAAGAGTATTTAATTCACTTGTTAAACATATAAAGCTGGAGGTCATACGACTGAAGACCAATAACAATATGGACTTCCAGCCTGAATAAACCATAACTGGTCAGTCCACGTCAATCATTAATTTTTTTGTCAAGAATACAGGATGGGGGAAGTGAGGAGGGGGGGGGGGCTTATTAACTTTCTGTCTCTGAAAAGAGGGGGCTAATTAGAGAGGGGGGCTTACAGTATTTGAGAGGGGCGCTTAATACAGTGTAGAGGATTTACGGTATTTATAAGGGGTATCTGAAAACCAAGAGAAAATGAGGGGACAGATACCCTGGGTGCTAGAGGTTTTTTTCTCGTTGGGGGCGATAGAATTGAGCCGCGAAGGCAAGTTGCAAAGCGGCGAGAGCAAAACCTCTGGTACCAACAGATAATAACTTTACTTTCATGTCGATGCCAATTTCCTTTGATTGACATCCGCAGTTAGAGCTTATTTTAGAAACACAGCAAACTGGTTTTACCTACGTGGAGTAAAATATGCGTCATGTTTTATGTTTATGCCTCACGAATCACTGGCCCTTTCTTCTACGAGATATCTTCAATTTTCCCTTTGCATCTCTCGGAAAAAGCTATTTTTTTTACCACAAACCAACACTAGTCACTTGATTCCGTCTGTTCAAAAACCAAACTACTGAATTAACCTAAAAGTCAGTGCAAATTGTGGAAATGTACAATGGTACAGGTTTTCATCATGGGTAAAGGTTTCTCAGCTTAAAAAAAATACGGATTGGAAACCACCAATCACAGCCAACTAGCATGACCTTTTGAACTGCACATGAAACAAACACAGAGAACAACATGCTTGTGATTGGCTCATTTTTTGTGGCTTTCAGATGCGCTGTCTAGCTGTTTCTAGAGTAAGACCCTCTCTTATAGTAATATGTAGTTGTTACACAATATTTGCTGAGAGGTTGCACAGCAATCTACCTAGGAGGCTAAGGGCCTAGGAAAAGGGGTTGACCTCGGTGTAAAAACCTGTGAAGCTTTTCTTTGTTTTGTTCTTATTGTTAGGGTTAGGGTTGTATCCTTTGTTTTACATCACTGGTGAGTGTTACAGGTTCTTACACTGAGGATGAGCCAGGCAAGTGGATGTGAGGATGGAAATAGGTTTCAATTATAAACTAACACACTTTTTTTTTTTTTTGCTGTTCAACTCACTCCTTGCACATAAATTACAAATACATATGCATGTCCCTGGTGACTAGTGGATGTGCATTCTCATACTTTCCATAAATTAGCACATTATCACAGGTATAGTCCATAATAGCCAGGTATTTGCAAGGCAAGATATAAAAGAAAGATATGAAAGAAAGGTATTGAGTTTTTGTTATATGTCTCTGTTGCTACACGTAAAATGCCTCAAGTTGTCAATGCTAACAAAAGTAACATTTTCAGGAAGCTGATTTTTAATTGTACACTGCATGACTAAAATTGTAAACTGTGAAATTATATGATACAGCCGAATCTCCAGTTGCGACCACTTCCCATAAGCAGTCACCTGTCTTCAGTGACCAGGTTTCCAAAATACTAATAGTTCCCAAGTCATTTTTCTATATTTTTAACCTCTTCTAGTCGACCACCTCTCATAAGCGAACAGGACTACTGTACTTTTAGAGCAAGCAGCGCCATAGCTAGTAACAGGCAAACCGAGGCACTTGCCTCGGTAATTTGTTTTTCGTTTTTATTGTTTATAGTCGTCATAGACACCCTAAATACCTAGGAAGAGAATTTAACCACCGATACTGCCTCAGACAGATGATACTGCAGCGTTGCAGTTTATCAGAAGCAATTAAACCTTGATACTCTGAATAAATACCTTTGGAAAGCTTATTAATATTGCTGTGGGTACTAAAAGTTATTGTCTCATTCATTTCATTTTCATTTATTTATTCGCCATAAGGGGTACAAGAGAGAGAAGAAAATGAAAAAAAAAAAAGTCTTACTGTTTACAATCTCATGGCGAGGAAGCCCAAAAGAAGCCAGCAGGCTTATAGAGAATGGGCTCCCTCAGATAAATAAATAGAACAGAATTTTAATTTTATGAGGAAAAAATGGCAGAGCTACTGTAAAAATCTTATGATAAATTAGATAGTCATATTGATCATAATTAGGTTAAAAACAGAGAAAGAGGGGAAAAAAAAAGATATTACATATATATAACTATATTTTAATAAATATTTAAGATAAGAGGAATGCTTTCAGCTTACGGCAAAACGAAGCGGTACTTGTTGCATTACGAATTTCAGAACTCAGAGAATTAAAAAATTTAGGACCTTGGAAACTAATTGAGAACATTCTTACATTGGTTCTGCACTGTGGTAAATGAAAAAACTTTGAACTTCTAGTGCCATAAGAATGCACCTGGTGTGTCACCAAGAACATATTATTGAAGCTATCAGGAAGTAAGCCAGATCTGTATTGATACATAAATTTACCTTCTTGAAATTTGTAGATACTCTCAAGATTTAGAATTTTTAAATTTTTAAATAGAGGGTCAGTGTGAGCATCGAAAGCACTCCTCGACATTATTCTTATGACCCGCTTTTGAAGTGTGATTAATCTTCTAAGGTTTGATGGGTAAGTTGATGCCCAGACGCTCATGCAATAAAATAAGTATGGGTAGATAAGGCTGAAATAAAGTATCTGTAAGGAAGAGTTATCAAGGCAAAAACTTGATTTATATATTATACCTACGGCCTTAGACACTTTCCGTGCAACATTATGTATATGTGATTTCCATGTTAAATGTTCCTCCAAAATTACACCAAGAAAGGTAGTTTCCTTAACCCGATCAATCGAATAATTACTTATGTTAAAAGCTAGATCAAGTGTTTGCCTGTTTTGTCTCGGTCTGAATATGATAAAATTAGATTTCTTAACATTGATTGATAGCTTATTTGTATAAAACCAACAAGTTATCTTTTTCAGTTCTAAATTTACAACTTCCATAAGATACGAAGCATCAGTGTGCGAATAGAAAATATTAGTGTCATCAGCAAATAATATCATCTCTAAGACCTTTGATACACTACATAGTAGGTTTTAGGTAGGAACTGATGATAGGCACAGGAAAAATCTCTACTGTTACCATATGCACCATGCACCATATTGGGTCAAAATGTAGTACTCCAAGCTCTCGTAAACAACTGGTTACATGCTTGAAATTTTGGGTGGTCGCTTACAGGAGGTTTGACTGTATGGAATTGTCATAATAATAAATTATTATGAAAGGTTTCCAAAAGGCTAATATAATATAATATAAATATATTGTGTTTCTCTCCCTTTAGTTGACACTTCTTTAGTTGATAGTGAAGTGGACTGCTTATACTTTTGTGGCAATTCCCTTGGCCTGCAACCTAAACAGGCAGGCACATTGGTCAATCAGGAATTGGACAAATGGCAGCAAATGTATGTAACAAAACTTTGTACATATAAGATTGGTTAAGTCAGAGAATGTTTTAGGATAAGTGTGTGTTCTGTTAATTACAGAATGCCAACTGTGGGGCTACATGTACAGTACATGTTAAGAT
>CM042758.1:7019266-7031766 GCA_022496165.2 Catalaphyllia jardinei | reverse complement strand
GGTCATGGGTTCGAATCCCCTTGAAGCCCTGATTTTTTTTTCAGGCTTCTTCTTTCCAGTTGCTTAAATTGGAAAATTTACTGCGATGTCACTCTTCACTTTCACTTTTGTTTTGTTCCTGTTGCATGCAAATATAGAGAGACCATTTTTTTTTTAGTTACAATCGGTAATTTGACACTTGTTTTTCACAAGGGAGTAAATTTAATAAGAGCTAACAAATCGTCAGCACCTGTTCCCACGAGATGTGTGCTATTTTTAGTTACAAATGGTAACTTGACACTTGTTTTTCATGTCGGAGAAAATTGTTCGCATGAGATGTTTGCTATTTTTAGTTACAAATGATAACTTGACACTTCTATTTTTGATATGGGAATAAATTCAATTGGAGCTTACAAATTGTCGGCTATTGTTTCCAGGATATTATTACCACTGTGCAGTAGCAGTTTTTAGCTTTATTTGATGGCATTCATTTCAGTTCATATTTTTTGAAGACTGCATGGCATCAAGTTAAAGTGCAAATAAAATGTATCAAAGTTTTTTCTCTTTCTTTCTATTTTCAGTGAAGTAGTGTTGTTTTGTAAAAAGGGTAAACTTGCGACTCATATAAAATGCGAAAAGTTCTCTTAACGGATTGAGTATTTTTGAGCAAAATTGAAAGGGCTATGAGATCAGTGAGTGATGGGGAGTTATGCATGTGTGCATGTCACACCAATCACAGTGTGGGTTGTATCAAAGAACGAATCAAATTACCTGTTAGAAAATAGGTGATATCTATAGTAATTTGGAGACTTGTCAGGTTACTGTAGTTTGTTTATTTTACATGTCTTTGATTTAATTCTGCTATCTTTGAAACCTTTCAGTTCATAAAAAGTAACTCTTGCACGCCTTGCTTGCCTATGTTCTAAAGTAGAAATGGCTTTTTTTTCTTCTTGCTTCTCGTACCTGTTCTGTTCAGTGCCTGTACAAGGCTTTTTTGAATCTTACCTTTTGCCCAGTCACATATAGAATTTTACCTAAATTCTGAAAGCGTTCCACCATTTTAAAACACAGACTGAGGGAAAAACTTTGTAATGATGATGTCAGTTGTGTGTCTGTCCTCTAATGGATCATAGAAGAGAACCAACTGGTCAAAATGTGATATATCATAAATTATTTGGGTTGTTTTATAAAAAGTTATAGTTACATGTACTGTAGTTGTTCAAGTAATGAATGCAATTTATCAAAGTGTCTTCTATATATACATTTATGTAATAATCCAAGTTATTCTTGCATTTTGATTGGTTCTCACCTATGATCTATTAGAGGACAGATGCACGATTGAAGTCATCATTACAAAGTTTTTCCCTCTGCCATTTTAAAATGGCAGAAAGTTTTGAGAATAAGGATAATATTTTACGTGACTGGGCAAAAGATAAGGTACAGCGAGACTAAACCACGTACATTACGTACATCACATTATCTCGAAGTTAATAAACCCAATAAACAAAATGTTTCTGAGATTAATTTATTTAAAAAATTCAACTTTTCCCAGTGTCAAAACTACTGTTTACATGCTGATTGATGTCAGGAATGAAACATCAAAACATTGCTTCTTAAAATCGGTAAAATAAAATACATAACCTTGCTTTCTGATGTGAATGTTCCTGTCCAATTCAGGGCACAGCAGCGAGCTAAGTATAGCTAACTGGTCACAGCTCACAGTCAACAGTATCGCAGCTAAAATGTGTTTCTGACACTATATCAAGTTGATTTGAGAATCACCAACCACAGAAGACAAAAATCTCCACCATCATTTACACTCCTTTCATTCAAAACTTGAATCAAATGGCCTCTAGGTTGACCGCAACCACAAGTTTTCCGAGGGTATTTTTTCAACCCCAGTAATTTTCTAGGCAACGTCCAAGCTTTTCGGCAAACAGGGCTGCTCCGATGACAAAAACTGACTTGATTTTTCCAGCATTTTCTTCAAGATTTCGCAGTTCAATTCTGCTTTCGCCATAAGTTCATTCAACCAGGAGCGACGCTCGAGTCAGGTTTGACAGTGGCATGATTTTTCTTGACCAATCACAATTCTTTGCTACGCATAGCAACCAATGAAATTGCTTCATTTTGTATAGATCTTAGATCACATCAAATGGCTTTTTTTGTGCAAAGGTGAGGCAAAGGCAGGGCGAAAGGCCAGCTTTCGCATTATGATGTTGAGATATTTTGAAACAAAAAAGGCTTTTCACTATTATATAAAACAAATAGATTCCATGTTTCCGTGCATATGATTCAGTAGTAGATCACAGAAGACATCAAAGTGTGATAAGAACATCAGTGATACACCCGGCTACGCCTCGTGTGCCACTTCTTTGTTCTTACCACATTTTGATGTCATCTGTGATCTATTACTGAACGAGACGCACCACAACATGTAATCTATTTGTTAAGTATATAGCTATACTGGGTATGTACATGTACTTATCATAAACACAATGTGTGTTCTTAATCTCACTATTTTTAAGCTCATGTGTTTGATATCTTCAACTAGAAAATAATTTTACTTCTTAGTACATGTATTGTTTTTAATATTCTGTTTGCATGCAGCTCCATTTTTACCATGCCAGAGATACGTGTATCAAATTCATTATCTATATAGTTGTAGTTGTTGTCATCATTGTATATGTTGTTCATCATTGTCGTCATCATCATCGTTGTTATCATCGCCACTGCCGCTGCCATCGTCGTCGTCCTCGACCTTGTCTTCATCATTGTCATGGTCATCAACATCATCACTTTTAATTATTTTGTAATGCAGGTTCAATTGGCAGCCAGAGGTTGATGTGAACCTACAATAACTAACAAAATGTGAAATAATAATCAAAAGAAAGAAAAATATATATGGTATTTAAATATAAGACTGACAGATACACTATGTACATAATTATGTAGTCTTGATTTCCTGCACTACACCTTACACTGTGTAATCTATGTTTTTTTAGGTGCCAAGAATATAGAAGTTGCTATCATGAATTCCCTTACGGTAAATCTCCATCTTTTGATGGTGCCATTCTACAGACCAACTTCTGAGAGACACAAAATTCTAGTAGAAGCAAAAGCATTTCCATCTGACCATGTAAGTACTAATGGAAACTTGTAACTAGATATATAATGTTTATTCAACTGATCATTATTTGTGTAAAACAGCTAAGAAATTCTTTCTTTTTTTGTTTCAAGTTTCTCCAGAAATTTTAGAGATTGTGCAATTCCACAAAATATCCATACTCCCCCCACAGAAGGCCCAAACATTTAAAGAAATGTACATGTATGAAGCTTAATTGGAATTTTCACAGGGGTGGGGGGGGGGGGGTCTTCCGTGGGGGAGCTATGAATATTTTCTGAAATTACACATTAGGAATTCAGAGATTGAATGAAATCAAAATTAGTGGGATCATTTAAGTCTTGTGCTGACAGCTTAGCTTCAGTTTTACTGTGACTAATTAGTAAGTACTGTGGTTTATTCATTTAATCTGGGCAGTATGCAGTGCAGTCACAGATTCGTTTCCATGGATACAATCCAGCCGAAGCAATCATTGAAGCAACTCCTAGAGAGGTACTGACAATACTCGAGTATTTGTGTAAGACTTTTAGATTAATCTTGACCGAGGTCACAAAACATCAACTGAGTATAAGTATGATTGTACATTTATAATCAAATGTGGTCCATTAATACATTTTATGTAGATGCAAGTATGTATAGTACATAATATTCACAACTTAAATTAAATTAAATTTGAAAGGCTGCGGGCAAGAAAGTCCCCTAGATTTTTTGGCCATTTTTAAAAGTGCTCAAAAGTAGCTGAATTTTGACATGTGGGCTTCGTTTTACCTGAGAAGCATTCCTCTGAAGTTTGTTTCTTAGCGTCTCTCTTCGTTGTCTAGCGATAAAAACTGACTCGGGCAGCAAAGTCCTTGAATTTGACCTGTGTTAGGTGAAAAGTTAATTTAAACAGATTCAAAGCCGTTTCTACGGGCCAAAAAAGAACGCAGGTCAGTTAAATTGGCAAGTAAGCGTTCCGTGAGTGTGTATGGGAGATTTCCAAGCAGATGATTGCTTTGAATTGTGATAGGATCGAGCCCGCCGCGAAGAAAAAAAGACAAAGAACGCCTGATCGCAGGTTAGGAAGAAGAAAACTTCAGCTCAAATGTAAGTTTTGCTTTGTATTTCAGCGTTCTTTTGCTGATAAATTTTCCGTTTCATGCGCTCTTTTTCGGCATGAGCAGCGTGTTGGCTTAAGGCTTCCTCTTTCTCTGTTGTCAGAACTAATCATTTCACGGAATAAGCAGTTTTGTACCCCCCAAAAAAGTAATTTCTCGTAGAACCATTTAAATCGATCACTAACGTAGCCGATTTGCAAAAACTTTCAACCTCTCTCTCTCTGGGCACTACTCATTGACTTGATTTCGGTATCGATTCATGCAATAGATTTCAAAAGTCGAGATTGTTTTCCCTGGGCAAACACTAGGCTAACCCTAGCGTGTCCTGACCTTAACTCTAACCTAATCCAAAGCGCTAGCGCTAACACTAAGGGCTAGTGCTAACCCTAAGCAATAACAAAAACACTGAACGTTAACTCTAACCTTGACCCGTAACCCTGACCCCAAACGCTAGCCCCTAACCTTGTTCCGTAAACCTAACCTTCAAGGCTAACCCCAGTTTCGAGCGGTAACCCTAACCCCAACTCTAATAAAACTGGGAACTCTTTACCCTAGGATTTAAAGTAAGCATTTGAAAAAACGTAAAACAAAAACAACGCTAATAGTATTGTGTAACAAAGCAGTTTCAAAAGATGCAGACTGTGACATGTAAGTGTTTTTGCATACTTTATTTCTGGAATACGCAACAGAAACGAGGGGAAATAAGTGCAAGGCAGTTTTCTACAGGTATAAACAAATCAGCATGCAAAGTTTGGAGCTGTTTTGGCCACTTTCGATTTTAGCAAAAAATCTAGGGGACGTTCTTGCCCCCAGCCTTTCATTTTTATTGAGCTCATCATGTGCAATTTGCTTGCACAGGAACTGAAACAAAAAAAAAAACCACAACAACAACTGAATAATAACAAAATTGAATTTCACCCTGAAATTACTCTACATGTATGTTACAGAGAAGATATCATCAATGTTTAATTGAACAGTAAGATGATTGGTTGAAAAGCATTAAATGTACCCTCCCTCTGCACACATACCTGATACAGTACTGTTGTATTACCACGTTTTTAGCAAACAAATTGAATCATTGTTTTAGAGTTTAAGTTGACATCAAATGCTTTTTTATGATCATACACAGTTATAAACTCCCTCATTTTATTTGGCTGGTTAGTAGGCCGCTTGATATATTACAGACTGTGTAATGTACATGGGCCATGGGTAGCTGTGTGGCAGTTCTAACACACTCTAAATATTTGGTTTTAGTAAACAGTGAAACACATTCAGTTAATAGTAATTTTTAATGTTCTGATTACACATCTGACTAACTGAAATTAATGATTGCCTAACCAGTAAAAACACAAGCTGAATGATGGTCATCTCCCCATGGCTGAGAAATTGTTATTTCCTACAACTGCAGTAACTTTTACAAAATACAACCATTACACTCCCCTAATATGAACCTGTAAACGCCCCCTTCCCCCTTACTTCCTGGCGTGTTAAATGCTTAATCTCAATAGTCTACTTTTGTACCAACTGAGTTCTCCCCAAGGTTTCTACTTTAGAGAGTATTAAAGAGAAATTCCTGAAACTTGGGGTAATCAAACACCAATAGGGTCGTGATGCAACCAGCTAAAACAATTATTGTAATATTTTAACATCTGTCACGTGACACAAGAAAAATTTGTGCGCTGGGTTTCGTGCAAAATAAGGCTATTTCCAGATAAAGAATGTAAAAAGCACTAAAAAAAAGAGTTAACTGTAAAAACTTTGGTAGATTGCACAGAACGAAACAGAAAATTACAAGATGTGCTTGTTTGAAAGACAAATCTTGTTTTATCAAAGAGCAGGAATCCTTAAGGCGTCAATGTTATCAATTCTTTAAATTAAAGCCACTAAAAAGGGTGTGGCTGGTTACCATAGCAATTATTTTGAGTAAAACCTTCAGAATTTATCTTCATAAGTGCAATCACATGCAATTGATCTTTTTTCACCATATTTAAATAAACGTTTTGGTCCCTTTCAGCCTATCGGGCCACCTTAAGTTCTTTTCCATAGCTTTTAACTTTTTTGTTTGTGACATTCAGCAAAAAGAATTAAAGTAATATATTACACTCAGTCCTAGAAGAAGTAAAAGGAAAACAAATCATGATAAATTGTTATACATTAAGTGTAACGATGATTTCCCGACTGTACTGCGCATTTGTGAGAGTTTGTTTGGATTTTTTGTTTTGGTTCATGTAAGACATCTTAAAATGTAAACATTTCGCAACTACTCTGTACATGAAGTAAATTCAAAGTTTCAAACCAACTGCAATTATGGAGAAGCTTTCTGCTTCGTTCTTTCTTATATCACTTGATGAAACAGCTTTGCAAATGTAAAATTTAATGGCTTACTGTTGGAAAAAAAAGGCCTAAAAGATAAGGTATGTGCTTAACTGCTCCACTCCAAACGAGATCTTGAAAAGTGTGGCTACGCAGCAACGGAGACACGGAGAATGCAGGCTGTCTTCGAGAGTACAAGTAGAGAGTGAGAATGGCTATGCTGCCCTTCACATATACCAAGGGAGAGAGGGGTCTTTACAACTGCGTAGCCACGTAGCCACTTTTTCCCCCACTAACATATTCCAAGGGAGAGGGAAGGTCTTGACAACTGCGTAGCCACTTTTTTTTCCTACGGGCATGTTCCAAGGGGGAAGGGAGGTCTTGACAACTGCGTAGCCCGCGTAGCCAAGTAGCCAATACCAGACAAGTATAGCATATATGTATTTCTCGTTCTTAAAGCGTTAGCGGGAGATAACCGTGTATCCATGTAGCCAACAGCTTTTTCAGGGGTATAACTTCTAATGGCGGGGTATTCAGCAGTCACTCCGACCAAACACAGTGATGAGGTCTGTACACCTGCTCGGTTAATAAGATGTTACTTACAGTGTATATGGCAAAAACAAGTCTAAAACAATAAACAAGTCTAGAACAATTTAATTCGTTTAATGTAACTGGTTTATACTAACTGACATTCTGTTTGCAAACGGCGATGAGCCAAATTGGATTCTTCCAAAGTTTGCTCCTCCTCTTAACTCTTTTTTCACATCAGCTTTTTGGCTAGTCTCCTTCGCAGCCGTTTTTTGGGATGTCACGCAACGCCCCCCAAAAGAAACGGCTGCTCACAACCGAACCTCACTCCTTTCATGAAATAAGCCTGTCACGGCTTCCGTTCCATTTTCAAGAACCTTTTCGCGCCTAATTCGCCCTTTGAAACTTGCCCAATCAGAGAATGTTTTTTATCTTTGTATCCCGTCATCGGAGAGGTCACAAATAAACGTGCGGATTTCCGGCCTTTGTTTAGGGTCGCCGAAAGATATCTGCGACGCTTGAATGGGCTTTGTTTTTAACTGAAGAAGTTCAAGCTAATTACTAGAAGCTTTCAACTCCAAAAATCATTGTGAAGAAGGAAGATATCTATTTTAACGTGCCAAATGAAGGGACTAAGAAATCAAATAGCTTCGCTCGATTTGTTGACAGCGAGTTCTGAATGCCGCTCTTTTCTCCTGTTTTCAATCTGTGGGAAGCTTTCAGCCCTTGATTGACGCTTGCAATTAGATATTTCCAGAAAAAATATATTCTCTCATTAGCTGAACATAGCGTTGAGCACATGAAGCACTTGTACGTGGGGCTTTCATTCACATGGTTTTTTCGTTTGCCATGATCGTAGCCCGCGAACATAGCCCATTTTGGTGGCGTGCGTGCAGCGTGAAACAAAAGCCAGAAATCCCTCATGGTTCGCACCGCAGGCCTTTTCGCGCGAAAGCTTACGTCATTTGCACTTTGCTGTTATGTAATTGGTCTGTTCAACAGACCGCAAGGAAACCACAAATACAATAGAAAGGAATGTGGTTCGGTTGTGAGCAGCCGTTTCTTTGGGGGAGCGTTGCATGACATCCCAAAAAACGGCTGCGAAGGAGACTACTTTTTGGCACTTACGGAAATAAATATTGTTAGATGAAAATAGTCAGTGATTTTGCATTTTAGATTGCAACTTTTTCACTTCAAAACATTACCGGTGTAATAGACCACGGTCAATAATTATCAATTTCAGCCAATCAAATTGGTGAATTTCGTAGTTCCCTGTCCCTGTGAGACAGAGCCATATAATCATATATAAACTTTTAATTGCCATTTGGTCTGTTACTCAGGGTGAGGAATTACTAAGAACGGAAGACATTCTCTCCATTATAGAGGATCAGGGAGACTCGATAGCACTTGTTATGTTTAGTGGTAAGTCTACAGTATGTTTGATGTAAAGTGTATATGAAATAATTCATATTTGAACTGCGGTTGTAGATGCAAGTGAAGTATGATCCTCCCAGTAAATTTTCCAATTTAAGCAATTGGAAAGAAGAAGCCTGAAAAAAATCAGGGCTTCAACGGGATTCGAACCCATGACCTCCGCGATACCGGTGCGAAGCTCTACCAACTGAGCCATGAAGCCACACATTGGGTGCAAGGTCAATTTATTGAGTTCATATCTCCCGTAAGGAGTGAAATGATGTAAAGTGTATATGAAATAATTCATATTTTAACTGCGGTTGTAGATGCAAGTGAAGTATGATCCTCGCAGTAAATTTTCCAATTTTTAAAGCAATTGGAAAGAAGAAGCCTGAAAAAAGAAATCAGGGCTTCAACGGGATTCGAACCCATGACCTCCGCGATACCGGTGCGATGCTCTACCAACTGAGCTATGAAGCCACACATTGGGTGCAAGGTCAATTTATTGAGTTCATATCTCCCGTAAGGAGTGAAATGATGTAAAGTGTATATGAAATAATTCATATTTGAACTGCGGTTGTAGATGCACTTTACTGCAAGGATCACACTTCACGTGCATCTACAACCGCAGTTCAAATATGAATTATTTCATATACACTTAACATCATTTCACTCCTTACGGGAGATATGAACTCAATAAATTGACTTTGCATCCAATGTGTGGCTTCATAGCTCAGTTGGTAGAGCATCGTACCGGTATCGCGGAGGTCATGGGTTCAAATCCCGTTGAAGCCCTGATTTTTTTCAGGCTTCTTCTTTCCAATTGCTTAAATTGGAAAATTTACTGCGAGGATCATACTTCACTTGCATCTACAGTATGTTTGTTTACTAAATGGGCGAAGGTCATATTTAGCGCTTGATTGTATCCCACACATCAGTCTGCACACTCATCTTTGTTAAAATAGCTATATATAAATATCAACTCGTTAAATTACACCACGTGACCCCTGTTGCATAGGGCCGGCTTATTCATTATTGTAGGGGAAGACAGAACTGGTCACAGGGTATGATCTAAATAAAGACTGTACATGCTGCGAACACAATCTTACTCCACAATCAAAGAGGCAAATAAAATGCGAAACCCTAAAATTAAAATTGATATCATTTAGGCTTTGGACTTGTAACGCAACTTTTGCCAATGTAAGTCACGCAACAGAATTAAAGCAATAAATCCAGTTAGTTAAGTTACAGTTAGCTTATTGACGCAGACACCTAAGATATTTAATGCCGTGTTTAGACTTGAACGTTTTACTGATTAAAAGTATTAGATTTTACTGGATAAACATTTTGCGTGTGTTAACGCTTACTTAAACCTTGTTCGTTTTGTTTCATACGTTGGGGCAACTTTTCACTTAATGGTTCTTAATGCCTCCATGCTTTTAATTCAAAATCATGGTCATCTTATGACTATCTTGTTCAAGAACACACTGGTACTCCATGACTCTGTTCTCCAAAAACACAGCCGGACTGGCCATGGGCTGGCCAGGTTTAAATCCAGACATCTGAGTTATCTAGAGAACGTAAAACACGGCAACAGGAAAAATCAATAGTTGTAAAATGAAGTTAATTTGAACTGCGGGAATACAGATGAAATTGAGATGTGATCATGGCAGTTGTAATCGCAATTTAAGCAATTGAAAATTGTAGCCCGAAAAAATTTTTTAGGGCTTCAACGGGATTCGAACCTACGACCTCTACGTTAGTGCTGCAGTGCTCTACCAACGAAGTATATTGTTGGGAGCAGACCAATTTATCATATGTTGGGAGCAGACCAGTTTATTGAGTTCATCTTTATTCTTGATAGGAATGAGACGTGAAATGAAGTTAATTTGAACTGCGGGAATACAGATGAAATTGAGTTGTAATCAAAAAATCGGTAGAACACTGCAGCGCTAACGCAGAGAGCATGGGCTCGAATCCCGTTGAAGCCCCGTAAATTCTTTTTCGGGCTAAAATTTGAAATTGCTTGAATTGCGATTTCAACTGCCATGATCACATTTTAATTTCCAAACATCAATATTTCCACTATGAACTGAACGTTGGACGTCCTTAATTACCTCGTTCCCAGGGTCTCTCATCTCACCACCTCCCTCTCTCCGCTCGCTCTAGGAGGTGGTAAGATGAGTGACCCTCGGAACGAAGTTGTTCGTTACGTTATGATGTCAGAACAAATAATTTTGAATTATCACTCAGTTTTTACCAGGAATCAAAATTGCGGACGTCATGAGACTTTGTCCTGTACAATGCATATCTGTGTCATATTGATCTTGTTTTTCAGGTGTCCAATACTACACTGGACAGTATTTTGATGTGAAAAATATTACTGCTTTTGCGCAGAAAAAGGTAAGGACTATCCATTTATTTCTATCAAACTCCTTGCTAACAATAACATGCTTGTACATGTATGATATTTTTTTTGGTACAAATGTGTTTGATGGCTCAGCAGGTTCCATAATGTATTATTTCATACAACATATATAAGAGTTTTTACATGAGCATGTGTTGGATGCAAGACTACCAATAGAGTGCATAGCGCTGAGATGGCTATTATCAGTTTAAATCCAAGTGGAATAATTGTTCTTTTAAAAACGCTATCCCCAAAAGAAATGATAAAAGAGAGAAGATTGAAAAAATATAGAAACTCTAATAAAATTAAGAAAACCCTAAAAAATTATGCATACGCTTATCATTTGCAGAACATGGTAGAAATAAACAATAGCCTCCATTGGGCGTGACAATATGCGCTGATATTTGTCCACGGACATTATCCGTTCCGAGAAGTATATGTACACACACAGTGTGAAGCTCTAAGAAAACTGTGAGCTTCAAGGAACAGATGTCTAGGGACAATTATGCAAGGATGTTTTCGCGCCAAAGAGAGGCTATTGTGTTTATTATCCTTCAAACATTTTCCGCAACACACGCAGTTTTGGAAATTGAAGAACATCATTCGGATATTCCCCGGTTTTAGCTAGGGACTATTCACTCACGTGACCCATTTAGACCAATCGTGCGTGAGCGAAAATACATGTATTTGGTCGATTATAATTGCTCATATACCATGATGGCTGAATTGTGCTATCCAATGATTAAGTGTTAATAAAATTTAATTATCACATGCAGCCTTTTTTTGAAATCAAATCTAGCAACGATCTGTTCATGTCCATGTTATTAATTACCAAATTAAATTTGAAAAGGTGTACAACTGTATCGCCTTGTTGTTTTCGATGCTATGTTATTGGGTAGTTTTAAGCTCATGTTTTCGTTGCTTCTTTTCTTTCACTTTGTTGTAATTAAGGGCTGTGTCGTTGGTTGGGATTTAGCTCATGCTGTCGGAAATGTTGAACTGCACCTTCATGATTGGAATGTAGACTTTGCTTGTTGGTGTTCTTACAAGGTAAGCAGTTCTTACAAGGTAATTGCTGTAAGCTACTGGAATGTACGCAAAACGTTTTCTTTGTATTAAAGAAAAAATAAAATCAGCTAAAGAAAAATTTAAAAATCTATTCGCTGCTCGCCATCTCTAAATGTACTTTCCAAAGTGCTCCGGCTGCTCTCAAGATAAACTGTCACAGCTCTTCCTCACAGAAATAAAAGAACCGCTCACATTCTTGCGAATACCATTCGATAGCCCTAGCAAATCTTATCCCTTTCAGGTCAACTTTTAGCTTACATGTTTTACAGTTGCATGGTTTCATCTTATTTCACTTAACAACTTAATTGTTATCCCCCATAAAATTACATCAACATCTGGTTATTGTTAAACAACACATGCGTTCTTCCCAAACATCTCTGTTTCATCTATTACCTTATTTCATCAAATACAAAAGAACTCCTCTTCTCGCATATTATTGCTTTTTAGTGGAAATTCGCGCTAAATACAATAATATATTGTCTCGGGTTAAACGCAATGCGTTTATCTTGCCAAAAAACATGCCATTCTCTGCACATTAGAGTATAGCAGAAATACTCACGCTAAAAAGATA
>CM042758.1:7002163-7009663 GCA_022496165.2 Catalaphyllia jardinei | reverse complement strand
GAATAAAATAAGAAATAAAGCCACGTCCCTCCCCCCGAATCAATGATGAGCTGGCGCTAAATGTATGGCGTGCCATTTTTCCCGCTGGGGGGAGGGGTGGTCTTATTTTTTTCATTTGAAAAGACTCCCCGCCTCAGTTGGAAGCTAGTCCCAGTCCTATACCGAGAATACAAATATGGCCTATTCTAAAATGTCATTCTGTACTATTAAATAGTTATCCACGGCAGGTTCACAGCTCATGATATTGTCGTGTAATTGAGTACAGCTGTTTGAAGAAAGGTTGTCCCACAAAAGTGTAAAAGCGTATGCGACAATGTCGATTGGCATTATGGGTAGTAAGAGTTTGGTTTTGCTTGATTGAGGCCCAAGGCGATTCAGCAACAAGGAACGAGAAAGAACGAATACATGTGTTTGTGCTGTTTCCTTCCACCACCCTAAAGCACCTTGAAGTTCGCTCAAAAAACCGTAAAACCACCATTACCCAAAATAGCTTTCGACACATAGGCTTTTCCTTTTCGAAGCATAGGCTTTTCCCCATTTGTAAGACAACCTTTCTTGAAACAGCTGTGTGTTACAGCAATATTGACCTGGCTCCTGTCGTTTCTATCTTAAGTTGGTAACATTTCCTTTAGATTTGTGTGTGACCAAATACGATTTTGTCTTAGGTTTTCAGGTTGGTGGGGACAAGAAAGATCAAGTCGTTTTGAAATGGGGCACGGTAATTGTTATTTATTACTATGAATAGGCTCAGGATACATGTAAAAATATGTAATAAAAAAGAATGCTATTTGTTAATTTCACAGAGGCCCTCCCTGAAGGAAAGAATCCGATTCTTAAAGGCTGGTTTTCACTAGTGCATTAGCATAATCCGACATACGCAGAAGCAGTAAAATTTTGACAACAAAAGGCGCTGATTATCAACATTTTACTGGGTCTGCGTATGTCGACTTCTGCTTATGATTATGCGTTAGTGAAAAACAGCCTTCATGGAGGTAAGGCCCTGTCCACACTAATCCGTTTTCAAACGAAAACGGAGCTGTTTTGCTCTGTTTTCAAAAAGATTTGCGTCCACACTTATAGTTTTGTATCGTTTTCGCCCGTCCACACTACAATGTCGTATCCGTTTTAAAAGCGCTTTATATCCTCAGTGCACATACTAGCATCTGTCCGCTATTTTGGATACTCACGGTCGAGTGGTCTGGCGCCCGGTCGTGTCTATTTTGCGTCGCCGTTTACAGATAGCATCGTTTTCTCCATCCACACTAGAAAACAGCTTTTTGAAAAAGCATCGTTTTCAAATCGCTCCACTCTGGAGAGCGTTTTCAAGTGGCTCCATTTTCTGTGATCGTTTTCGGCATTGTAGTGTGGACGATAGCCGTATCCGGAGCAAAACAGCTCCGTTTTCGTTTGAACAATAGCTGTGCACATGCGTTATAATTCTTCGTACATTTCTTTGTCGTCCTTTGCAAAAGAAGAATGTGAAATGACCAAGTTCTGTGTTGTGTGGAGAACGTGAACCCCAACGGCTAATTTATTAAATTTTCATTTTGGATTTAGCGATGTGTTCCAGATCCAGTTTCGTGATAGCTTTTACAGTGATAAACAAAGTAAATGACTTAAGGGGCATTGTCACGCTATTTGGCAACTTTATGAAAAGCTAGAAGACTATTTGACGGTACTGAAACTGTTTCCTGTCGCCTGTCGCTTTGGATGGATGGAAATGGATTGAAACTTGGCCAATTTTTTCAAGTTTTGATGCTAGGTGTTCCAAAAATCCCCAAGAATTTTATTATGGTTAGCCCTCTGTGATAGAATTCATTTCATATCTTCGTTGTAGCTTTACAGAAGCATTTTGTTTACGATTAAAGCCTTAAAGTAATGATTTTAGCTCAGAATTGACCAAAAACAGCAAAATCCTCGTGACACTACTCCTTTAAGGGTATCGCGAGATTCATAGGTAAAATATAAATCCATTTTTTAATCGACGTTGTCCTCGGCGTCGCCGTCATGGTTTTTTTTTTAGTTATAAGCTATTCTTTCAGATAGGACGGCTGTGACACAGGCTACTTGCTTATTGACAAGCACAGTTGAGAATTTTATTTATTTGAAGCAGAGAGTTAATTGAAAAGCTCAAATGGCACAATTGGCTTTAATGGTCACCATGCTTGCATGCATGCGTTCTTGCACTTGGAGACAGTCAGTTGTATACCATTGACGGAAGCCATTCTTTTTTCTAGTTCGCAACTTATCGATTAAACTTTCAGAAAAGTCCTTTTCGTTTATTCGTTACGACACTGGTATATAGATTTCTAGACTTCGTCGTTCGCCAGGGCACTTCGCAGCCTAAAACAGCGATTTTCTACCCTGAATATTAGGAGGTCTCCTTATCGGTCTACTACAGAATTTTGTTTTGAGAACATTCGTTTCGAACTCGTCATCGCGGTGGCAAATAAATGTGCTGAACTTGGCTATTGGCTACATTGAAGTAATCTTAAAGCTCATTGTCGTGTCAACTGTACGTGTCAACTGTAAGAGTTTTTACCAACCCCACCCCTCTTAGTTTAAACACATTCGATCACTACCAAATAAAGTAATAAAACATGTGCGAGTAGGATGAGCCAATTTTGGACGTGACAAAAGTAACGAATATATAGAGAGAGAGTTTTTCTGGAGTTCGGTGTGAGAACGGCTTAATTGTAATCTGAAATAAAACGGAGAAGACGAACGAGAGATAGTTTTTCTAGAGTTCGGTGAGAGAGGGGCTCAAAAAGAGTACAATATTATTTATTTTTTATGAACAAAAAACACCTTTAACTTTGAATTTTATTTTTGTTTTGATTTGTAACTTTTAGAGTTCAAGCCCCTTCCAGGAGCGGCTGCCTTTCAGTTGTCCAACCCACCCCTTCTGCAAACGGTCTCGTTATTAGGAAGTTTGAATGTAAGTTCTATTTCTGTTTCCTTTGCTTAGTCGAGAAGGGAACATTTCTATTATAAGTAAAGGAGACGAATAATGCAGCAAATAGTGGAGGAAGCCTAATACTAACCCTAAAATGCTGAATACGGGTTACAAGCTACAGAATATACGTCAACTCTTTTTGTTAAACTTTATTTTTTGCTTTTATTGCTCGAATGTTCAGCAGAAACTGCAGTGGATTAGTCACCGTGTTCTTTTCTTTGTAGGTTTTCGCAAAAACGTCAATGAAAAAACTGAGGGCAAAGTCAGATATTTTGACAGGTAATAAACAATTGCCATGGTGAGCTATGGGCTGATAAGGAATGGTAGTACGCCTGAGTGGAGTCCAATTCGATCTGTTATCATACGAGTGATAAAATCAGACGACCGCGCAGCGGTAATTAGATTTGTTTATCACGAGTATGATCACAGACCTTATTAAATCCAGTTTGAAATCTCTGGTTATCCTTGCAACGTAATTGGCTCTCAGCGGTGCGAATCCCACTTGATGTTATGTCCAGTGGCCCTGACGTGGTCAGCAATGGCTGAAGTATTGTCATTTTTAGCGAGGGCCTTAAAATGTTTGGTTTTACTATCCTGAAGCCATCGTTTAGTTTTACCGATGTAAAAACCATTACAATCCCAGCAATTTGCTCTGTAAATAACCCTGGATTGTTTTGAACGATTAATAGGGTTCTTATAAGGAAAGAAAGATTTTATGCATCGAGTGTTCTGAAAAATGATGTTGAGGTTAACACGAGTAGAATTTGACACAAAAACTAAACAAAACAGACATCAGCATAGCAACCCTGTGTCTACAGTTCCTAAGAAAGATATCATTATTCTACTTCCCTACTTAGGTTTGCAAAGCAACCAAGTCGCTAAGCGGCTGAAATCTTGTGTGTACAAATTCTACTCTTGCGTTAACCATAAGATCGTTTTTCAGAGCACTCGATGCATAAAATCTTTCTTTCCTCATAAGGACCGTATTCATTTTTCATAACAAGTCCAAATTTTGGCTTATACGCATGCACCAAATTAAAAGATTCACCATTTTTGTGTCTAATCTTGGGAAATCTATCAGTTGCTTTCTGTTGTGTTCACTTTTTGGTTACTATGGGCGACCGCCGCTTCCTTTCACGCGTCATCATCATCATCATTATCATCATTTATTTCTTAACAAAAACATAAAAGTTGGACTTTGAGTGAAGCGACAAAAAATTTAATCATGCTGGATTTGTTCGATTTCGCTGACACTTAAACATGATGAAGCTGGATTGTTAAGGAATAGATTTTACTTCTGCCGATGTGTGGTAGCTATTAACGCGAAAGTGATATATCGCTTTGAAGTCATTTTTTTAAAGAGATTTTTTGCAACGCGTGAGTTCATTGTGATTTTGTAATCAGAGATGTTTGGTTACTCCGAAGGAAAAAAATACTAGCCCCTATGGTTATTTTGGGGCAGCTAGTACTCTCCTCTACTTTGTTTAAATTTTTATTGCTTATAAATATTGTATTAAATTGGGTACAAATAAAGATGTTGTTGTTGTTTCTTAGAAAATTCCATTTCAGTGACCTTTCAAGTGAATCTACAGTTATATATATATATGTTCTGAGATGAATTGCTAATGAGAAAAAAAAAGATCTTGTATAATTTTTTCCTTATATGTTTTGTTCACTACAAGGTTTGTGCTAAATGATATTACTTTCGTTCATCACAGAGCGTGCTTGCACTTATCAGTAGTTGTGAGTAATTTCTGGTGTCGTTTCAGAGTGGTTCAATACGTAATAGCATGTGCAGTAAGCTACATGCAATCATCGACTGCCTATTTTTTATTCCTTGTACTCCTGCAGGTCTCGAACTCTTTTCCTCTCGCATACCTCTCGTTTACCAGTCTCTCCCCTACACCACTACACTACGAGGTTCAGTTGAGACTTACCCCTTGAAAATTATTTTTATTTTATATTACAATTTACTCATTCATCTGTTTAACGCGTGTGTCATGCTGCACGAAAAAATGCATTGGATTTTCTAATCAACTGGGGCCCTGGTGAGTTTCGTTTCATCTTCGTAGCGTTCACTTGAAAACTGACCGATGCTACAAGAATACGCTCATGGTGTGTTTTGGTCGCTGTAGAAACGTCTCCGTCATCTTCTCGAGTGTTGAATGCTGTACCTCCAAAGTCCACGAAATGTTTTGTCTATTCTTTCTCGTGCTGTTCCAGTGGAGGGAGATGCCTTACTTTATACCAGCTTTTCACGGAAGGTACATACAGTCGTTACTAATACAACGAACATCGAACCTGCTCTCTCATTCTATAACATGGACTTGAGAAGGATGGATACAAGAGGACCGTTTGCGTTCCCTCGGCGTTGACAAGAAACAAAATATACAGCAGGAAATGGAGCGTAACGGCCGAGATTACGGCTTTTCGGCAGCAAATCAGAACCGTATAAATAGTTATGTATGAGGTTATACCAAATTCTTGCTGCAGGAGCTCATAAAGCAAGCCACCGAAAACATAAAGATAGTCTTTAGGTAAGTGCGTCGTCGATAGATGGGATAATGTTCATTAAAACCTCTCCAGAGGGCCGACCGATCAGAGTGTATGAAAAAACAACCTGGAAAATTAAGGTAGTCGTTTGAATGATATATTATCGTCCGAGGACAGGAATCAGTCCGAAGTTAGAGGAAGGGAATCTCTTCAACTGTTTTTGTTTGTTTTATGTATCTGTGCTTATATTAGGTGCTGGATATATTCACTTTTACTAATTTGTCGTAAAGAAAAGTGAAATTTATTCTTTAATGGCACCTGATCACAACGCAATTTTTATTTCATTGCCGTAGTCTTAACCTAAAAATAACACCCAGAGGATCCGGACTTTTGAAGTTTGACAACTCTCTTTTGAACGATGAAGCATACGTCAACAAAATCCACGAAACATGCATTCAAACTTATGTAAATGTATCTTTTGGGAAATGCATCAGATGGAAAATTAGAGCAGCAACCATTTCCTTTAGCCAAAATATCGCCAAATCAACAAATTGTAGAGCGATGGAAATTAGGTGCCAACTTAATGTTAGACGACGTCTATTGTAAAACTTTTCACTCCTGACATCGATCTGGTCTTAAAAGGATTTTGTTGTCCTCAAAACAGAACTTCAATCATTATTTGACAAGAAGGAAATGGCGAAAAGTTTTAGATCAAATTGTAAATGGATTGAAATGGGCGTACCACAAAATATTTCTTTAACCTTGAGAAAAGAGATTATATCAAAAAACGATAACGGAGCTTCGAATGGAGGATGCCGGAAATAATTATAAAAAGTGAGACGCAGATCTTAGACGCTATGGAGAATTGCTTTTACAACTTATATACCGGTATGTCAACAGAGAGCACAACACAGGATGATTATGATGAATATATTTAGGATTTCTCTCTCCCCAGGCTATCTGATGAATAGCGACATAATATGGAAGGTCTTTAAACTGACGTATGAAGAATGTAAAAAGATTTTAGATATCTTTCAAAATGATAAGTCCTCGGGTGAGGATGGCTTCACAGTAGAGTTCTACAAGTTTTTTTATGCTTCTTGGACATACATTCATACACACGCACACAGTTTTTTATAAGACTGGTTTGGGTATGGCATTAAATTTAAGGACGTCCACGCTAATTGTTTCTGTGCATCCTTACTGCGCAGCCAAATTCACATGCCACGTCATGCATGAGTGTGTGTGCGCTAAGTCATAAAATAAACAAATGGTAGGGCAGATGGCCAATGCTAAAGCTTTGACTGGATTTAACGATCTTGGACGTTCGGTGACCCCATTTTTTTTTTCGATGGATCATTTTCTCTACCGATTTTCTACGTTTAGGGAAAGAATGAAGAAAATCTATCGACTAGAAGTTTGAATTTGTGGCAAATGCACCATCGAATTCCGTTCTTAGTAGCTCTTCGTGCATCTGTGCGGCGGTTTCAAATGCCTCTTAAAAGGTTAAATTTTGTGAAAACCTTAGTAACATTTGGAATTATTTACACAGCAGACCCACTTCTACAAAACATGACTAAGATCATTCGCCTCTGTTGACTCACCTTCGATATTTTAACTATGTACCCCCTGTAGACCGTGCTGAATTATATGGGACAGTTTTTCGAAATCAGTATAGTTTACCACACGCTTTATCTCTAACACGAAGACGGTGACCCCCAATTTTTTGGGGGGGTTCATTATCTGCCTGCAGTAAAAATTTAAAAAATTCTATCGACTGGGAAATTTTCGCGCGAACGTCCTTAACTAAACTAATATTTATGTAACGAAGAAAAGTCCTAAAAATAAAAAGAACTGGGTTTTTAGAACTAATTAAACATGCCTCTTTTTCAATTTAGTTGTTAATTTAGTTGTTTTTCTTGCAGCTTATCTTGAGCTTCTTCTCTTACATTACTACGGTTTTTCACAAGATGACGACGAAACACCGACAAAACGGCAGCAACTAGAAAACGGAACTGCAAAAATCAGACGACTATCGATCATTACGCCAG
>CM042758.1:6979663-6992163 GCA_022496165.2 Catalaphyllia jardinei | reverse complement strand
TTTTGGTGAACTCGGCTCAGGTCTAAACCGCGCGTCCGCCATTTATGAATAAGGTGTATAACGAAGTTAACTACCTTAAAGCGATCGCTTAGCTCTTGCCGCCGTTGCTTTGAAATGTAATGGCAGTCACTATTGTTACTGATTCCTTGGCTGTTGAAACTTAAAGGAACCATTGTAAAATTATACGAAAACGACGGGACTGTAAGTGTTGCGTTTATATGTCCGAAAATACACAACACTTCAAGTTTGTTTACAATTTGATAGCATGTAGAAGAAGTTGCCACTGTCGATATTTATTGCTTCTTTTAGCAATAGTTTTTATGAAAGTGAAGAGTGATCATCGCAGTAAATTTTCCAATTTAAGGAATTGCAAAAAAGCCTGAAAAAATCAGGGCTTCAGCGGGATTCGAACCCGTGACCCCCGCGATACCGGTGCGATGCTCTACCAACTGAAGTATGAAGCCACACATTGGGAGCGAGGTCAATTTATTGAGTTCATATTTTCCTGTGCAGTGAGGTGATGTGTATACAGTACAAATATGAATTACTTCATATATACTTCACAATAGTTTTTTATCCAGGACAATAGTGCCGCTGTAATGTTAACGTTGTTTTATTTAAGAATAATCAACAACACGGCTGTGTTAACATGTTATGTTTGTAAAACTTTTCGTGTTAAAGTCCCACGAAAATGTCTTGCAGAAATGTTAAATTAATTACCACCATTGGTCAGTATTCACGGAGTCAACACGGAGTTCCTTTAGTTAGCCATAATAATCTACAGTAAAAGTTTCGATTCGCAAACTGCTCTTCAAATGATATTTGAAAACGGCGCGAAAGCGATAGCAACTTGCTCGCGCGGATTGCATTTGCTCGACTCAAACTGTCAACAAATACCCGTGCTGCGGCGGAAGTTTGGAAGGTTCCCATCAAAAGAACAGCCGCTTTGACTGTAAGTTGTGTGCATAATTGCGATGATTAATCATGTCCTCATATTTCTCTCTCCGCGGTTCAAGTTGCTGTCCTTTTATATATCCATTTGCAAATCTAAAATGTGCACCATATCGTTAGCTAGAGGAGCTGACATTATTGACTGTTGTAACGTGTTCTCTGTTTTGAATTGGCTATAGGTGGATACGCGTGAACCTGACGTGATGAGACTCGCTCCTGCACCGCTGTACAACAGCTTCGTGGACGTGCATCGCTTTGTCACCTCCTTAGGAGAAGCATTAGACGTGTTGGAAAACTTTGAATTAGAACAATAGTTAAGTTATGCAATAGACTGCATAAATGCAGTTAGCGCATTGATGTGTCAACATTACCTTCCACTCACCAGAAGCTTTCTTCATGCACATTCATGTTTGTAGTGGTCCAAAATATATTAAGAAGTGGCAGAACTTTAAGAGTTTAAAAGAAGCTATGGTCGCTGGTCGATGAGATGTCTTGGACAGTGGATAATTATTACATCCACGGTTGTGGGTTAATTATATCGTAAGTTCCCAAAGGGTTCTTCCTCTTATTTATGTTTGGTAGAACTTTTTTACAGAAAAGACTAGTTAAAAGGGTTCTTTATTTATTTTAAAGATTCGCTCAACGGATTTGCGTTTAACCCGATACGTGTTTGCTGTGAATAACTGAAGAAATTGTAGTATTTTTTAGGGTTTATTTTTGTTAAGTGTATTCTGTTTCACAAGGTGTAAGTTGTCAAATTGTAATAAATTTCCTGGCTGCCTTACGTATGAGTTGATTGCGTCAAGAATGACGATAAGCAAGAGAAAATGAGGGGACAGCGAGGGATGCCCTCCAGCCTAGGCCTTCCAATTCCGGTAAAGTTATTCAATGATCATGAGCCAGGAGCCAGGATTATTGCGACATTATGTGGGAAGACAAAGACATCAAAACTCAAGAATGTGTGCGAACATCATGATGCAATAGCATGATTCAAAATCGTTGCAGAATGCAAGGAAGATGTGTTTTTGGAGGGATTCACAGTACAGCATGCTTGGGAAGGAGCAATCCTCTTCTTTCAATAACTTTATTCCAATGGCAATGGAGACTTGCGCGAAGTTGGTCATCGAGCAGTTCATGACCTGTTCATTTTTCCCTAGCTTCTAGTGCGAAACGCGATATTTTCAAGACACGAATGATTGAAATAAGCTGGGAGTCGTCCGACTATTCAATTCAAACGCCGGAGCCCTAGATGTTCCAGACTTTAACACTAGCAGCAAAGCTGACAAACGTGCGGCTCTCATTACCGGATCGAATTCAGTGGAATTTGGAGAGTAGGTTTTTGTGCCGGGAGGGAGGAAAACCGGAGAACCTGGAGAAAGACACTCGGAGCAGGGACGAGAACCAACAATAAACATGTGACGCCGGATCCAGGAATCGAAGCTGGGCCACAGTGGTGGGAGGCGAGTGCTCTCACCAATGTGCATCACTGGAACAAAGTCCAGTAATGGCAAAACAAAGCCGCTAAAGTAGTCCCTAACAAAGCCAAACGCTTTTACATCTCTTTTGGGAATGTCCAAAAACCAAACTATTTTGGAACGAAGTTATAAAATGGATGGGTAATTTTTCCTGTCTCTTGACAAAAGGTTTCTCCCCTCAGTTCTCCCCTCAGCCCTCCTCCTTCACCATGCCATCCTAATTGCCAGATATCACATTTTTTGGGCTAAATCAATGCACTACCTCCCCTCGCTAAAACTTTTCATTCGGAATTTTTTGACCTGCTTGGAAGTAGAAAGGCGCTTTTCACTTAAAAACGGGTTCTTAGCAAAATTCAATAAAAAATGGGGAGCTTTCCTTGCTGAACAAGAAAACTAGCTTTTCTTTTTGTTTCGAACATATTTGTTTACTTTTTTGTGTCTCCACACGCATGGTGATGTGAAGAGAGCAGCAAACGTTGAACCCTACGCTATATTAGACGAGACGTAAGTAGGACAACAAGTACGAGATTTTTTGCAACTTTTATTTTATTGTAAAATGTACATGTACGTAAAGTACAAATGTAGTAAGTAGTTCTTTCCTTTCCTTTTCTTCCTTTTTTTTCTCGTCCTGTGTGTGCAATGTGTGTAAAAGTGAAAGAAAATACGTAATATAACTGTGTAATAATATAACTTTAAAGTGCACCTATCCCCAAAGTTTTTTTTCGCTAAATCGAATCTACTTGTTAATTGAAGCATTTGGGCGCAAACATTTTTGAATTTGCTTGAATCCTCGATTTTCTATGCCCTCTCGAAGTCGCACTTGAAGTCTGGGGCGGTGGCTGCTGATGACCTCTACCTAGGAACCAAACTGACAATGACGCCTCAGTCAGCTCTCTGTTTTTGCGGAGAAAATGGAAAGTAAAATTAATCGTTCCAATATATTTTGGAACTAAAACGTCCGAGATTTGTTTATGAATCATTTCTTCCTCAGCACTGGAGTCAGAGTTAAGTTTCGATTCAAAGACTCCGAAATAAAAAACCTCAATCGAGCACATTCAGACGTTCGACAACTGTGAAATCACTGCCCGGAGCTTTGAAAGCACTTTGCAATATTTCAATGATGGGGAAGAATTCTTTGTGGACGAGCTGCTTGTATATTACAGTGTATATGAGGAATGGAAAGCTAGATACGAAGCCAGTGGAGAAGCAGGAAAACACAAAACAGGAAAGAAAACTCAAGGACTGCTTTGGATGATAAATTCATCACCTAAACACAAGGTTCCCACGAGTGTTTATAAAGCCCGTTTACAGTTGTCGTTAGCGAGGATGTATTTTGTCTAGGTATGGTTGTTTTATTAAATCAGTTTGTATTTTACTCTCTAGAATGCTTCATGTTTATTAGAGCGAAGTACGTGTTGCAGTTTTCGAGATGTGATGACCTCCAAAACACTGGCTTCGATCCGGCGATTGAAAATCGTAGAATTCAGTGCTTGGACCTTTATTTTTGAAGATTCGGGAAGCAAGGCGGAAGCCAGCATTTCATAAAATAACCAATTTCACATTGTTACACTTTTTAAGTCGTAACTCCAAATAACCGTTGTAATATTTTCTCAATGCTTTCGTGGGATAAGCAAACAGGATGTGCTCCCTAAGCGGTCTGCAGATAATATGACGCGGCCGGCATATTTTTGGCACTATTGCACAGAATTTTTGTCGAACTGCCGTCTTCCAAACCTTCGAAAAACTCTATAAAATCAGGATGCTTTGCGGCCAACCTGTTTTCCTGATTTTCTGAAAATCAAGAAAGTCGTAAATTAGGTGTGATTCTCTTCTAAGTTCTGATTATTGTAGATATGAAATATTTGATTTTCAGGCCATGATTAACCCGATAATAGAGATAGCAATTCAAAAATCAGAACTCTGAAACTTGAATCAGAATTTAGAAATCTGAAATCTGAAACCAGAAATCAGAAATCGCAAATCACAATCCCTGAAAATCTGAAATCCAGAATGGAGAAATCAGAAATCAAAAGCTTGATTTCCGAAATGAGACTTGAAATACCCAGTTCTGACAATCACGGTTTATTCCAGTTGCGATGTCAATATTTCTAATATCGAATCGGTAAAATCGTCCACATTTCCCTTCCTGGGTGGGTAGAGAGATTTTAATGTTACTTCCGGTATCGTTTCCTTTAACTTCCTGTGTCAATAACTTAGCGGGAAGTGGGGGAAGGGGTGTAGTGAAGCCGGACGGCAATTTCCTGCCTCTTTTAGAAAGTACTTCGAGATGGATCGAATCTTATCGGTTGCTTTAGTTTACTGCGACAAGATGAGTACTAACCTCTTACTAACCGAGCGCGAGGGCCGTACATGTATCTTATGAGACGTTTTGTTGTGTAGTATCGCTCAGTATTTTTACGAGTTGTGACGTATTTTGGCGAGCCCGCATGGCGAGTCAAAATACAAACAACGAGTAAAAATTCTCAGCGATAGTACACAACAAAACGTCTAATGAGAGATTTATTATCCAACACGCCAAAGTTTTATGTCTGCGCTGGCGAATTTCGCGGATATTTTATTTACGGGGAGTGCGCGACAGAAGTATGCGAAGCGGAATGGAATTGGCGCGGGAAATCCAGCGAATTGATTGGTCACCAGCAAACAAACCTGTCTAACCGGTCCTCTGGAGTACAATTGTACTCGTTTTGGGGGTTATTTGTACTCTACGAAGTGCAGTTGGATAATAAACCGATTTGTTGTACAATTTACTATTACAAATCCTACATTTTTCTTTAATATCTTCTTTCTATCTTTAACCTAGGTTTTTGTTTAGTCCATATTGTTTTTAATGTTGATTTATCCCTCTGCAACTTATAAGTTTGGTCTCTTTTACATGTTATGTAGTCAGTTCTATATGTTTCTATTGATCTACTTTATTTATGGTAACTTGTATGATTTGTTTCTTAAATATAATGAAACTAGTTTAATAAGTCGTTAATTTATTTGCACTGTTAAATTCTATTGCACAAACTTTAGATGTATCTTCACTAGCTTCCAAAAAATTAATAATTATTGTAATAATTCGTTGATTATTGTAATGATGGTCACCCAACTACTTTAGCTTTATAGTTATTTTGGGTGACCAGTTACTGACACTTCAAAATCTGTAGCGCAGTGCAAATAAATGTCGTTGTTGTTGGCTAACACAGTCCTTATAAATATCCAGCTAAAATAGCGGCTGTTTACGACAGCAATTAGGTTTTGATTAGTTGCAGTTCCTATATTGGTACTGCTGGGTTCCCTGTTGAGACATATTTAAGTTCGCGCATGCGTCTAAGGGGCCTCTTCGGACGGTGACCACGAGGCCACCGACTTAAAACCTAACTTATGTCAAGTTTTCCTCGGTTTTTAGGTCAGTTTTAGTTCACATTGTGAGAATTCTACCGTTGTATGCTCGTGGCATCACTGTGAGTTGTTCTCATGGCCTATCGTGAATTAAACGTTGTTGTTAAAGTGAATTCGTCAATGGTTTGTCGCCGTTCGTAGCTACAGTTTGATATAGAATTAAATTCGTGCTATCTCACCGCTAAACACTCCACCGTCGGAAGCAGCATCAGATATACGGCTTCATGATTCAGCTAAGGTTCAAGGTTTACTGAATATGAAGGAGACGTCGACGGTAAATGGTGCTGAGGAGTTGGAATCGGGCGCAAGGAAGAAAATTCCAACTGATAAAGGTACACAGTACGAAATACAAAGGTTAAAAGATCGTAGAACTATGGCTCTTCGCCACGTGACTAGGCAGATAAACAAAATGAAGCCTCTTCTCGCTGATTTCACCAATTTTGAGTTTCTGTCATGTGAAATGGAAGGTCTTAACAATTTACTTGTGGAACTACAAGTTGCTCAGGATAATTTACTCGAAGTGTTAGAGAATGATTCAGATATCGCCGGCGCAAATGCATGGTATGAAGTTCACGATAGAGACGTCTTTAAGTTCAAACAGTCTCTCTGTGAATATTTGTCTAAGGCGAAAGAGCTTCAGTCTGCTGAATTAAAATCTGTTGCTTCTAACCCGTCTCATCGCTCAAGTAAGTCTAATCACTCTAGACATTCAAATTTGTCTTCATTTTCATCTAAATCAAAATTGATAAAGGTTAAGACCAGGGTTGCAGCCCTAGAAGTTGAAGCAGCATTTTTGAAGGAAAAGCAGGCATTGAAAATGGCCGAGGAACAATTGGAGCTTCAGCAGAGTTTAGCTAAGGCAAAGGCAGAAGAAAGGATTTATGAACAGATGAACAATGAAGAGTTGGTGTCCACACCTACTTGTTTACATGCACAAAAGCTTCCAGTATTACCAGTGTCCAGTCTACTCCCACCTAACATTACGAAGGATGCAAACATTACCTCCCTGTCGTCACCAGGGTCGGTTGTAACCATGACAACAACAGCAGCGGTGACTAGTTCACACCTGTCAAATGCCATTTCAGTTTTGGAACCTGTTTCAAAGTCTCTCCCAGTGCATTCTTCTGACACTCATGTTACAGGGCACCAAAAACCCTCACAAGGAGGTCCTCATTGTGGATATACTATAGGACAAACATCCCCCATTTACACAATCCCAACGACAGCATGCAGATCAGGAAATGCAGCATTTGGCTTCGAGACCCATGCAAACATTGTGACTCCTGGATGTGTAGCAAACCCCATTGGAAACCCCACAAGTGCACATACTTCATTACCTCAATCCAACTTTGTGGACGGGCCTACAGCTGTATATGCAGTCAGAGATCAATTACCCAGGAACCCACAAACACTGCATCATGTTTATAGCCCTCCAGGTTGCTCGGCAAGTTTGCCTGTTACCCCTGGGCAGTCCAGGACAATACCATTCAAGATATTATGGACATTCAAAGAAAGCAAACGGAATTGTCTCAAATTATGGCTTCCCAGCAAGCAAGGAGCCTTCTACCATCAAGCGAGCCTCCAATGTTTTATGGTGATGCTATGGAATTTCCAGTATTTATGACTGCCTTTGAGTCTTTGATTGAATCAAAGGTTGAAGACTCCTTTGAAAGACTGTATTTTCTGGGTCAGTACACTTCAGGTAAAGCTAAAGAAGTTATTAATGGCTGTCTGCTAAACAGGCAGTTTGGAGATCCATTCAAGATTGCAAATGCCCACATCACCAAACTGTCTTCGTGGCAACCAATCAGAGCAAACGATGGCTCAGCTCTCCAAAATTTCTCTATTGCTCTGGACCAAGCAAAGTCTGCTATGAAAGGCATGTCTCACATGGACGATTTAAACACTGCTCACGTACTGCGACAGCTTTGGGAAAAGTTACCCAGGCATCTACGAAGCAAATGGACTGAAAGGAACAATAAGACCAAGAGTGCAAAGGGAAGGATAGCTGACTTTGAGGAGTTTTCACAATTTGTCCGCGAACAAGCCGAGCTGGCCACAGATCCTGTATTCTCAGAAGAAAATGTTAGCAAACCCCATCATGATGAGAAAGACAAAGGCACTCATGTCAAATTCAGAGGAAGGTCACGTAGCAGAAGAAAAGGAACAAGCCTTGCCACGGGATTAAAGCAGGAAAGTGGCAACAAGCAGTCTGTGTCGTGTTCTTTATGCAAAGGGCCTCACAACCTAAATGATTGTGAACAGTTTTTGACGAAAACTCTTACTGAACGACGAGAGTTTGTAATGGAGAAGAAACTGTGCTTTGGTTGCTTTAGTGATCAGCACATTGCCAAAAACTGTAAGGAGTGGCAGGCATGTAAAACTTGCAAGAAGCAACACCCCACGTCGCTACACGACAATGATTGGGCGAAGAAGACCAACAACGACAGCGGTAATCAATCTGGAGCTGAACCTCGTGTTAGCAGCAGCCACACTGCCATCTGTAACATCACGGGAGATGTACCTATCAATGGTATGGGTATATTGCCAGTTTACTTGTTTCACAAGAGTGACCCAGCAAAAAAGATAAAGGTTTATGCACTGGTAAACAACGCTAGTGGTGGGACATTTGTGAGTGAGGAGTCAATGAAGGCGCTTGGAATTGAGGGAAGTGACACTGACTTGATCCTTACTACGATTCACGGAACGCGTAGTGTTACCACAAAGGCCATCGAAGGATTGGTAGTAGCCAACATTAAAGAAGAGAACGTGATGTTGGACTTACCTAGGACATTCACGCGACATGTTATTCCAGCAGATCGCAATGAAATACCTCGACCTGACGTAATCCGCAAGATGTCTCATTTGGAGACAGTCAGACTATATGGCGGACATCAAAGTGGGTTTGCTTGTTGGATTGAATTGCCCAAGTGCCCTACGTCCAAGAGGAATCGTTGACGGTGAAGAGTCAGACCCGTACGCAATTCGGTCACTCCTCGGATGGTACGTCAATGGTCCCCTCTATACTTCGCAACAGAATGGCAAGATTACATGCAACAGAATTCGCGTTGGTCAAGAGGGCACTCTAACGACCCCTCGAGGGTATGTAGTCTCGCAGAGAATAGTAAAGGAGCAGATAACCCCACAGGCACAGATGACAGATGTTCGAGTTGGACTTCTCTGAACGAGAAAAGGGGACAGGAATATCACGTAAAGACATCAAGTTCTGTGAAACGGTGGAAAGTGGTATCGTTCACTTTGAAGACCAGCATTATGAGATGCCCCTCCCATTTAGGCATCAGAACGTTCAGCTCCCTAACAACTATGCACAAGCAGAGAAGCGTCTGACTGGTCTAAAAAAGTGTTTGCAGGCCGATGATAGATATTATGCGGATTACTGCAGTTTTATGTCTGACATTACCTCCAAAGGATATGCTCGCAAGGTGGATGATGAGTTCAAAGATGAGGTTGGAAGAACCTGGTACCTCCCTCATCATGGGATCTATCACCCGCAAAAGGCGAAAGTACGTGTGGTGTTCGATTGTTCGGCCACATTTGAAGGACACTCCTTAAATGACAAACTTCTTCAGGGACCAGATCTCACTAGTAACCTTCTCGGCGTCCTTACCAGATTCCGGCAGGAGAAGTACGCCTTTATGGCGGACATTGAGAAGATGTTATTTCAAGTGAGAGTCAGAAAGGAAGATCAAAGTTTCATTAAATTTTTGTGGTGGCCAAATGGAGATTTGGAGCAGAAAGCTGAAGAGTATTGTATGACCGTGCATCTTTTCGGTGCAGTGTCATCTCCTGCATGTGCCAACTACGCACTTCAGCGTACAGCAGACGACAACGAATATGACTACGGAACCGAGGTAGCCGACACCCTTAGAAGGAACTTCTATGTGGATGATGTTTTGAAATCTGCAAGCACCGAAGACAAAACTATTGAACTAGCGAAGGACGTCAAGGCAGTTTGCGGGAATGGAGGATTTAACTTGACTAAGTTCGTGGGCAACACGGAGCGCATCATTAACTCGATTCCTGACAATCACAGAGCCGAAAATGTGAAGAACCTCACACTTGGCCAGGATAAGTTACCCATTGAAAGAGCGCTAGGAGTCATTTGGTGCATCGAATCAGATACGTTCAACTTCAGGATTGAACTTAAGGATAAGCCTTGCACACGTAGAGGCATCCTTTCGACGATTAGTTCTATTTACGACCCCTCAGGTTTCATCGCTCCGGTAGTTCTTGTTGGAAAGAAGATATTACAAGACATCTGTCATTCTAACAGCTGGGACGAACCAGTTGACGATGCAACCAGAAGCAGATGGGGAAAATGGCGGAATGAACTTTGCTTCCTTGAAAGTTTAAAAGTGCCAAGAAGTTTCAAACCCGCGGAATTTGGAAATGTTGTGTCGGCGCAGCTTCACGGTATGTCCGATGCTTCAACATGTGGGTATGGACAGTGCTCTTATTTGAGACTCGAAGACGAAAGAGGGAAAGTACATGTATCCTTTGTCATGGGAAAGGCCCGCGTAACACCAAAGAAGACAGTCAGTATCCCGAGATTGCAATTGGCCGCTGCCCCGATTTCTGTCAATATTGGTGACAAGTTGAAGAATGAATTGGAATACGAGGACATGAAGGACCACTATTAGACGGACAGTAAAGTCGTTTTAGGCTTTATAAGTAATGAATGTCGTCGCTTTCATACCTATGTAGCCAACAGAGTTCAGCGTATTCACGAACACACCACCCCTTCACAATGGCACTATGTGGAAACTGCATTGAATACCGCTGACGAAGGGTCAAGAGGTATATCACCAAAGGACTTTGTCGAGAAATCAGAATGGATCAAGGGTCCCGCCTTCCTGAAAGACCCCATAGAGAGCTGGCTGAAGGAAGAAACATATAAGGAACACGTGGATGCAGATTCTCCAGAGGTGAAAAAACTTCAAGGTTAACGCTAGGGTGGCGAAAGAGAACATTGATATTCTTAAGAGATTTGAGCGATTTTCCAATTGGCATAAATTAAAGGTGGCTGTAGCGCTTTGTCTGAAGTACAAGCGGAAGCTTAGAGTTAAAGTCCTGGTAAAGAAGAAGGCACCCAGCGATGGAGTATCTGAAGAAAGGCCAATCAATGGCACATCCATAAGCCCAGGACTCAATGTTGCCGATCTAGAAGAAGCAGAATTGGAGATCTTAAAGCAAGTGCAAAGTGACGCGTTCCCATCAGAAATAAGAAGTCTTCAAATCATTCAAGCGAATACCAAGTACGGTAGCCGTGAATTAGACAAAGAGAAGAAAGCTCTGTTAAAAAGGCAAGTTCTCTTCGCTTACTAGATCCCGACCTAGACAGTGATGGTATCATGAGAGTTGGCGGAAGAATACAGAGAGCTAACCTGTCAGTCACTCTGAAGAATCCTATCATCCTGCCAAAGTCGAGCCACATCACTTCATTGATCATCGGCCATGTACATGAAAGAACGCATCATGACGGAAGAGGGATGACTTTGAACGAGCTTCGTGCAAGTGGCTATTGGATTGTCAGTGGAAATGCAATGGTCAGGCAGTTTATTTGTAAATGTGTAACTTGTCGTTACCTTCGAGGGAGCCAAGGAGAACAGAAGATGGCAGATTTGTCAAAGTCCCGCATAGAGCCAGCACCACCCTTCACCTATTGCGGAGTCGACTTCTTCGGCCCTTGGCACGTCCAACGAGGAAGAGCTGTTGTGAAGAGATATGGGGCCCTGTTTACTTGCTTAGCGAGTCGAGCAGTCCACATAGAGGTAGCGGATTCTTTGGAAATAGATTCGTTCATAAATGCGCTGAGACGTTTCATCTGTAGACGGGGATCAGTCAGGGAAATTCGTTGCGACAGAGGAACAAATTTCATTGGTGCTGAAGCAGAGCTCAAGAAAGCTATCGAAGAAATGGATGATCAGAAGATCAAAGCGGAACTCCTTAAGGAAAGTATCGATTGGATTAAGAATCCAGCATGTGCTAGCAACTTTGGCGGTGTCTGGGAAAGACAAATCAGGTCAATCAGAAACGTTATGAATGGTGTCATGAGAGAACACGGTAGTCGTCTGGTCGAAGAGTCATTGAGGACCTTCCTTTGCGAAGAAGAATACACGATCAACAACAGACCTCTGACTGTAGAGCCCCTCAACGACCCGCTTTCGGCGCCACCATTATCACCAAGTATGCTGCTTACAGGAAAGACAAGACTTGTGCTGTCCCCGCCTGGACCATTTAAGAGAGAAGACCTGTACTGCAGAAAGTGATGGAGGCGTACACAGCATCTGTCGCAAGAGTTTTGGTCGAGATGGAGCAAAGAGTATCTGCAGCAGTTGCAAGCAAGAAACAAATGGACTCTGCCACGAGGAAATTTCAAGATTGGAGATGTTGTCCTGTTGAAAGAAAACCAGTCTCCTAGAAACAGATGGCCCATGGCTAAGGCGATAGACACCCATCCAGACGATCATGGTCAAGTCCAATCAGTGACAGTGTTGACAAGTAATGGTTCCCAATTGGAAAGACCTATCAACAAGCTTGTCTTGCTCGTAGAAGCGCAGTAGAGACCGGGAAATTCTCCGACGAGAAGCCTAAACTTTGGGAAGGAAGAACATTATATCTGTAGTCGTATTACAGTTAGGATTTTGT
>CM042758.1:6928921-6953921 GCA_022496165.2 Catalaphyllia jardinei | reverse complement strand
TCACTGCCTAGTTTCAGTAGCATTGCTTTATTATTGGCAGTGACCAAATTTGCATAATAAGAAAACTTGAATATCTCTGGAACAAAAAAAAGATATCACAAAAAAATCGCCATTTTACTCTACTTTGAAAAGCCCTTTAAATTAGTGTATTTTTTAAATCACTTATTTTTCGGGTCACATGCACTTTAACTTCCCTTCGTAAATTTAGATTTGGTGAAGTAAGGTAATTGAACCAAATCAAAACTACATTAAAAAAAAAAACAGAGCAATGCAACAATGTTTCAGATTCGTCATGGCACATTATCAAACTCGAAGACACTAAAATAACCTGTCACAAACAGTTCGCTGAGATTTAAATTAACAAAAAATGAACTACTGAATTTTTTGGCGAAATTTTATGGCGCATACGCAGCTTATATTCCAACGCACTGTAGAACAGTCTAAAACAGCGCTTTAAACCATTTGAGAGAAAACAGTGTTTTTTTTTTTTGGGGGGGGGGGGGGGCTGAAGTTACAATAAACGTTGCCTCACTTGAAAAGAGGTTTCTTCGTTGACGTTGAGAGCACTTATCACTGATACGTATTGACACAACTATAATAAACAAACACAAAAATGTCAAGATCCTGCTGTTATAAATTTGTGAAATTTTATTACATGTACGAAACAAGTAATATTTATCATATTTATGGACTGAGTCCGAAAGAAAGGAAGAGAATGAGAACTCACAGTGAAAAATATATCAACTTCACAATAACAAGAAAGCAGTGCATGTTGTTCACTTTCAAAATGTGTCAACAGACGACATGGTCAGTTGCCGTCCACAGTTTGTATAAACAAGGGCGTCAGTACTTATAGCCTTCTAATAATACGCTGAACAAGTGGTCAGTTATCTTCCCCATTCCTATAAAACAAACTAAGAGCAAGATCACTTCCGAAATTGCTTTTTTTCCTTCTTTCAATTTTTTGCCCTACAGTGCAACCGTTGCGGCAATTGAAATGTGTTATGTTTCTTTTCCATCTAGTCGGCATGCCCACTATGTTGTTATCACGGTTTATCTCATGAAACCAATTCAGCGATCTTGTGAATATTGAGATGCAAGACATACTTATCGATATAAATCTTTACCTGATCAGCGGCACACAGTTTCTCCTTTTTGGTGGTTTTGACGGTGGAAGCCGCTGTGAGGGATGATGATACAGCACCAGCCGTGATTAATGTTTCTTTCACGGTTAACATATCGGTAGTCTGTGAACTGCCAATTAGTCCTGGAACAGTGCCTGTTGTTGTTACTGCTGTTGCTGTTGTTGTTGATGGGGTCATCTGTGAACTGCTAATCAGTCTTGGAATAATGACTGTTGATTCTGCTGCTGCTGCTGCTGTTGCTGTTGGTGACGTGGTTGGAAATATTTCCGTTGTTATCATGATTTGTGTAGTCAGATTAAGTACATATCTTGTCGATACTTCTAGCGCTGTGGTCGAAGTTAGTTCAGCTCCCGCTTTGGTAACAATGGTTCCTAGTTGCACAGAAGTAAATTTAGTTAGTGCTGAAGTTAAAGCTGACGATAACTCATCTGTGAAATGATAATAGGATTATAGAGTTTAGGGCAAGAAAGAAGACGCAACTCGCACGACCTTCAAGATAAGTCCAGTGGTGTGCGTGTGGGTAGGATTTGAAGGGGCCATGGGTGGAAATTGGAATTCTCCTTAATTGCATGGGGTGCTTAGTCACTCCTGTGTAGTTTTTGCCTGTTTCCTGTAAGCAATCTATTTTTTAAAGATTCTGTTGGTCCGACAATATTGTAAGCCTCGTGGCATCCGAAATAATAAAATAATTCGGTTTTATCGACTAGGCTGATAATGTGAATTGGTCAGCGTAAAGAGACTTGGAAGCTGAGGTTTCGAGCGTTAGCCTTTGGACTTGATTTTTATAACATCTATAGAGTATTGTTGGCCGTTTTTATACTAGAGAAGTTTAAGTTGTCTAGACAACATTCACGTCTAAGACGTTAAGGCGTCTGGTATAAAAATGAGACGCAATAAAGTTCACGGCCTAACAAAGAAAACATACTTTTTTTGTATAGAAAGGACTGGGTTCTACACTCGGACGACACTGGAAACAAGCAACTTTTAGCGCGTCAACATACGAACAAATCTACTAGATGGTAACATGGCAGGCAGTTCAGGGTGTCAAGTTTTTATACTAGACAGGTTTAACGTCTCAAACATTAAAGGCGACTGATAAGAACGTCGTTTAGACGCCCTTAAGGTATCAGTGTACCCCAAATGACCATCATTCTTCGGCGCCGCTTTACGGCCGGACGGTTGACGCAAACCCTATTAAAGTATTTTCTGAAAGCTTAATAATTGTAGATTACGACGGTTTATTCACAAACGTAAAAAAAGTTGAAGGTTACCCAAATATAGCGCACTATTTCTCGAAGTACAGAGGCTCACTAAGCAAGTTTGTTTCCAGTCGGATTTGAGCGGGAGAACGCGATTAATATCGCTATGTCTTCTTGACACCTTTCTCTAAAAAACAGTGTCGGGAGATTTTGATTACTTTCCTGGTTTGTTTCTGACACGCAGTTAAACTGTGAGAGTTGAAAAAACATGCATTCCCTTCACTAAAATAGTCATAACTTTTGAGAGAAGCTAAAAATGAAAATTCCCCGACACCGTTTTTTTGCCTGATCACCGGCAACGTTCTCTCCAAATTTCAGCGAAAAACGTTGAAAATTCGCCGGAAACGAACTCAAAATGTGCGCTTCACTCGCTGAAATTTTCGTTTGAGATATGAAGGAAAATATACTTCAAGGCGTTCTTCCGGTGTAATGAGATAATTCCATAAGATGTCGGAAAATTAATGAACTGTTGATGGACCAAGTGAAGGATTATTTTATTTTAACAATAGAGGTCATATCAATTACAAAGTGGGCTCAAATGTTGCTCAAGTTCATTTATTTATTCACACTTATTCAATTATGATATAACAACAATAAATAATAAAGAAGAAGTAAAGAAACAGAACTAGCTAGATTGAGCTAAACATAACAAAAGAAAAAGTGTGTAGCAGCCAAAGGAGCAAAGCTTTCGAGTTGGCTGCTACCACGGAACAAGTGGGCGGAGGCTATATGAAATTTATAAGACTAATTATATAAGCTCTGGTTAGATTAATTACATTGAGAAGGTAAAGTATATATGAGAGACAATAACTATATTTAAATAAAATATTTAAACAAATAGAGCTAAACAGTAGATTAAGGTTATTCAACATGCCTGACTTTCAATTAGGGAGAGTTTATATTCTTTTTTAAAACTGTTGAATACAAGACACTTAATTTTCATGGGTATAGTTTCCCAGATCTGCGATGCCACTACGCTAAACCTTGCCAGGCCATAATTAGTTCTAGAAAATGGTCTATGTAGGTTTTGCTTAGAGGCATATCTAGTATTATAATGATGTACAGCCGAGGCTGGTTCAACTAAATCATAGAGGGCAGGAGGTGTATCCTTTTTTCTATATTGTAATTTATACACAAGAATTCCAATTTTTAATTTAAAAACATTCTCTAACTTTAGGATTTCTAAAAGTGTAAAGTACGGTGTGGGACTTTCTCTCTTATTTGCAAAGAAGATGCAGCGAATACAGTTATTTTGACTTATTTTGATTTCATTTAGTTTAGTTTGGCATGCGGTACCCCAGCTCACTAGTCCATACGTCAGATAGGGATATATATAAGAGTATAGTATAGTTGGAAAATATCCTTCGCAAGATCTGATTTCCGCCGCTCGCGCAACAAGGTTAAGAACTGAATAATTTTCGTTCAATTTTTCGTTTGCTACTTTTTAAAAGCCCTAGCTAATGTGGATTCACATTCCTTCCAACGAAACAGCTTGAGAGATGCCGAAGACAGAGAAAAATCGTTCGCGTGAACAAGGAAAATGAAACCTTCGGGGACGTACGCGTGCAAATATCGATCAAGAAGTTATCACTTCGAACGGCGAAAGCGCCAAGAACTTATAATTAGAGAAATGCACATTCCTCGACGGGCAATCCTCGTTTTGACAGGACATCATGCAACATGAACCAAGCCCAGATCTTGAAGAAACATTCTCTAACAAAGTCACCTCTGCGTGACAAAACCGACAAGAAACTGATTTCAAGAGATTTTCTTGCAGGCGATCGCCGGCAACAATTGTTCGACCGGCCAACTTTTGCCACGACCCTTGTGAGCTCGGTTCTGTGAGCTCGTCCTAGCCTTTGCATTCAATTTTCGCCCGGCTAGCACTAACGGTCTCGTTCTCCCATCGATTTTGCTCTCCCTCCTCTAGAGCAATCAATTTCTCCTACTCAAAGTAGAAACCTCGATCACTAGCCGCTAAGACATCAGCTCGATCCTTATCAAATGAAATCGAACCCTTTTCCCTCTTTGAACAGACAAAGAATTTTGCGTTTTTTCTTCGACGACACGGGATAGATATAAGCTTTTAAATTTGCAGTCTACAAATTAGAAAACACTCGAAGCAGCACGTCGACGACCAATCGTAAAACACAAACACAAACTTGTAAAAATCGCACAACACCGCGCCTGTCACGTGATCTTTTAATGCAAATTTACTCTCGTGACAGGGTGAAAGGGTGTTGAAAGTTATCAATTAGAGATAATCAATGGAAAGAAACGTTTTCCTTTAATAATTTTGCTTAAAATCAATCTTTTTTCATAAAATTTTTTATAAATGAAAGATTGCAGTAAGATCTGTCTGAAATATTTCTGAAAAATGATCAAATTTGGGGTACACTGATACCTTAAAAGAAGACTTAAAGTAGTAAGACAGACGTTAAAAGCGTCCATCATTATTTTTTCCTTTTTTATACTAGACGAGACAGCTTTAACGTCCGAGACGACATTAACGTCCCTAGCATAAAAACGGCCAATAACATGCACTTTTCGATTAAAGCTGTTCAACTATTTTCACCTACCCGTTTCGCAAATATATGGATGGGTTGCTTGTGAACATCTCTTTACCTCCAATTGGCCTTTATTCTTGTCAACCACAAAGCAATACCACCCCTGTGTCCAGGATTCTTGGTTTTGTGTGTCAAGAATCTCACTGCTGGGCTGACTGACAACACATTCATCACCTTCTTTCCAACAATATCCTTTGTTTTTATGATACCTAATCAACAAACCAGTCAAACATCACTACAAGACACAGTGATCAGTTTTAGGGTGTAAGACTTGAGGACATTTTGTTCAATATTCATCACTTTTTATCACTTGTCATTAGAAATCCAGTAATGTTCAGGTGGTTCGATACAGTTTTTTCTGGCGGGACCATACCTAGCATTCATTGGAGTATTACCGACCTTCCCTTGCTCTGATCTATGTAGAAATTACACCAGTGTTTGAAAACCGATTGACGTTTGGTTAAATGTGTTTTTAAGGCAATCGATATTTTCTTTCTTGGAAACAATAAACCAAAAATATGAAAACGAACGAACCAGATTCTGATCCCAATTTCTTAAATTACGATGTATGGCAAAGGAAATATGCAAGAATAAAAAAAATTGCAGTATGTTTGATTTCCAAGAAATCGCAAAAATACATTTTAGCAGAGCTCGGGCGGCGAAAGGTCGCCAAGCGGAGCCCCATACCCATCTAGAAAACTGAAGGAAACCCATAAATTGATTTTCTTATGATTATCATGACTAGCGGTACTGCTCGTGGGCGCGCACCCACGACGGCGACGACAACGACGACGCCGACGACGCCGACGACGACGGTGGAGGCGCGCAAGATGGCGGCCATCCTCCAAATAGTAGGTTGACAGAGACATACAGCCTTGGTTTTCCGTGTACCTCTTTGTTATTGGACATCCATGTTATGATTAATTGACACCTGTCAAATCAAGGTGTCTTCTTTTTTGAAGTTGACTGCAGACCAAGCGCTGGTTTTCGATTTTATCGTGGGCTCATGTCAGGTTAACTTGTTGAAAACAGGGCTGGATTGTTTGGAAGCCGGTTAACGCTAGCCCAGGATTAACAATTATTCGAATTATAACTTTTTCACCTATACAATTTTTTTTCCTGCTTTGTTTTGTGTATATGGTGATTATAAAACTCATAACAGAAAGCCAAATAATAAACAGAAAACCTAAATGCAAAGTTGCAAAACTCAAATCAAATTTCTACCTTGTCCTGGGTTAGCTTAATCGGGCACTGAACAACCCGGCCAAGGAGCTACGCTTTTAGGCTGGCCTAAATCTATATATTAAACCATCCTTTTTGTTTAATGAAATTAAATGAAGTGAAACAAGGACACTGTTTTAATAAAATTTATCCAACAAAAATGTGTCTTGAAGTGTAACTTTGAAACCATGAAAGTTTTTTCGGTCTGTGTTTTCTTGATCTTGAGAACGAGAATTTTTCTCAACGTCACCACAATTTTCGATTTTAAGCTCTTCTTTGAAAATGTTAAAGACAGCTCGATATATTATTTTAAAACGTTACTGAACCATGATGTCTGCCTTATAATGTTAAAAATTTTATTCGAAAGTTTCATTAGCAATGATACTCTGGAACTTGTTTAAATTTGTTAATGAAGTAGGCGCTCGAACCACGGAAAAAAGGTCAGAAATAGACTGTTGTGTTCACCTTGGAACCGCTACACCACAAAGACAGCACCGCGCGTCTCGTAATAATTAAGCCCTGTTCAGCGGGGTTAGTACTTGGTTTGAGTGATGATGATCTGATGTTTTCTTTTCATTTTCTTTTTTTTATTACCTTTCCAAGACAATATCAATGCATTAGAAATTTTCGCCTTGTATAAAGTTGCTTTCTTTTTTTCATCAGCTATTCGTTCTCATCATCACGCCATCTTCAAATTTATTTACAATGCCGAAAAATTACGAACGAAATATTTGTATGCACTGCTATATTGAATTTGACGCAGAACTCGCTTAAGCTTCCCACCGTTTTAGCACATCATACATTGTTAAGTGGCAAAGTGTAATTTTAATTATTTGCCTTTTGCCTGGTAGTCTAATTTGCCTATTGCCTTTTCGTTTTAATTGTTTTTACTTTTGACACATACGTTTATGTAAAGAAACGATTTATCGAAACGCATCGTTTGTCTTCATTTCTTGTGTGTAAAACTTGTTTGGAGCGTTAATCAATCGATCTTGACCGGTTTGGAACTCTCATTATGCTAGGCACGATCACGTATTCCCTTACCACGGAATCTCCATGGCCATGATGGAATCATAAGTCCTTTCTTACAATCGATCGAAGAATCATTTCACTCTCTACCTCTTGAATATGACCAACTTGACACGATGCAAGCGACTGGCAAAGCCTTATATCAAAAGAATGTTCGAAGCCCGGGGGGACCCAAATATGAAAAGGTTGGGAATACTACTGAGTCGTCTCGCTTAGGGGGTGGTAAGGACGTTCGCGCTAATTGTTTCTGCGCATCTTTACTGCGCACGCAAATTCACATGCCGCGTCATGCATGAGCGCGCGCGCTAAGTCACAAAATAAACAAATGATAGGGCAGATGGCCATTACTAGAGCTTTGCCTGGATTTAACGATCTTGGACGTTGAGTGACCCCAATTTTTCATTCGATGGATCATTTTCTCTACTGATTTTCTACGTTTAGGGAAAAAATGAAGAAAATCTATCGATTGAATTTTTGGCAAAATGCACCATCGAACTCCATCCGTATTAGCTCCTCGTGCATCTATGCTGCGGTTTCAAATGCCTCTTAAAGGGTTAAATTTTGTGAAAACGTTAGTAACATTTGGAATTATTTACGCAACAGAGCCACTTCTACAAAATATGACTAAGATAGTTTACATCCGTTGACTCACCTTCGATGTTTTTAACTATAAAACCCTGTAGACCGTGCTCAATTACATGGGATAATTTTGGAAATCAGTATTGTTTACAACACGCTTTATCTTTGAAGCGAAGACGATGACCCCCAATTTTTTGGCATTTCTAGCAAAAGTAACTCATTATCAACACTTTTAATCATTATCAACACTTTTAACCTCAATTAGAGTGTTCATGAAGGAACGCCACTATTTATAGCTGTCAAAGTATCTTTCGCTCATATTTTCATTTATTTTCGGGGACCAAGGATGACGTAGTGATGAGAGCGCTTGCCTCCTATCAATGTGGCCTGGGTTCGATTCCCGGACCCGGCGTCATATGTGTGTTGAGTTTGCGGTTGCTACCCGACTCTCTTCGACTCCTCTTTTACACTGATCGGCTTCTGTTGTTTAAACTTTAAAGGCGAAGAGATGTCGTTCTATCGCTCCTTCATTTCTTTGCTCGACAATCGATCCAGCTCTATCCACGGCCAGCTTCAGTTGCTTTAGCTTGGTGTCTAAAACGTCCATGGTCTCGGTTAAGGCTATGCTTGCTCTTGATAAAACTGTTCCGACGGAGGTGCCAGGTGTGGGAAAACGCTCGCCTCCAAAGAGGTTGTTCCCACGAAATCGACAAAAAGGAATGAAAATGGAAATACTCACGGGTCCTCTAGGTTTATTGGCGCTACAGGCTCCTCGGTACAAAATCAACAAGGCTATAATCACGGATTTCAGTCACATATGGCTCAAACGTCCCGACTGAAACCTAATCACTGAGCGTTTTTATTTTATACTACAGATTGCATGCAGACGGTCAAAAAGTAAGCATCCGGCTCTTGACACATATCGCTCTGACTTATTTTTCACTGATTATCAATTTAATTCAAATGTCATCTATTTTGTCACGCATTCCACGTCCTAGTCTCCGACAATGAGACAATTTTTCTATTTTCAGAACAAATTGCACCATCGCCTGCGGCACACGCGCGCACATGCTGTGAGGATTTTCGCGGATGTCGCGCAGGCGAAATAGCGTCCGAAATCCTCGAAATCGTTGATGCTCTTGGCCCACAATTCAACGCCTTTATGGCTGTTGGAATTTTGCTTAAGTATTATGTTGCCGTGCGTCTGTTAAGTAATGGATCACAGATGACGTAAAAATGTGGTAAAAACAAAAAAGTGGCGCACAAGGCGTAGCCCAGTGTGTCACTGATGTTCTTACCGCATTTTGACGTCCTCTGTGATCTATTACTGAATCAGACGCACGGCAACATGGAATCTGTTTGTTTGAAAATATGCGAAAGCTGGCCTTTTGCCCCGCCTTTGCAGGAAAAAAAGCCATTTAACGTGATCTATGATCTATACAAAATGAAGCAATTTCATTGGTTGCTATGGGTAGCAACGAATTGTGATTGGTCGAGAAAAATCACGCCACTGTCAAACCTGACTCGGGCGTCGCTCCTCGTTGAATGTAAAAGCAAAAGCAGAATTGAACTGGAAAAATCAAGTCAGTTTTTGTCATCGGAGCAGTCCTGTGAGCCGAAAAGCTTGGACATTGCCTTGAAAATTACAGGAGTTGAAAAAATACCCTCGGAAAACTTGTGGTTGCGGTCAACCTAGAGGCCATTTGATTCGAGTTTTGAATGAAAGGAGCGTAAATGACGGTAAAGAGTTTTGTCTTCAGTGGTTGGTGACTCCAAATCAGCTTGATATAGTTTTGGAGACACATTTTAGCTGCGATACTGTTGACTGTGAGCTCTAGTTAGCTATACTTAGCTCGCTGCTGTGCCCTGAAACGGACAGGAACATTCGCATCGGAAAGCGAGGTTATGTATTTTATGTTACCGATTTTAAGAAGTGATGTTTTGATGTTTCATTCCTGACATCAATCAGTGTGTCAACAGTTGTTTTGACACTGGGAAAAGCTGAATTTGTTAAATAAATTAATCTCAGTAACATTTTGTTTATTGGGTTTGTTAAATTCGAGATAAAGCAATGGTTCTCGGCTCCAAGTTTGTGCGTGGTTTAGTCTCGCTCGACTGCCGACTGAGGCTGCTACAAAATTACTTCTGTATCATTTTCTAAAAGAAAACGGCTTTATCTTTCGTTTTCTGGCTTCTCGAACCTGTTCAATGCCTCGGCAAGACTTTTTTGTACCTTATCTTTTGCCCAGTCACTTAAACTATTATCCTAATTCTCAAACTGTTCCGCTATTTTAAAACGGTAAAGGGAAAAACTTTGTAATGATAACGTCAATAGTGCATCTGTCCTCTAATACATCATAGGCGAGAAGTAATCAAAATGCGAGAATAACTTGGGTTATTATATAATGCAAATTATACCATGCTGTTTACATATGAGTATGACTTATGTTAACCGGTATTATACAAAAAAGAGGATACCGTAGCAACGCTTGCGCATTCTTTTGTTTTTGACTACTTCGAGAAGAAGTTTAAGGACATTTACATAAGACTTTGTGGACCCGTTGGTGGGGTTCACTCAATTAACAGTCAATATCCTTATGAAATTTGAGTAACAAAACTCATTGTTGTTAAAGAATGGTCAACAGTTTGTAGGGCAAAAGGAGCTCAGTGTCTGACTAATTCTAAAGTTTACAATGAAATAATGAAAGATATGAATGCAACAATAACATTACTGGAAAAATGACCTGACAAAATTGAGGCCTTGAACGGGATTCTAACCCATGACCTTTGCGTTACCGGTGCAATGCTCTACCAACTGAGCTATCAAAGCCCGATGAGAGCGGTCGTGTCTGGGTTCGGCCCTTTATGTTCCGTGAACGTAATACTGGGCTTAAGTATATGAATTCCATGGTAGTAGATAATGAAAGATGCAAATGCAACCATAACACTACTGGAAAAATGACCTGAAAAATTGGGTTGAAATCCCGTTCAAAGCCTGAACTTCTTCAGTCATTTTTCCAGTAGTGTTATGGCTGCATTCATTTGAATCTCACCTTAACCCTGTCCAGTATTTTACTCCATGATTGGTGATGGCTTGCTTGGCATTGTTGAGACTCGCCAAGTCTGTGATCCTTGCTAATTGTTCTGCCGTCCCTTGGCACTTGGTGTCTAAGTCATTTCCTTTACACTCATCATTACTGAGGTGGTAAGTGACAGAGGCACACAGATGCAGCTCTATCGAATAAATACAATTGAGAAAACCAAGGGCGTAGCCAGGGGGGTGTCCTGGGGTGCCCGTGACCCCCCTCCCCTTTGTAAGACTTTTTGTAAGAAAACAACCTACAATATTCAGGTGATAATCTGGTGAGTACCCTCTGTATGACTCAATGCGGCCCCCTCCCCCCCCCCCCTTTGAAAAATTCTGGCTACGGCCTTGAAAACCTTTGTAAAAGCTGATTCCAAATTACTCGATCGATCATTCGAACAATGGAAATGGTAGCCTAATGAAGGCAGTCCAGCCTCAAAAGTTTTTCATTATGACGGTGAACATTTAAACAATTTCGAAATTGAAAGATTCATTAACATATTGTATGAAATTTGCTCATGTTGCAGCATACATGTAATGAATAGTGAGTTTAATATTTGTTTTTTTTTCTTTTTCATGATGTCTACTCTTGAAGGAAACCTAACGATTTCAATAGTCTTAAAATATAACCCTGGTTTAAACCAGCTTTTCTGCCAAGACTTGTTAAGTAGAGAATATTTTGGAACGCGAAATAAATCTTTAATTAAAGTTCACTTTTTCTTGTTTACATTTATTGCCTAACTGTATTAGTTACCTCTTTACCGTTCAAGATGATGCGCATGTAGCGCGCTTGTACTTGCATGGTAACAAAAACTTAACTAGCGCTTTCGCAGGTTTCCCTTTTAAAACAACTCTTAGAAATATCACAGCAAATATCAGAGTTTTCATTATTCCTGTTTACCAGAAAATTCACTGCTCATTTACAAGCCTAATGCGCCTGCATTAATTTAAACACATTATTTTGACATTCGCTCTTTTCACGAGTATTTAGAATATTTATTTACCCTATCGTCGCTTGAATCTCTACGAATTTCTACAAATAAACCCGGTCATTTTTTCATTTGAAGTTACTATTCTGGTAGCAGACAAAAATTCAAAACTTGCAAATTCAGAGGGCTTTCATGAGAGATTGTAGCCGCTGTAATATTTATATCGTTGCAATGTTACATTATAAATCAGATATGCCAAATATGCTTTGTTTGGATCTAGAGCTTGAGATAATATTATGATTCACTCATTGAAAATTGGTCCGACATTTTATAAGCTCCAGTGGGAGAGCGTTGGTGAAAGCTTGGTGGAAATGAACATCATTCATAAAGTCATATTCACTGAATGCCCAGGAAATGAAGCATATACCCTAAAACTCATGTTGTGCCTCATAAAAAAAAAACAGTACACTGGTTCTGTTTTTTTTTTATCTTTCTTTTTCGATAATTTTTTAAGATTAACCAGTACCAATTTGAAGGAAGGAAATCGTTAGACTATCAACATGGTTTAGCCAATGATTTATCACCGCCGAAAGGACACTAATCAAGAATCTTGTTTGCTTTTATTTTGGTGCATGGCTCAACTGAGCGAGGTAAAATTTATTTGACTAGCTAAAAAATTCTAACCGGATTGTAGAGTGGCAGGCAGAGACACATTAAACGCACAGGATAAGATTGGCTACTCACCTCCTAGGAAAATGATGATTTGGAGCAGTAAATAAAAGTGAACCAACTGACTACAAGCAGAAAAGTTCATGCCCCTTGCAGCCAAAACAAGTGTTCTGATGTAATCTATACGCTCACTCTTAGGCTAAGAAGAACAAAATTGTTGTCGTTGTTTTTCAAAATCCTATTTGCATGGATTGCTTTACGTACAGAGCCGCTCCATTTGTTCTTTATTTCCGTTCTTCTTTCCCATGTTAAAGTGTAAATGTTTTCTCCGACTAAGATATGTAAATATATTCAGACTAGAATAATTTAAGTGACATTGTTTAACTGTGAAATGTTGATAGCTCTTTTTTTATGTTTATCAAGTCAAGCTATTCTTGGGATGAAATAGGAAGCTTAGTTTCAGCTGAGTACACTGATATTAAATCAAACCCAGTCTAAGATTGCTGGCGTAAAAAAAACTTTACATTTCTTTCGTTAATGTCTGTGAACCTTTTTCTTTGGACTTTTCCTGTGTAAGGGAAAATGTTATCACGTAGGCGAGAAATATTTAGTGCTGTGACGTAAAATTGAAAATTAAAAATTGAAAATTAAAGTGACTGTTTTATGTATTTTTTTTAACAGAAAATGAATTGACACGATGGGGAGTTAGTTTAGGTTTCAAGACGAAAGAAACTTCTTGTTAAAAAGTGTATTGTGAATTCAGGTTTGATTCTGGTGTTGATTCCACTTTGACCACTATCAAAACGGAACGATAAAGCCGTGATGACTTGAGCCGCCAGCATGATAGCACGAAACGCGATACAAATTAAATATAGACCTGCACCTGCATGAAAATTTTGCTTTCATTAAAAACAAGGCACAAGTTTTCTGCAGAAGGCCGCTTATCACTTGTAGCTCAGTTTCCTACGTCAGTGCAAAAAGTCCAGTAGATTTTTGACTCTGTGGCAGTTTTCTAAAAGAATAGTTTTCGTCTTTGTCGAATTGTCACTAGGTATTCAACAAATGTCAAACAGGCTTCTTTATTATGTTAATATAGTTTTTCACATTTCGAAACCTTTATGACTTTGGAGGGTTTCGTACCTTAGCATAGAAAAGGAAGAAAGGAACTTTTCGAGTAATAGCAAAAAGACAAAGAATGAAAGCAAAGCGGTACAGGGGATGGGGAGATCAAAGGGATGTGCAAAGTACATGTAACTGTCATTCAAGCTGTATTTATTCTTCACTGAAGAAACCGATTTTAGCTAAATATTGGGCCAGTCAAAAAGCTCTGGCGTCAGTGCAGTTTGTGTTTTGTTTTTCAATAGACACACTGTTACATTTAAATATATTGATGACTCATGTAGCCCGATTGTGAGACTTTTAAGACACTTCCCTGGCCGGTATTTAAGCTACTAAGTAGTAGTTTCTTGTTTTCTTTCTTTAATGAACAGATACCTGTTTTATCTCATTGATACAACCTAACTAAGTCTGTCCGTATTGAACTGTGTCTAATAGAACTGTGCTGGCCCCTGTGTGCGCCTGTGCTGTTTAAGAACTGGAGATTGACCCAGATTCCCCATCATATGAGGCTGCGGCCGATCGGCTTCTTAAAAAAAACTTGATCTTCCAATAATTGCTAATTATATCAACCACTAACAACATAAAGTCACTAACTTTAGAGGAATAATCATGACTGTAGTGTATACCGAAGCGCGCAGTAGGAAAATACCTGAAAAAATTGACTCAGGAGCTTAAAAACAGTCCTTCGCAATAAGCCATTTTCGATATATTAAAATTCTAACGTGGCTCCGAGGCTTGGGGGAATAAAACAAAAGAAATTACATCCAGGCTGAGAGATGAATAATTAATTTCTTTTGTTTTATTCCGCCAAGCCTCGGAGCCATGTTAGAATTTTAATATATCGAAAATGGCCTATTAAGCTGGTTCGATCGGATTTTTGAGTAACGATACCGTTTAACTTTGAACGGCTAGAACATCACCATAATGAATCCGGCAGGATATTAAACGATACCAGTGTGCTGCAGAAAGGTGAAATTTTCAAATAGGTGCATTTCACAGGGATACCCATTCTACATAAGACAGAACTGTCGTGCCACCCGGTAAAATTTTCGAAATACTTCTTTAAGATAGTTGTCTTACCGACGTCGAAATTAAAAAAATAAATCTGGCAGAGCATTTTCGAGAATATACTGGGTGTCAAAATTAAACAAAAACAAGACGGTTATTGAAAACTATGATTAGACTAAGATTAGATTAAGATTAGACTAGACTAAAGGGCATTTAGTCTTAAATGAATCACATAACATCTTAATATCTTGAGCGAAAACTCTGAGAAATCGTCTGGTTTGATTTTGTATGGACGGAATTTGTGTATGGGCGGAAGCTGTATTCGGATACGTGTTGGTCGGAGCCTGAAGTAACTTGCCGAAATGCTGATAAGACTTTTCAAAAATTTCATTTCTTTTATTTTGCTAACCTCCAACCTCATTTTTTTCCAGCCTCAGTGAATTCCATCTCATCCAACGGTGATAAACTATGAGTATCGCTATGAAGCCTTATTATATACAAACAAGTAAAACCAGGCGAGCTTTCGCTCGAAAACACGATATATTCACACGTGAAAGCAAGATAATATCTTCACATGTGAAAAGATCACCGTTGCTATGGTTACATAGTAAATGGCGCCTTTCACAGCGTAAGTGAAATTGTTTGCGATTTAGTAGGTTATATAGACCCTATGCGAAAATGGCTATCTTTAATTTAACTATCCTTTTGTTTGTATTCAAAATAGCCTCACTAACCTCGTTCGGAATAATAAATTCTTGACAATTTTTGTCTCAAAAACGACGATAGTGAGGCCATCGCAGGTTCCCCCTTTGAATAGACTCTCACAAATATCACATCAAATATTAAAGATTTCATTGTTCCTGTTTGCCAGAAAATTCGCCGCTCATTCACAAGCCAAATGCGTCTGGAATAATTTCAAAAACCGATTATTTTGACTTTCGCTCTTTTCAAGAGTATTGAGATTATTAAATTACACAATCGTCTCCTGAATCTCTGTTTTCATTTGAAGTTACTGTTCTGGTAGCGTAAAAAATTCAAAAATAAAATTCAGCGAGTTTTCATTGAGAGATTGTAGCCCCAGTAAAACGTAGATCGTTGCAATGTTACATTATAAATCAGATATCCCAAATATGATTTCTTTGGATCCAGAGCTTGAGGCGATATTAATATTATGATTCACTCACTGAAAATTAGTCCTTTACAAGGCAACTAGAGATTGGTGAAAATGAACATCATTCATAAAGTCATATATTCACTGTATGCCCACGATATGAATCATGCTCTACTACCCATGTTGTGTCACATAAAAGAGCTGTATGCTGGTTCTGTTTTGTTTTTAACTTTCTTTTGGAAATATTTTAACATCAAGCTACAAACATTTTAAGAAAAAAGACAGACTATCCTCATGGTTTAAAAAAAATGATTAATCACCGCCGGAAGGACATTAATCAAGAATCTTGTTTGCTTTTATTTTTTACCGAGCGAGGAAAAATTTATTTGACTGGCCAATAAATTCTAACAGGATTACAAAGCTGAGAGTGCTTCGTGACGTATTATGACAGAGAAACGATAATCGCACAGGATAGGACTGGCTACTCACCTCCTAGGAAAATGGTGGTTTGAAGCAGTAAATAAAAGTGAACCAAGAGGACGCTTCTTGCAGCCAAAACACGCATTCTGATGCATACACTATGAAGAACAAAATTGTTGTCGTTGTTTTTCAAAAGCCGATTTGTATGGTCTGTTTTTTCGTACAGAGCCGCTCCATTTGTTCCTTGTTTCCGTGCGCATGCGTCTTTCCCATGTTAAAGCGTAAATGTTTTCCGTTCGAGATATGTAAATATCATTCAAACGGGAAATGCTGACTGCTCTTTGTTGATTAAGTCAAGCTATTGTAGACTTATTGTAGTAGTGAAATAGGCTGAATACCCTGATATTGAGTCATTCCCAGTCCAAGATTGCCAGTGTACAAAACTTAATTTTTCTTTCGTTTATGTCGTTTGTGTCTGTGAACCTTTTTTTTTAATTTTTCCCTTGTGAGAGAAAACGTAATCGACAATCACGTGGGCGGGAAATATTCAGTGATATGACACACACATATTGAAAATTGAAGTTATCGTTTTATCTCAATTTTTTCCAGCAGAAAATGAATTTACATGATGGAGAGTTAAGTAAGCGTCCAATACGAGGGAAACTTCCTGTTTAAAGCATTGTAAGTGAATTATGAATTCAGGTTCGATTCTGGTGTTTATTCCACTTTGACCACAATCAAAACGGAACGACAAAGCCATGATGACTTGGGGTGTCTGCATGACATAGCACGGAGCCTGATACAAATTAAACAGAAATATATGCACCTGGTTGGTAATTTTGCTTTCAGTGAAAACAAAGCACAAGTTATCTGCAGAATGTTTCGATATGTTTTTATTTTGTTAAAAATTGGTTTGCGGCATCAGTCTACAGCCAAACTTCGCAGGGAGTCTGTTACAGAATGTTGACGCTGTTGTGGATTTTTAACAAATGGTTTTTTGTCTTTGTCGAATAATCGTTAGGTGTTAAATGGATACCACATGCTTCTTCGTTATGTTAATATAACTTCTCCAATTTTGAAACTCTTATCACGTGTAGCTGAGTTTCTTACTTCAGTGCTAGTCCAGTCAACTAGAATTTTGACAGGAAATTTTTAAGTTTTTCGTTCTTATCGAATTGTTATTAGGTATTTAACGAACGCCACGGGCTTCTTTATTATGTTAATATAGTTCAGCAAATGTTTAACTTTCATCACTTTGGAGAGTTTCGTACCTTAGGAAGTTCATAAAAAAGAAAAAAGGAACTCTTCGAGTAAAAGCAAAAATACAAAGAAAGAAAGCAAAGTAACACGGGGGAAGGAGAGATCAAAGAGATGTGCGAAGTAGCTGTAATCCAAACTGTATTTATTCGTCGAAGAAAAAAAAAAGCTATATATTGGGCCAGTCAAAAAACCTTGCTTTGGCGTCAATGCATTTGTGTTTTTTTTTTCAATAGTCACACTGTTACATTCAAATATATTGATGACTCATCTAGCCAGCCCCCTCCTCAGGTGCTAAGTTGTTAATGTAATTATTGGACTTTTAAAAAACACTTCCCTGACCGGGATAGATCCTGTAATTCAACCTCTCTTTTAGCTACTAGTAGTGGTCTCCTTTTTTTTTGCTTTCTTTCTTTAATAAAGAGATACCTGTTCTATCTCATTGACACAAGCTATCTAAGCCTGTCCGTATTGAACTGTGCCTGATAGAGCTTAACTGTGCTGGTGCCTGCGCGTGCGCCTGTGCTGTTTCGGAACTGAATATTGATCCAGATTCTCCTTTATATAAAACTGCGGCTGACCGGCTTCGCAAATAGTTGATCATCCAATAATTGCTAATTATATCCACCACTAACTACATAAAATTAGGGGAATAATCATGACTGTAGTGTATACCGAAGCTCGCAATAGAAAAATACCTGAAAAAATGAACTCAGAAGCTTAAAGTGCCCCTGTGACAAAAAAATAAATTATTTTTTTCCTTTAGATTTCAAAACTATGTTAACTAAACACTAAGTGACCCAAGTTTTAATCCTTGATTTAAAAAAGGCACCTGTTTATTTTAACTAGAACTTTCTTATTTAATGATCCGCCATCACTAAATTTAAGTTCTTGAGAGAGCTGGATCGAGGAGAAAATGACGTCAAAGGCTCACTAGTTTAAGAATGCGATGCGTGTGTACGCTGCAGAATTAATATGCAGGACGGGAGATTTGGGCTTTCACACTTTTAAACTCGGAGTTTGCATACATAATAAGCTGCGTTCACACGCTGAAATTTTAAGCTGGTGAGGCTTTGACATCACTTTTCCCGGATCCAACCCTCTGAGGTCAAATCGGTCAGGTTTGAACGTGAGTGATGGCGGATCATGAAATCCAAAACTTACACTCAAAGTAAACGGCCTTTGGATAAAAATGAAAGGTCAGAATTTTGCCAGTCAAGTGTTGAGCAGACACACTTTCAGAATCTCAAGAAAAAAAGAAAGTGATTTTTTTTTTATCACAGGGGCACTTTAAAAAAAGGCCTTCGTAATTGAGCGATCGGAAGTTTGAGTAATGATACCGTTTAACTTTGAGCGGCTAGAGCACCATCATAATGAATCCGACAGAGTATATATTAAACGTTACCGGTGCCCTACAGAAAGGTGAAATTTTTAAATAAGTACATTTCACCGGAATCTGAGTTGCCATAGCCACGAAATGGCGCCCTACTCATTTTACTTAAGACCGAATGTCGTGGGCCATCAGGTAAAATTGCGAAATTAGACTACTCGCCTTCGTTTTCTATGGGCAATAGCATAGAAAACTCGGGCTCGTAGTCTAATTGTTAAATATCTTGAGCGAAAACTCTGAGAAATCGCCCGGTTTGATTTTGTATGGACGGTATTTTTGTGTGGACGGAAGCTGTATTCGGATACGTGTGGACGGAGCCTGAAGTGACTTGCCGAAATCCTGATAAAGCTTTTCAGAAATTTCTTTAATTTTACTAACCTCCAAACAATAACACTTGAATTGTTTTGTCGAAGTTGCTGTAAATTGCCATTGTAAACAAATAGTTTTGGATTAGTCTTCGGATTTTTTGCCGATAACCTCTAAATTTAATATCGATACTCACTGTTTACAAACAAGTGTTTTGATATTTAAATTTTGCCAACCACATAAACTTCTGGCTGTCACATTAATGACAATAGGTGAGGTAACGATGAGTATCGCTATAGAGCCTTATTCTATACAAACAAGAGCCTTATTCTATACAGACGAGCTTTCTCTCAAAAACATTATATATTCACACGAGAGAAGATGGTATCTTCACATGTGAAAAGATCACCGTTGCTATGGTTACATAGTAAATGGCGCCTTTCACAGCGTAAGTGAAATGGCTTGCGATTTCATAGGTTATATAGACCCTATGCAAAAATGGCTACCTTTAATTAATTTTTTTTTCTTTGTTTTCAAAATAGCCTCAGTAACCTCGTTCGGGATAATAAAAGGCAGTCATTTTTACTTAGGGTCTCTAACTTGGGACAAATTGAACTGAGACTTTTCACATGACGTCACTAAAATGCAAACTACAAAACTATTGATTCTCCTAAGAATTAACTTTCATAATGTATAAGACAAGCTGAAAATTAATATTCAGACAAATTAAATTTTCCTTCCGAAAGGGTTCTTTGTTTTGTGATAGATTACGGTTGAATTTCCGCTAAGCTTTAACGTGACGTGGCATTTATATGACGGCCGAGAGCTGTCATGCTGGTTAACAAAGTGACTTATTTCGGGAAATTAGGCTATATGAACAGTTCATGCATTACAAAAAGTACTATTTTAACGTTTCTGAGTTCCTCGATAAATAAATTTACACTTTTGGAACAACACGGGGTGACAGATGTTTCTGCTGCCGCCATGTTGCTGCTCATCCGGATGGGCACCAGCATAGCGTCTCCATACAGTTTGCAGGGTTCCCGTGACAAGATGGTGGTCTTCGCCGACATCAGATCCTCTTCTGACTCTGACATCCTGCAACGATCTTGTTCATGCCCCGTTGATCACCAGGTGGTCATCTGATTCTTGTCTCTTCCATTGGGAGAGCACCAGCTAGCCTTGTTGACCATAATAAAAGAGTTGCATGGGTTTTTATTTCAATTCATACTTGCCGTTCTGTTCCTATAGATATGGTGCTTCGCTTTGCGACCCTTCAGGATGCCGTAGCTCCGCTAAAACGTGTAGGCAAGAATTTCTTGTGGCGCAACAATTCTGTCGCGTTAAATGTTTCTAAACCAAGCCTGGTCTTTTTATGGCGTTGCTCCTGCCCTCTTCGGGACAAAATTGTAAACTCTAATTATTTTTTTTTCCTCGCAATTCCCAAAAGAGACTGGGATACAAAGAAAACAACACCAACTATAGAAGTTTGTCTTTAAAGCCGTGGAGCCATGTTAGAATATTGATATATTGAACATTGGCTATTGAGGGGAGATAAAACTGTAATGTATTCCTTAAGCTTGTGAAATTCCGTGTAAAATAAAGTTTGTGAAAATTTACTTTTGTCACTCTTCGATCGGCCTAACCGCCATGCTGATTATTCAATTCGTCCCAGGTGACAAAGCCAAAATGTTGGATTCATCTCAGGGGGCCAAGACCGCGATCTTAACAAGTCAATTCCTCCCAGGGTGAGAACGTCGCTGTCTTTACTATTGAAAATTCGTCCCAGGGTGACAAAGCCTCCCTCTTAAATTTGTCGAAGAGCGACAAAGCCGCCATCTAGAATATAAAGTGCACCCCTTTGGTGCGTCCTTTTCACTTACCTTTCTGGCAGATATATGGATGTTCAGCATTCTTTCATTTTTTCCCTTCCAGTTTTAATGTATTCTTATCAACCAAAAAACAATACCACCCTTTGTTCCAGGAACGTATTTTTGTTGTGTCGAGAATGCTGCTGGGCTCACTTGCAAGATCAACACAATTACCATCATCATCGTCATCGTCATCGTCATTGCCATCGTAATCGTCATCATCATCATCACCATCATCATCATCATCATCATCATCGAAAACAATCACCTGAATCAATGATGGAAGACCTTCCTTTCTTCTGTAGTTGAGGCTGAGACTTCTCGTTGTCTTTGGAGAAGGAATCTCAGGGTGCAGCAGGTGTAATTTTGCGATAAATTTATTTTGAGTTGTGAAACTCCCTGCACGATGCCCAGCTGCGGATAATTGTCACTTTTAAATACCGTTCAATGGCACTCTGCATGATTTTAAGGGATTCCAGCTGGTTAGTATCTCTTACAGGACGAAATTGCGTGATTCTGTTTCTCGGAAACGAGACGGAAACATGAAACTCCACGTTTCCGTTATGTTTCCGTTGGGCGGAAAGGCGAAATCCAGTTTTTAGTTGGATCTGTCGTGTTTCCGTTATGTTTCCTGAACGGAAATGCCATGCCACGTTTCTGTCCCTTTTCAGTTCGCGGATTTCTGCTGTTGTCTGTTTCTGTTATGTTTCCTCGCATGGAAACGAAAGATGCTACGCAATTTGTGCACCACATGTTATAGGCCGGCTGGGAGGTCTGTGACCAAGATCTTCTTGAAAGTGCATTTTCAAGCGCGAGGTCTACAGACCGTTCGCAAAAACTCTAACGAGCGAACGAGCGAGTAAATCAGATACTATACGAAGAAACATGTATTAAAGGAACATTGTCACGCTATTTGGCAACTTTATAAAAAGCTACAAGGTGCCTTCCCAGCAATTGAATTCCAAAATTTATAATCTAGTTTTGTCATTAAAGACTATTTGAAGGTACTGAAACTGTTTCCTATCGCCTGTCGCTATGGATGGCATGGATGGAAATGGATTGAAATTTGAAAAAATTGGCCAATCTTTTCAAGTTTTGATGCCACGTGTTCCAAAAATCTTTAAGAAATTTATTATGGTTAGCCCTGTCTGATAAAATTCATTTGTCATGATATCTTCGTCGTAGCTGTACCGAAGTTTTTTGTTTATGATTAAAATTGACCTAAAACAGCAAAATCCTTGTGACAATGCCCCTGAACTAATTTATGTTAGTGCATTTAGTTCCCCATTTAAGGTCTCCAAAACTGTTTTTTTAGTTTGTTGGATTATTGTAGCCAGTTTTACCATATATATGGCCAGTCAGGCCATTTTATCCTGTTTGACCATTCGAGGTTGTCGGTTCATTTTAGCTTGTTGCACCATTTTAGAGAGTTGCACCATTTCAGCCAGTTGGATCATATTAGCAAGTTGAATTATTTTATCCGGTTGGACCATTTTAGCCAGTTGGATCATTTTAGCCAGTTGAATCATTTTAACCAGTCAGACCATTTTAGCCAGTTGGATCATTCTAGGCAGTTTGACCATTTTAGCAATTCAAGTTGAATCATTTTAACTGGTTGGATCATTTTAGCCAGTTGGATCATTTTAGCAAGTTAAATCATTTTAATCTGTCAGGCCATTTTAGCCAGTTGGATCATTTTATCAAGTTGAATCACTTTAACCAGTCAGGCCATTTTAGCCAGTTGGATCATTTTAGCCAGTTGGATCATTTTAGCCAGTCAGACCATTTTACCCAAACAGGGGAAGACTAAAGCAATGCACAGCTTTTATATTGTTTTCTAACAGTAAATTTATTATAATGATTCTTAATAGTAATCTAGGCAACACACATCAATCAAGAACTAAAAGTAAAATGTCACAATATAGTACTTCAACGACAAAATATACTTCAGCAAAAAGTGTCAATTCTTCACCATGCACAAACAATTATTGTTTCTGCATGACTGGTTTATGTTTATTGTAAGGAAAAACATGAAACTAATGGTCATTTATGCCAAACATAATTCAGTTGAAGTACCAATGATGAATTTTCAATTACTTTAAAGAATTTGGAAAGAACTTAAATTTTAAGTTTGTTGGTAAAATCAAAAGTCCATGGATGCATATAAGAGAGCTAATCATCAATGTAAATAAATCAATAGACAGCATTGTGTTCCACAGATCTGAGCCTTGCACTATAAACAGATAACTTTCTGTAGGAAATTTCAGAAAAAAAAACCTTTCACAATATTTCAATAGTCCAAATCAGTCACTCCTCCTAAGCATGTGATAGTTGAGACAATAAAGGGCCCTAGTAAGCCACACCTTTGTTTTTATACATGCGAGAATGTTCACCATGCTATATCAATAATTTCGATGTCATCGAAAATGGCGAAGGCTGACTAGGGTCCTTTAATACACCTGTGCCTATACACAGGTATAAAAAAAACTAAATAAAATAAACATGATTTATTGAACTCCACAAGCAGCAACCTATTTTAAGTAACCACATGTGCCCTTGCTAAATTTATCTTACATGTAAGATGTACATGTAAGGAATAACTAAAACAACTGCAAATGGAAAACTAGGACAAAAGCTATGGCTGCTGGAGGTTGCACTGTTTTCTTAAACTTGTATCCCCTAACTACATGTACCGGTAACTTAAAGCAATATTCTCCTACAAATAAAAACTTGGAATGAATCCTTTGAACAGGCAGAAAAACTGCTGGTCCACCATGCTTAGTGTTGTCTGGAAGCCAGACAGAGAGAGGATTTCCAAAGCCAAGGTCCTGTTCTGAGGACTTTAACCAGTTCACAACTGCAAAAGCGTGAATAGTCTGCTTTCCCTTTATTTCCACTCTGTGAACCATAAAATAACGAACAATTCCAGGTCGCATACTCCCAAGGTTAACGACTCCATTTTCACCACACCATGACGCAATAATGCGAGCGTAGGGACAAAGTCTAGAGCCAGCTGTGGAACCATACCTTTCACCACCCACTGACAAAGACTTGTATTTCTTGTAAATGGTAGCAAGAGCCAATGATGCTTCTGTCACTTTTGGATACATGGTGACATACACAGAACGCAATGTATTCAGTTCATCTCGGTCAAGACTTGCCAGTTTGATAGATGTTAAGTCTGCCCATACAGATTTCTTTCCATGTAAGGGTCCACACGAGGCAATCACAAGCTGAGACTTTACAAGTGTTTCGTCAAAAGTCCCTTTGGAGTCAATTTGTGATTTGCAGTTTAAGAGAAAAAAGTTTTTGTAATCTTCTGGGAGATTATACTGCATATTGGCCAGAATTCCAGAAGTCATAAACTTACGCATGATTTGTATTTCTAAAGTCGTGCTCTTGGTATGATAGGAGCCCGAAATACCATTGTAACGTTCAAAACTAAAACGCCAAAATTCGTAAATACTGCCGTAGTTCTCCACACACTCTTTAAGGTGCAAGTGAAGATGCATATTTGGTGTTATAGCTAATTCACCATTAATCTTTTCATACTCTGAGGAAATGCATCTGTTTACAATCTGAAACCATTAAGTCTGCTTTTGTAATGCAGGGCTTGCAAAGATGACGGCAAGCTAAAACAAAAGATTGCCAGTAATGCAGATGTTGATCTTGGAGTACATCCTTCAAAGCTTACATTTAGAACAGAAGGACAAAATTCTTCCATTGAGCAGCAGTGTACCCACCATAATTTGATTTAATGTTCCCAGGAAGTGTTTCAATATCTGATAATGAGGAAATGTCCTCTATTCTTTCTTGAAGTTTCTCCAAACCTGCCTTTGTGATTATGTCCTCCTCAATCCATTTCGAAAGGACCCTCTTTTCTGTCCCAAGAGACAAGTTATGCATTGGGTCAATCACACACATCTCAATACTCGTATAATATGGAGTTCAAATATAACAGTGTATCTGACTCCTAGTTCGCTTGCGAGTTTCTCGGCTGCATTCTCAGACCTACAGTTTTTCACTCGGTATGCA
>CM042758.1:6918921-6923921 GCA_022496165.2 Catalaphyllia jardinei | reverse complement strand
TCAAATGCTCTCAACACGTTTCGACGAGGCTTTCTGTGGGAAATCAGTGAACAATTTTGACCTCCGTGCATTTAGTCTATTTGAGATCTAGACCGTGACCGGCAGTCGGATAAAGACCATTGCGATCTTATGGTATGCACAAGCTTGCAGAATTCGTCCACTACAAATCTATAATTATTTTAGAATTGCTTGGCTATTCATCTAAACAAACATCGCTTCTTCTCATTAGGTTCAAAAAATGCTTTCTGTAGGAGTTCGATAAATACGGTATCTCTAACTGCCGATGTAAGCGTAAATTTTTCAAGTATCAAGCACATGCCGATTTCATAGCACAAGCTCGGTTTGTCGTCATCTTGCACACTAACATAATTTTTGGAATTGCTCTGCATTTCTAAAGATAAGTCAAATGCCTTCAAGAAGTTTGAAATGATATTTCAGTGGAAATTCTTTGGAAATTTCTGACTGCCGCGCATTAAGTCCATTAAAGACCTTGCCCGGCTGCCTGGCATTTAGATACAGCGTACGTAATTCGCTAAAATTATGCAGAGAAAGCAGGACTTAGCAAGTTCTTTTTGCATCCCTAAGAGAAAATTGGGGGTAACCAAGCATTACCATACATTGCTTTGTATTTTACTGCTGTTTGGATTAATTGAAGCACGTTCCTGATGATTTTTCTTCTTTAAGGTTATTAATTTAGAAACTTTCAAGACGCCTCCTGACACTGGAAAGGTCAACCACTATCCTTCGGACGCCGACAAAGAAAAGGCGCGGGAGATTCTTTGTTCTCCGCAGGCATTGCATTACATGTCTTCAGAGGACAGCGAAGGAGAGACAACAACAACAACAACAACAACAACAACAACAAATGGCCCAAAGCCAAGAAAAATAAAAAAGCTACAGTGGGAAAGAAGTAAGCTCAGGAACATTAAGGCTAAACTTGGTGAAGACCATCTGAAAGGTCTGAGCGAGAAGCAAAGAAGAACCACTGCACGTGTTAGGCGAAGTGACGAAGTGTCAACTCGACCCCGCCCAAATGGTGGCCCGAGCTGGGCAATTCGTACTAATTGATGACGTTAGCTGAAACGTTTTAGATTGTATGTATTTGAGATGTCTCTCTTTGTTCCAGCCAATATTTCCAAAGCTGTTTTCTGTTTCTTTTTAATAGGAAAGCATTCATGTCGAAGTAATCGTTTTTTCTGTTGATCATTCACGCCACCGGGATACTTGACTTTGTAATCGAACAAGTTACTGTAGGTCAATTTTGAGTGTGCTATGTTATTGTCTTTGGCCGCTATTGAGAATAAATTTAGACTTAAAGAGGAAATACAGTATTTTGTTTTGATTTAGTGTAGACCATAGTAGAGCCGGACTCCCTAATTTTGCCCTGGCAGTAAAGCAGACAAAGAAGTAAGATTGCGCAGAGAAAAGCAACGCGCAGTTCCCCCTAGAATTAGAAAGGGCATGCATTCACCAGAACTAACAACACTAGTACTGCACGAGTTCCTCTTCACAAAGCAATGCAAATTTAATATGAAAAGCATCTGAAAGGCAAAAATTAAAACAAGAAATACAAAAAAAGGAAACTACCGAAATACGAAAATGAACGATTTAAACTGTCAAATTATCTTGAAATTTGAGGTTTCCGATGCGGAAACGCGTTTCAGCGCCAATATTTAAGGTTCGATTTCATTGGCGGAAACCTATGAACAAAGTCGTTTCCGTAGCATTACTTCGTGTATCCGCAAGCGTTTTCACGAAAATACGCTAGCGGAAACATACGTTTCCTTCAAGGAAACCCTACGGAAACATAGAAAAAGTGGTCCGGTTCCGTCGTAACCGCAGCCACGGAAACATGAATAAACGACATGAATCGCTACTGGAAACACATGTTAGCCGTTATGTTTCCGCAACGTTGTCACGTGTTTCCGCAAAATTTCAGTCTGCGGAATCTTGGCATTTCGTCCTGTGTCTGTTTCATTTTGTGACCTCGGTGTAGAACCTTATACTCAGGACCTTGTCAACTTCATGCAGCGCCGTTTGTTTCAAGGAATATTTTTCAAGATGGCGGGATCGGGACTTAGCACCAGCTTCGGATGACGTTCGTTCATTCATTGTTTTGTGGAGCGGGTCGAAAGACTACGTATATTTATTCACAGGGACAGTGTTGAGCTCTTGTATTGCTTCGTTTGAAACTACCGGGAACTTGGAAACATGTACCATCTTCAGATGGCTATGAATTTGTTGTGTGGTTTACGATTGTTTATGTTTTGCTGGACTCGGTATCATACGGATTTTGAGCAGATGTTGAAGAAAAACAGCGAAATATTCGTCAAAATGGACACTGAATGTTGGAAACTTCTATTAAAGAAGGTCTTCAGCCTGAAGGAGCTCATTATCATCATTCAGAAACTGTGATTAATTATTTCGTCAATTGTTTTGGAAAAAAACAACAATAACAGCAACATAGTTTTGGCAATAACCTGTAGTAGCAAAATACCCAACACAGTGGCTTTTTGTCTTTCATTTTCCTGAAATTTTATGGGTTACGTTAAGCTAACCTTGAAATCTGATTGGTTGTTTTGTTTTACTGTCCTATTCTCAATGGCTGAGAAAAAGATGCGATTTAGAGCAAAAAATGTGAATGAATTGCACCCCTGACAGCCAATCAGATTACAAGGATAACCAGTGATTTCAAAATGGATCTAATAAAGGAGGAAAACGCTTTGCCATAGTCACGCTCCATTGGTTTTCCATATAAATCCTTGCAAGGTTGCAAGTTTTCAAACTGCAAAAAAATCTCTGCCTTTCCGTTTAAGCACCTAAAATTTGCTCTTGGTCCAAATATTTGAATCATTTCTATCTCTAGTAGTTATATACCAGCCCCTTTAGTTTATAACGCAAAGATTTGTGAAGGACAAAGCTTCCTCACTCCCATAACAACCGTTGGTCTGAACTAGTGTTCTAACTATTTAAAACAGGTTTTTTTAGTTCTGCTTAAAGTTGATAATTTGTCTGTCACTTGACTATCTGTTGCAAAAGGCCAGCCTACTTGAGCGATGTAGTTGGGTTCAGTGGCGTTTCTAATTTTCCATACATTTGACTTTCATAGACCATGTACATGTATTAAAGTTAAAAACGCCAATAGACGCAGAAAAGGTCGTTGAGGTTACATTCAGGAGCCAATTGAAAGTTGACCTTTCCTCAACTATAATTGCTTTGCAGTCGCCCTTCTTTTGTGTGCTTTGTTTCTTTGACATGTTATTTGAAATTAATGCTTCGGATTGGCTAAATAGTACCAGAAGAAAATTTTGGAACTAATACAAGAGTGAACTACAAGAGAAAAGCCTACATTCAAATATATGGATAAAAGAAAAAAGAAAAAAAAATTATATGCATTTATATTAATCCGCCTGGATCTAAAAGTCGTTTCGTTGTGGGCATGACTAATAAAACGGATCCTTGATGTGTTGACGACAATTTTCAAGGTTACTCTGACACACCGATTGTCTTAATAAATAGGCGCTGGACAAGTCTTTGAAATAATGTTTGGAAATCATTGAATCTCACCTTAACCCTGTCCAGTATTTTGTTTCATGATTGGTGATGGCTTGCTTGGCATCGTCAAGACTCGCCAAGTCTGTAATCCTCGCTAATTGTTCTCCTGTCCCTTGGCACTTGCAATTGGTGTCTAAGTCATTTCCTTTACACTCATCATTACTGAGGCGGTAAGTGACAGAGGCACAGTGATGCAGCTCTATCGAATAAATAAAATTGAGAAAACCTTTGTAAAAGCTGATTTCAAATTACTCAATCGATCATTTCAACAATCAAAAAGAAGGCGAAATGAAGGCAGTGCAGTCTCAACAGAGTCCCAATCTCTTTATTGACAAGTTTTAGTTAATTGGAGCATGTATAAAAAAGACACATATTATTGAACTTTAAAGAAAACTTAACGATTAAAATATGGCCGTCCCGTGGTGTAAATCAATTACGCTAAGATTTACTTGATGGACGACGGTCTGTTTTCCAGCTTTTCCTCGCTATTTTCTCGACAGAATACTCAGCTGTATCATTCTATACTAGAAATATTCCAATTCAGCGGTTCCCCACTTGACACTTTGCACCCATGCTGTTTTGAAAGTTGTTTTATTTCTATAATACCAGTGTACACATTCTCTGACATACTTTTCAGCTCCCACTGAGGAAACTTTTTTTCCAAAATCGGTCTATGTTATTTTTTAAATACGAGATATTTTGAAATATTTAGAGGACTTTTCGAGATATTCAGAGAATTTTTTTAATTATTTATACTTAACATCGTCAGATAAATCTTTTTTTATTAATCTTCAAGTGTCATGTGTTAGTAATGTGCTAATAATGTCAAAATGTATTGTTGATGTTTGTCTAGAGTTAATATCCTAAAGGTATAGACAAGGAGCAAAAATAAATCCAGCGCGTTCCCCACCCGCTGTATAAGACCTACATTCAACCCACGTACCAAAGAAGATTGAGAGATTTATTATCAGGACTCATTCACTGCGAATCAGTCTGAAATTATGTAAACTTTGGAGGCAAAACTTTGGTGAGAACAAATAGAGCTTCGCTTTGGAAAGGAAATTAATTAACTCGCTTATATATCGCCCAAGAAAAGAAGCTGAATCCGATGTTTCATTACAAAGAACAACGGACCTTACGCTGGTTCAGTTTCTAACATTCTCGGGGTAATCTTTGCAAAGTCGTTGGGAAAATTTGTTGGTTATCAAACTGGTCATTTCAGTCGTTTTAAAGTCGCCAGAAGGACAGTAATAAAAATGCTTGTTTGCTTTCATTCTGGTGAATACATGGCCAACTAAACGGGGTAGACAAGAAAGTTCTGAAGGTCTAATTTGGTTGCTAATAGAGTTAGAAGAGTAAGAAGAAGATATAGTTCAATGCATAAGAGTGGTCACTCACCTCCAAGGAAAATGCTGATTTGCAGCAGCAAATGAAAGTTAATCAAC
>CM042758.1:6878453-6881077 GCA_022496165.2 Catalaphyllia jardinei | reverse complement strand
TTATTATTATTATTGTTATTATTATTATTATTATTATTATTATTATAGTTAATATTGTTTTTTGAGTTGTCAAAGTCAAAACGTCAAAATACTTATATAATGGTTTTTATTTTGCTTCGGTGATCACCATATTCTGTATAAATAGACGTTCACAGATCATCCTTTCCAATCCCTCACACTAACGAAATCCCTGTATAAAGTACAAAGATTTGAAAAGACGACTTACTCTAAGAGGATGAAACTTATACCTTGTTTTCCAAAGAGTTCTGCTGGTAGAACTATTCTTTCATTTCCATCACCATAATTCTCTCTATCGTCCTCAGAGGGAAACCATACGTCGTTTTCATGACCGACACTTTTACTTCGAACCTCCATCACTGGAAACATCAGGCAATGTTATAGATTGGATTAAAAGGAAAACCTGGTGAAAATATCCTGATTTCCCCTTTCAGGCACCCACTTTTAACATCAGCGCGGCCCCCCCCCCCCCGAAAAAAACAATGGCGGAAGTTGGTGGAGCCTCGAGTAAGTACATAAGTAAGTACATATTTTCCTGATATGATTGTAAAAATATCTATTCATTTAATTCGTCGGTGATCAGCACGTACCATGAAGAATTAACGCTTTTGTACAGTCTTCTAGACTCAACGTAAAGCTGCTAAGAAAATCAGTCGAGCTCGTATAAAGGTCTTTATAAAAGCTCGATAGGGTACTGTTTTACCTTGGTATAGTAACTCACCAAAGTGCTCTACAGTGGTAGTTATGTTGACATTGGAAGTTCCATTTGTCGTTAGATGTTCCATCGCGTATTTCATAGCAAGTGTCTCAAGCTGCCGAGTGGCTACCAACACATTTGTCGCTGTTTTTTGATATGAACTGTCATTGAAATATGTCAGTGGTTAAGCTTATGTTTCTCGACTTCGATGAATAGGTTTATTTCTCCTTTTGTCCCTTCTGGCACCACATAGTTAAAATGTAGCTGGCTGCTGTTTACGTGCGAATCAGTTGACTGTTTTGCGTGTTGTTTCATCCACGGCAGTCTACAAAAGAAAGTATAGACACCAAAATTAAACCGCAATGCAAACACTGGCATCGTGTGTTACTACAATACAAACCATTACTACTTACAGTGCACTAGTGAGAAACGAGACAAAAATTCGAATAAAGCAAGACGTGTCTCAAGAGAAACGAAACGCGTCTCGAGAGAAACGAGTGACAGTGGTAACTTATTCTTAGTGGAGTCTGCAATTGAAGCCATTGGCCAATCAGAATGGGTTTATCTCCGATTTCAAAATCAGGGAGTTTAAGCCAAAATTGGGGACGAAATTTCTCAATTATCTAGACCTGTTCAGTGCGTGTATCCCCTCAAATCCCTGTTAAATATGTGATGAACGAGTTCCTTCCCGATGGAAGTACGAAACTGTATCCCTTGATGACGGTTGCCCAAGATACGCAAAATTTGGTCATCCCACGTTGTTTTGCATGCAGGGGACATGTAAAATATGTAGCAAGATCCAAAACGCGCCCCCTCCTGTTCTATTCAATAAATCGTTTTTGACGACGTTCTCGTCTACCATTTGCTGAGAAACTCTAATAGCATTAGGGAGGCGCAATGACCTCATGGTTAGTGCGCTTGACTCCGGAGGGGGCGGTCCGGGTTTGAGCCCTGGTCGAGGACATCGTATTGTGTTCTTGGGCAAGACACTACTCTCACAGTGCCTCTCTCCAACCAGGCGAATTTAATGCTGGGAGTAACCCTGCGATGGACTAGCATCCCATCCAGAAGGGATTAGAAGTACGCTGAGTTGTTTCATGCTACTGAAACCGGGATAAGCTGCTATCTTAAGAGCCACTTAATTAAATCGATCACTCTAGGAGAGTATACATAATGTTTGACAGGGGATTAGCTTGAATCATTATATAGCTAGCTGCGCACATCCCACCCCCCCCCCCCCTTCCTCTCTTATAGAACACATTCCCCCTGCCAGGGAGGCAGTTTTTCTAGACGTAAATAACCTGATACCAGTCTGCAGATTTCAAGGTCTGGACATCATTAAATGGCTCTGACTGATCGACGAAACAATAAGTTATACAACTAATCCTCTAGTAGATAGGGTGATAGCTGCTTACCTGCAGAGAATCTTCATCATCAACACTGAGCTGGTTTAATTTGATCACATATTCTCTTACGTTAAGAAATAATAAAAATTTAAAAAAAAAACAGAACACAATATTTTCACGTGATGTACATACCAAATGATTGTTTTGACATTTATGCTCTGTGGTTATCGAGTTAAACTAGAATTCCAATTTTTGGGATCTAATCCTTTTCATTTACGATATGTGTAATTAGAAAACTGTCCTAGGAAATTACGCGCGCTGGTTAAACTTCCTGTCTCTATTTAACAAATAGGTTCCATGTTATCGTGCCTCTGTTCAGTAATAGATCACAGATGACGTGAAAATGTTCGACATAACGCGAAAGCCAGCCTTTGCCTAGCCTCCTACGCAGAGGTTCTTAGGCTTGTCACGCGTTCCTCCCCACGAACGTCTGCTCAACGGATAGGCCACTTCCGTTCACTGCTGGTTAGCCTTTGTTTCAAAATGTTGACATTTCTGTTGTT
>CM042758.1:6840953-6873453 GCA_022496165.2 Catalaphyllia jardinei | reverse complement strand
TGTGGGCGATGAGGTTTCTTTGTTCGAGACGAGACAGAATCAATTCACATGGTTTCTTTCTTTTCCCTTTTTGCTTTGGACACAATAAGATGTAAAAACAACAGCAACGACATCTTCAAAAGTGTAATAAAAATATTATTGAAACAAATGAAAGTGAAACAAGACGAATCAATCAACTAAAAAGAAAAAAAAAGAAAAAGAAATAGCCAAAGAACAAGAAAATTAAAATACGTGTCAAGGAATTTCCATGCAAACCTTGGCACCAGAAGACGTTTTTGTATATTTTTCTTTGGGTGTTTGGTCTTGACCGTGCACAACTGCCTGAGTAACTAGCTTACGATTAAGCGTTTTTTTTGGGGGGGGGGGGGGGGGGGGGGGGAGAAGAATGCCTGATGACAGGGGTAACTAGCCAATATAATCGTTTGGGTTTTGTCATTCATGCATCAATCACCAATCAATCAGGCAGTCAGTCAGTCAATCGATCAATCAATCAATCAATCAATCAATCAATATTTTAGCACGTTTCGTCGAGGAGCTAAAAACTCGTTCGAAAAATGAACAATTAGCAATAAATACATACTGTATAATTTCTTAAACCCTCCAAAAAAAAAAAAGGATAAAAGTATATGCATGCATCAGGCATAGTGTGCGAACGCGGAACAAAAGCATTTTGCACGGTCGTGAACCTTCCAACATAATTCTTGTCATCTTTGATGTTTGCTGGGCTTCATAACCATTCCCTTCAGTCTAATACCTTTGATCAAATTCTGTATCTTCTTCGCGAGCTTTCCTTGCTCATTAATTATGTGGAGGGGGTTGACAAATTTTATCTAGGTTGGAGGGGATTTTCGTGGAAAGCACACGTTAATGTATGCGTTTATAAACGTAAATTACGAGCGGAAGACAGACGTAAACATGTTTAGATTTATATAATGACCAAATCAATGCGCGCGCTCTGATTGGTCAATCTGCTATAGGTTATTGTGCCGGTTAACCCATGGAAAAATCGCGCGTCATCTGAATTATTGTATAAAAGCAGTAGACCACAAGCTTCAATGGGTTATAGGCTGATAAACCAATCGGAATGTTGGTAGAACACGAGAAGAATTAGTAAATCACGAGCTGCAGTCGAGTGGTTTACGAATTCTTCGAGTGGTCTATTGCTTAAGGTAATTCTCCAGTATTGCATTGCGCATTCCTACTGCGCATAATTTTACGCGTGATCAGCGCGCGCATTAGAAAATGGCGGCTTTTTTCTTTACGGCTGGACCTCGCCAAAGAAGTAAATCGTCAATTTCTCGAAAACGACTACGGTGACCTATCATTTTTTTTAATTGGCTAGTAAATTTCTCTATATAAAATAAATATGGGCCAATTCTCAGTGTTGAGCAAAAAACAGTCGTCGGAAACGTGAATTTAGCTATCAATTGTGACCACAATCATGGTGCTATTATAAGGATTTATATGGTATAAACAAGGTGCTGTTGCTCCTAAACGAACATGGGGACCCCTCATTTTTATTTCCTGTAATATAGACAATCAATTGGCAAATTTTGAGAAAAATCTCAGTATAGGTTCTATTTCAGTGGAATGACCTTAAATATATCCGTCAATGAGTGGCGTACACGTGTGAACAGGGCCTTATAATAGCGCTTTGGAGCATACGCTATCTATGCGTCTACTTTCCACATTTGCACAAGGCCAAATATGCAGATATTTTTGTGGACTTATGCTAGACCGCTAAGTGAAGTCCGATCTTGATGCAGTATCACTTTGAGGACGAGATGTTACGTGACAGACCTCGGGATTATGGATAGTTCGATAAGTAGACTGGGTACTAGTAACTACTAGTCATTGTTTTCTATTTTAATGTTTTGTGGCCCATTGCTTCTGGCGTAGCTCACACAAGCCAACATACATGTATCCACACTCGACTTGATTGTACTGTAGCTAATAAGCTTTCATGGCCTTGACATCCTGTGAGGGTAAGTGAGTGAGTGAGCGATGTATGTATGTCACACCAGTCATATTGGATTTCCTTTAAACAATCGATCAAATTAATTTCTTGTTTTTGTTGCAGGTAAATGTAACAAGATATTTTTTTATTTGTTAGTTTCAACTTTTGCAATACATTTCAGTCCCATTTAAATGATATGAGAGACTAACAGACACTACATGTCATGGTTTGTGAAAATTGAAAACGAAACCTCGATCTTCTTTACTCGTCTTTGCTGTGTATTTTGACCTTGGAAGTTCTTTTAGTATTACTTTTAGTAAAAATGCTGAGAGTGGAACTTTTGAGATTCATTAATCATTCTGCCAACAATTAACGTAAAATATCTTGCATTAAAGGTAATACATCATCAAAGGTAATAAATTTTTCTTGCTTTTTCCACTTTCGGATGACTGAACTGGTTAACAGCAACTTGATTCCATATGACAGCTTTCTGGAATCAATGAATATTGTTTTAAAATTCATCAAGCAAGTTTGGACAAACAAGTCTGGCAGAAATAACGAACCCACGGCAGATTACTGCCTAAGCAAGACTGCCACAAGTGAGAACCAGGAGATTGTCAGTAGGAAGTATTTATATCTTGCCTTGACAAAAACAATGGCTACTCACTGGAGTTGAATTACTCTTAACCCGTTTTCAGAACCAAACTGACAACCGTCCAAACGTGATTTCTGCTTAAGAAAAGCGAGAAAATCAAACACTAACGAAGACTGGTCGAATTACCGCTGCATGAGAAATCGCGTGACAAGCAAAATTAAAAAAGCCAGAAGTGCTTTCAATAGAAAGTTAGTAGAAAGAAAGAGCGAAGATCCAAAAGCCTTCTGGAGAACGGTTAAAAAGATCCTCCCCGGCGAAAGTAAGAGTGCATCTCTAAGCATGAAAATCGATGGGGATGTATGTGCAGACAAGAAGAAGATCGCCGATGGTTTCAACAAGTTTTTTACTGGAGCAGTTCAGCGCCTCCTACAGGAATTTGGACAGATTAAAGATTCTGCTGTAAACCAATCAGAACCACGCCTGAGCGGCAATAAAAGCTACCCTGAATTTAAATTCAAGTTCATAACGCAAATATTCACACTATCAGAACTGAAGAATCTTAAATGTAACAAGTCTAGTGGCATGGACAATATACCCAGGCTACTTAAGGACGCGGCTGCTGTTATTGCTAAGCCGCTAACGGAAATCATCAATACGTCCCTTGCAATGGGAGCTGTCCCTGACGAATGGAAGTGCGCTAAGGTGACACCAGTATTTAAAAAAGGCAAAAGAAGTGAAATGGACAACTACCGTCCAATCTCAGTTCTACCAGTTGCCTCAAAGTTGTTAGAAAGGGCAGTGCATCGCCAGCTGTACCAGTTTCTCAGCAAGCACCAAATATTAAGCCCATTCCAGTGCGGCTTTCGTAAAAATCACTCCACTGAGTCAGCTGAAATATCTTTTACAGACTCTATACGACGGGGAATGGACCAAGGACTACTAAATGGCGCGGTCTTTATCGACTTACGGAAAGCTTTTGACTCTGTGGATCACGACATTATTGTTTCTCAGCTTAAGGCAGCTGGAATCAGTGGAACTGAATTACACTGGTTTAAAGACTATCTAAGCATTCTTACTCAGCAAGTCAATGTCGAGAACGAACTGTCTGGAGCTAGGCTTATTACATCGGGAGTCCCGCAGGGGTCCATTCTTGGGCCTTTGCTCTTCGTCATGCTCATAAACGATCTCCCTTCTCGTCTAAACACCTGCAGTACATTGATGTACGCTGATGACACTGTTCTCTTCAATTCAAGTAAGGATGTGAATGAAATCGAAAGAGCGCTTTGTCGTGATCTTCAACTGCTGGAGAGCTGGCTGAGAGACAATAGCCTTTTCCTAAATAAGTCGAAAACAGAGTGTGTGCTCTTTGGAACAGCGAGTAGGTTGAGTACTGTAACGAACTTTTCCATTTATGTCTCAGGAAGCTTGATTGAGCGTGTATCTGAATTTAAGTATCTCGGTGTTGTGCTGGACGAATCCCTCTCTTGGACTGCCCATGTGAAATATATCTTAGGCAAGGTCGGGAAGAGAGTGGGCATGTTGAGTCGGATCAGAACTAATGTTACCACAAATACCGCTCATCTAATTTATAAGCCTTTTATTCTACCCGTAATTGACTATTGTGATACTGTATGGAATTATTGTGGTAAAGTAGATTCTGATAATTTAGAGAAGTTGCACAGGAGGGCTGCGCGCCTTATCGTTAGAAATCACTGTAGTGATGCTGCATTACAATCTCTGACAATGGAGTCCTTAAAGAACAGACGAAAAAAAACACGTATATCGCTCTGTAACAAAGTGTATGAACGGAAAGTTTCCACAGTTTTTTTATAAATTATTTCAATTACAATCGAGACATTACGGGACGTCAGACGCGCCAGAGCAACCTATTGCACCTCCCTCGAGTACGGACAGAAGCGGCAAAAAAGTCTTTTTTTTACTCTGGCGGGCAAATGTTTAATTATTTTAAAAATATGTAGTCTTAATTATTTTATTTCTGTATTAATATTTTTCTTTTTTTAAATCTTTTTAGTGTATCTTGTAAATTTTTAATCTTATCTTGAATCTCTAACGTTTGTAATGTACAGGGCCCCTGTTGATAGCAGTTTTTTATTTAAAAGCTGAAATGGTCACCCTGTTTAAATAAAGGGGTTACTTACACAACATAATCCTGTACTTTATGAAGTCATAAAACTATAATGTATGTAAAATGTGTCACCTTACCTGTGTAAGCTAAATGGGCTCAACAATAAACAAATTGTACATTAAAAAAGATTAACGATATAAAATTTAGAATAGAAAGAAATTAACGACGTTCGCGCCCAAAAACTTCCCACGTACAGACTTTTTTAAAACTTTGACTGCAGGTAAAAAAATTGTAAGATTAGAATAAAAACGTAAAAAAAAAATCACCAAACTCGTTTTGAAGATGAGGCGTAGCACAGACCATAGCATTTCTAGGATTTCCAGTCACTCGAGCCGATTCTGGCCGTATTCATTACTACTGGCATATATGTAAGTTGAAGAATTATATCTAAGTTATGTGAGTTCAACACAGCATATATAGGCCGATCTGATAGATCCTTGCTTCATATGTCATCAAATCAGCTAAAATTAGCGTTACAAACTACAACTTCTAAGTCACGCACACCTGTATCCATGTACCAATTCGACCCTATTTGAATAGTATATGAGAAATAATTAAAACTTCCCACTTACGCATTTTTTCTTTTGTATTTTAGTATAATGAAAAGAATCAGAAAAAGAAGTGATCTGCCGAAAAAATAGTGGGTGTCCCCAAGCATCCAACAAAAATATTCGCACACCAAATTAACGCAAAAGTCATCAGCTCTATATTTTGTTGAGTTTTCGACTCGGTGCGCGCGCTTGAAAATGACTTGGCACGCGAGTGCCCAGTGATTAGCGTGCGCACTAGAGATGTGCAGTAGCAATTGGCGCGAACGTCCCGTGACGTTTTAGCGTTTACCGCTTTTTAGGCGGGAAAACAGATTAGACAATAGGCGTCTACGAAACTCCAAGGAACCTTACAACGAAAAACATACTTATACGTCGGCCACTTAGCAAAATCTTTCCTTTTCAAGCTTATGAATTCTAGCGTCAATCACTACGTTTAATATATACACTGAACTACACCACAGTGACACGTTCACAGCTACATTGATGTAACATATAACGAGATGCAATATTTACGCGCCTTCCGGCGAGTTGAATCAGTTTTTAGCATGCATATCACTAGAAACAGAAACACAGAAACCTGTTCAAACCCAGCAGTAATACGCCTTATAGTTTCATTAGCAACAAAATCTCACCTTGTGTGCTTGCTTCGTCCAATGATGCCGCGATGAATGATCTCTTGCAGTCTTGCGTGCTTTCAGTTTCCCATTTGGGTATTAATAAGTTCATGGTACGAAAATCGAGATCGTAAAAGGCCTCTCCATCAACAGGGTTAGCTTTTGGGAGAAAGAAAGGTATATGAGGCATTGATCTAAACGAGTGGATGGTCAAAGAAGTTGCACGTGATGTTTGGCTTACCTTTGATTCAATCAAGTCCTCGGCTTCTGACACGCATTTTCCAATCCTCTCACGGCTTCGCCACTTGCGTTCACGGCTTCGCTACCAAAGCAAAAACACTCGCGCACGAAATCCCGCCAGCTACACAGGCTATTTTTCGGTTGACTGTTTTCGTCAGCTGCAACTGTCGTCTCTCCCGATAATATTCACACTAATAAGTTTTCCGAAAACTTATCGAATGAGTTGAATCTCTGAGTCAGTAATACTAACGTGTAAGCGACGATCGTTTACTTACTGGAGTGAATGTTTGGGAAATGGTCACGTGGGTTATCAAATTGACAATGGCCAAATTGACATGTTTAAAATTTTTCGCAATCAATGAAAATAAGGTATCTTTTGTAGTTTCTATCAATTAAAACGAAGCAGGAAATTCCAGAGATAGTGCGAAAATCTTGTAGCTTTCACTCGATCTCACGTCCATATGCCAGAGAAAAGTTTCAAAGTTCTACTCTGGCCGTTTGACAGACTTTTAGATAACATAGAGCACCAACGCCACTAAACCTTCCTAAAGAACCGAAAGATGATCATTGTCCTGATTGGTTATGTTAGTGTTCGCGTGTATATTCAGCTGAAAACTGAAATCCTAGCTTGGCCGATACTCTTCTTGTTCATACTCTCTGTCTCACGCAATTTACTGACTGGATAAGAGTAACAGCTCAACACAAACTAGACACAGTCACAGCATCATTTTTCTTTTCTTTATTTTTGGGGGGGGGGGGCGGGGGTGGGGGGAGAGGGGTAAAAATTTTAGGACGACGGACACTTTAAAGTCGTCAACGTACACTTCTGAGGTGCTGTGACCGCAAATTACAACATAGGGAAGAAAAAGTCTCGTACGTTACTCTTTTTAACACCAGGCGTTTAATTGACAACTCTTGCCTCGTCGGTGGAATACATACAGTACAAGTTAAATTCACTTTAATCAGTCATTGTCCCATTGAAAAGATAACTTGGAGGTGACAACCAAATTGTATTGTAATCTAAAACAGTTATTTCCTTGCTTTCTTAGCTGAACTTCAGCTTTCCCCGCTGTTATTCCCTTGTATTGCTGCCGGTTTTTCTTTCTGGATTCCTTGCCAAAGCGTCCTCAACTACCTTTCTTTCTTTCGCAATGCTAGCGAAAGAATGCTAGCGATTTAGCAAGGCACTTCTAGACCATAACCACCACCTCGAATTACTCTCTTTCCAGTCACCGTGCATGTTACAGCAATCGAGCTGATTTCCAAAAACTGGCTTACACAGCGTGAATAGGACATTACAAGTAAATATTAACTAAAACAAACTTTAAACAGACGCGTATTCACTTTGCACTCCAGGTTCAGCATTATTATCTTAAAATTCCTGGGGTCATGTTACGTCGACTCTCTATAAGCCGGACACCTTTCTAAGACGGACAGCTGAGGCCGGTCCCGATGGTGTCCGTCTTAGAGAGAGTTGACTGTACTCTGTCTAACGCCAGACGATTTTACTCGTCAAAGGGAGGCCTCTTTGGCAGGAAAGGGTTAACTTGCTTTTATCCGCCCGGTCATCCGACAAGTCGTGCTAATTAACAATTTCCACACAAGAGCTAGCCTAGTGACAGGGCGGCTCCTGACAAGAACGGAAAAAATTTTCGGCGAGCAAAGCGAGCAGAGGAGCGCCGAAGAATTCGGACCAGCCTGTTCGCAAGCTACACAAGAGCGTGGTTACAATTACTGCCTAGGAACAGATCACTATTTGTAGGCAGCTACATGCAGGTGATGAAATTCAAACTTTTCTAGAGTGGGTAAAAGGACTTTTTAGCGCCTCCTAAACACTTTGGTCAAATCTGTGTGGTCAGAACCAAGAGAAAATGAAGTGAGAGAACACATCCCCGCGCCCTATGATAATCTTTTTCAATCTATTTTAAGCTTCGCGTCACGCTGTCAAAGTTATTTTTAGTCTAGGTCCCATGATCGCGCCGACAATGGCCAACGGTCATCAGGTTGTGTCCATCTTTATAAGAAATTGAAAATTTAGCGGGCTAAGATAAAAAAAAAGTCAATTTGCCGCACTGTTAGCATTGGAAATCGTTTTCAGAGCTGGACAGGAAAATTATACGTGCTTCTCGGAAGCATGAATGATGAATGATCAACACAAAGTGCCAAGACTCGAATTTCTAACCTGCTTGAAAGTCGTTTCTCTGAAAGTGCCGAAAGGATTAAAGCGAAAAGCATCTCTTTCCAAAAGGTATTTTAAAGCGCAAGACAGCTTTGTTAGAACTTTCGCTCCATAAAACAACCGGCGCAAATCTTTGTATATTTAATTTCGGAAGTGCTGTGTAATATTTACCTGGTTTGCATGACCACGTCGAGAAAAAGTGCTTCTCCGGACTTACTGCAACGTTTGGATCAAGAGAAATTTCTTTAAAGAACATCAAAGCACTAGACAGGAAAATTATCTTCTATGTGTTTAACCTAAGTTTACTTTGAAAATAAGTCTTGTGATTTCGCTGCGTGACTTATTGCCAAGAGGCACCATGCCGTGGCTACTGACAAGAATTGCATTCCAATAAACACGCACAAAAGTGGTTTCTCGAAAAGTACGGAACGAATTAAATCGAAAAACATCTCTTTCGAAAGGTTATTCAAAGCGCAGGGCAGCTGAATACTTGTTTCTCGTTTGTTAGAACTTTCGGTCCGAAAATCCCGGTGCAAATGTTTGCATATTTAATTTTGAAATTACTGTGTAATATTTACCAATGTTAGATTTCCTCGACGAAAAAAAGGGCTTCTCTGAAACTAAAACACTGTTTGGATCGAAAAAGACCTACCTGGAAAGCCTTTTGAAAGGGCTGGGCAGGAAAATTATCTTCTATGTGTTTACTTCGGAAATTAGTCTGGTTATTTCTCTGCATGACTGGTTCACATTAGACGCTCTAGTTGCTGACAAGAATTGCATTCATAACACACTCTAAACTCGTTTCTCGAAAAGTAATGAACGGTCTAAAGAGAAAAAGATCTCTTTTGAAAGCTCTTTCAAAGCGCCGGACGGTTAGAATTATTCTTCCTCTGACCTTACGAAATGCGGTTCGAAAATCCCGACGCAATTTTTTTTTTTTTGCTAACAGATTTGATTAAATGTTAAAATTAAACCTCAATGTTATCACGTCATTTAAATTGGCCAATGAGGCGTCTTTCTTAAAATAGCCTCGCAGCTTGACGACGCGCTAAAATTAGATTGAAAAATGGGAAGAGGCCCATGTATGGGGGATGTGTTCTCTTAGTTCATGGTCTCTTGTCAGAACGTATTTGACTGAACATTTTTGTAGATAAGCCTCAGTGATTTATTAGCTTGCTACAAGCAGTCACTGAGAGGAGCTTGGATGGTCTATTTATTTATTTATTTATTTATGTCTTTTGCTCCTTGTCATAGTTACAATCTTTCCATAACTTATGTCGTCGGTCCCTCAAACTAATGTTTAAAGTTTAAATTCTTTTAATTAATAAATGATATAAACGGTCAAAATGATCTCTCGTTTAAGGTAACTTCAACTGTTTCATTTAGTTGAAATTTTCGCCTTTTTAGAATGGCCAATACGACTATTAACATTAGTTACGACTATTTCAACTAGTCAGTTTTTACAGTGTGTAGATTTATATTTTATTTTTCTTTAATGTTTAATAATGGTCAATTTCCAACGGCTGAATTTTTTTTTAGACGGGGTTTAACGAGTTATTTTGAGAATTACCTCATGAAAACTATACTAGTGCCCAGTATTAACCTTTGTATTGTTTAAGTGTCGAAATAATAATGGTTAAGCCCTTAAGGAAACAATAGTTATAGAACTAAAAATCGTGGAACAGTATTTAAGTGTGCAAGCTGGGCTCTTAAAGTCCCTCAAAACTTCAGTAAACCAGCTTGACAATCCATGGTTTGAACTGGGTAGTGCATAAGCACGAAAAGAACATAGGTAAACTAAGGTGCTGTGGCGTTAATAAGGAAATCTTCTTAACTAATTATCAATAATCAACATGTCCCTGCGGCTACGTGTGTTTTTCATTATTTAGCCTAGGTTGATTTGTCTTCGAACTTTTCGATTTAACCAAAGACTACTCAGCAGTGATTGACAGGCTCTTAGCCAATTATATAAAACGTTTTAAGTGCTCGTCACATTTATGTAACTGCACAGAACATACTAGTTTACTGGAGTAAGACAGCTTTCTCTGGTGTCCATTCCATCGGAGTTCATTGGCGAGATCTGATGTCGTCTAATCTTTGGATCAGGACTTTCTGTGTTGGTACTCAGGTTACCCATTGCATGCTTTTCGGGCCAAGCGTTTGAGTTTTCTACCACTGAGCGAGAGCTCGGAAAGTTGCTATTCTTTGTGTTTTCCCATTTCTGCTTTTTTCTAAGATACGCGGTGCGAACATCAGTACTTCGGAGAACATGCATTATGAAGATGAAGAATCCCTGCAAGGAAATGTGATTCGTTTAAGTAGAGTGTGTGAACGCAGCATTGCAATTGTGAGAAGCACAAATAAAATATTTCTTATTTTTCTTACCTATCGAAAACTTCTGTACAATTTTTTTGAGCAAATACTTTTAGCGCTTCAAAACAAGGAATTACTCAGTCTACTGACGTGATCGCTACCAATTGTAGGACCTTATTCTGGTAGAGGTGCTTCCCCATCTTATACATTTTAGTTCAATCAAACATTCCCTGTATAAATTAGAACTTTGAGGCATTTTCGCCACAAGCCTTCTGTCCTAGATAAAGCAAGAGTAACCCTGGTTTAGTTTTGTTAGAAATATTTATTTACGTGTCAAGCAGTGTTATATATACACATCAGTCTAGAAGGATTCCACAAGCACTCCCAGTGTTATTGACTTACTTGTAGAGAGTTGAAAATGGTAAAGATATACTGAAAGACAAGTCCAGCATCCGTCACGGTTAAAATACCAAACACCCAGGTCATTCCCAGCAAAGGAAACAGAACAGCACATGCCTTCAAACCTTGCCTTTAAACACAACGACATGTAGTTTTTGACTTTTGTTAAATAAGAAAAAAGTAGTTCGGCCTGCTAGAAGCCATAAAGATAAGCTAAATTAAAAAAAAATTCGATCCTGTTTCAAGGTCCTAGAATATGAAATCTGTTTCAAGGTCTGGCTAGAAAATGGAATTCATTACCGATCAACATCAAAAATGCCATGTCTTTTAGCATATTTATATTCAAACGTGCTATCAAACCATTTTTAAGGGTCAGACAGAAGACAACTTTTAAAATACCCTAACACCTTATATTTTCCTCTACACACACCTATACACCTAAGTAATCGATTTTTCTTTATTTCTTAAAATGCCGCTTAGTAATAACTTGCCGGTGGGGGAAAATCTCTATTCCTCATAAGTTTTGCTTCTCGGAGATTTCCCCGCCACAGTCTTGTACTCCTCCAAAGTAATCTACCAATTTTAAATGTAACGTTAATTAACCTATTTATTTTAGTTTCTATTCTAGTTGTAATTCATTGTGTGTGGCGAAATAAAATAAAATAAATAAATAACTAAATAAATAAGAATAAATGAGGATGGGGTTTTTAAGCAACTTACTTGACGTTGGAGGTATCTTTTGTACCCTGCATTTTCGTCATCTCATACACCACGCAACAAAGAATAAATGAGTTTATCTGGATAATAAAGCAAAAAAATAAATAAATAAATAAATAAAAAATAAAAAACGTAGGAAATGTCAAGGTTTGAAAATTGTACAGTAAAGTTATCCGCTAAAGAAACAAAATGGACTTCACCAGAGGTCAGAACACGCCACCTACTTTTCTTGAGACTTTGATATCAAAATCTGATTTCGGGCCCGTTAAGTTACCGGGTCTTTCGAGAAACGGGCCCCAGGTTCGAGTCCTGGCCGGAGACATTGCGTTGTGTTGTTGGTCAAGACACCTAACTCTCAAAGTGCCTTTCTCCACCCAGGTGTATAAATGGGTTCCGGCGAATGCAATGCTAGGGGTTACCCCGCGATGGACTAAAATCCCATCCAGAGGGCTGGGAGAAATACTTCTAGTCGCATTATGCTAAACAGAAACCGGGATAGGCTCCGGGCTGGTGGGTCACTTGGCTTGCACGCAGACTTGATTTTTACGAGAGGAAAAATGTGATTTGCTATTTTCAAATATCTCTTTTCGTTCCAGGGATATTCACGCTTTTAAAATATGCGAATTAGCCAACTGATTCCTCATTAGGCCTCTTATTTGCATAGTTTACAGGTTCTTTTTTTCAACCTTTATTATCTCCAGAACCCCGGCATGCAAATATTAACAAACGGTAGAAAGACTTGGAATTCTACACACCTAAAACTTCAAGAGTTTAAAACTTGATCATGGTACCACTTTAAACGTTTTCACAAGAGCAACCAGCTTTTTCTGTTATTTGGATGAAATGACTCATCAACTTTTACTAATATTCTAAACAATAACACTGCCCGCTGTTTAAAGTGATGAGATTTAAGATGGTTGTTACATATATCACAAGCATCGTCGATAAGTCTTTTATTACTTTAGGGCCAAAATTTGAGTTAATAACTATACGCTACTCGGCTGGGCTCACAGAAAAAAGATAACATCTGCAGTTTTACCAGGCAGACCACGAGGACTGGAGCCGCAAAAGTCCAAACCAAATTATTTGAGAACGAAACCCAACAGCTGCAAAAACAAGATACGTAGCTCGTTATAAACCACACAAAAAAATCAACTAATCAATCAATCAATCAACCAATCAGTCAACTAAACAACCAACCAACCAACCAGTGGCGCAATGATCATATCTTTAAGCTTGTGAGGAAATTTTTAGATGGTCAGTGTCCTCAGTATTTTACCAACTATTTTGTTTTCAAAAATTACATCTGTAATCGCTCAACCCGGTAGAGCAATTTATTACATCTGCCTGCAATAAAAACCGAAACAGCCAGGAGATCCTTTTATTATCATGGAATTACGACTTTTAATAATCGCTGTAAATGTACATAAATTTAGGCTCTTATATTTTGTTTTTTATTCTTATACATATTCTATTATTGTATTTTCTATTTAGGTAATAACCCCAGGTCTCCTATTGATAGCAGAGATGCTTTGTAAGCTCCCTGAAGGGACCACCCTGAGATTTTCTTACCTTTTTAAATAAAGGTGTCTACTGTACCAACCAACCAACCAACCAATCAATCAATCAATCAATCAGTATCAACAAGAGTATATCAAGGTAAGAGAGTGAATCCCACATATAGGTCCTCCTGCCAAGGTAATCCCTCTTAAAGTTATTTTTAGACATAGTACCCAGTTCTTCCGAGGATGTTACTCGCGCGATGCGTGGACAGCCGAATGGACTTTGTCGAAACTACCTGAGAAAAAATGGCGAGAAGCTCATTTTATATGTTTTGGTTTCGTTTCATACCAGAGATGTTTTCTGCACTCTCAGCCGCCTTTTTGTGCGGCCGGGCTTTCGTTTGTTTTTCTGTTCGTTTGGCTGTTCATTATTTTGCCGTTTATTAGGTTTAAGGAGTTAAATAAGCAAACTTCAACGACAATGGCAACGAGTACAATGACAGTGTAAGCGTGCGTTGTAATTCTTTGTTCATTCTTTGCCGTAGTTTACAAAAGTTCACAAAACAACTACGTAAAAAAGCCACATTCTGCATATTTGAGAAAACGTGAACTATACGGCGGCCAATTTGTAAAATTTCCTTCTCGAATTTTCAAACTGTCTTACATATTCTGTTTGGGATATTTCTGACAGTATAGACAAACTAAATGAATTGAAATTCTCGCAAGATTCTTAAGTTGAGTGTTAAGTCGTTTTTTAATCGACGTTTTCTTTGGCGTTGTTACCGTTGCTGCTCAAGCTGCTCTTTGCTTTTTGGGCAGCGAGCGTCTGCTTTTACTTACGACCATGTGTTTGTTTAGTTGCCTGGCTTGTGTTTGCGCGTTTGTTTGCTTTGCACTCGTTTGTCTAAACATTTCTCTGCTGTTCATTCAGTTGCTATTGTTTGAGCAGGGCACATTCGTCTCTTATTTAAACTCCCATGAAAGTTTCGAAATGTATTAAAGCATACCGAGAGCCCAAGCTCCCTTGCTTGCAATCAAATATCAAAGTAGACATCTCCACAGCGTTCGAGGTGTTACTTTGCTTTGAAACGAAGCGGAACGATACAAACTGATTCTCCACGAAAACATCCACGCAACGCGCGAGTAATATCCGCGGAAGAACTTGGTACAATGTCTAAAAATAACTTAAGAGGGATTACCTTAGTAAGAGGACCTATATGGGGGTTCACTCTCTTACCTTGATAGTCTCTTGATATCAATCAATTAATATCAATCAAACAATCAATCAATCAGTCAATAAAAAAATATTATATTATTCAATCAATCAATCAGCCAACCAATCAATCAATCAATCAATCAATCAATCATGAAAACAGTCCGATATCTGGTTTTTCGATTGGAAAAAAAATTATCTTAGCTTGTTACACGGAATAATTTATTTACGATTTAGTTATGCATCCCCGAAAATAATCTTTGCTGTGAAGATATCAAAGTGACACCATTGGTTTATAAGCTTGGTTCTAGTCTATTGGCCAGATTTACAAACGGTCAAATAGAGCGGCCTATGATAAGATAAATGTCAACAGTAGACAACTGTATTCGAACCAAATACTTAGAAACATCCTTTCCTGATCGGCCTCGTGAACCTGGCTCCAGCATGAGCATCAATAAAATTGTTTTTCTCGTTATTTCAATTGTCAGATACTTACTAGTCACTGTGTACATAGCTTGTAACTCCGTCTTCTAAACTAGATGCGATCACAATCGAACACACCACCATAAGCAATGGTAAACCTGCATGATAAATCAAAGTGAAGTTCGGTTTGGTATTTTACGTGCATATAATCTTCTAATTAGTGGGCCAAAATATGTAGTACTACATCTATGCTGATTAAAGATGACAAACATGGACACTTGTTAGCGTAGTTCCAGTGGCCCGAAGGATTAAAAGTTTACCGAAGCATAAATTCTCACTGCTTTTGCTTTGTGTATTTTGAGGTTATTCAAGCTCAAAACAGGCAGCCAAACAATATGCAGAAAACCTCACCACAAAATTGCAATACTCAAAGAAACATTTTAGCTTAGCCTGGGTTAGCTTTATCTGGTAAAAATTCTTTGACTTAAGCCATTTTAGTTTGAATAGGAATAAAACGCAAACAGCGGTTACAAACATTTGCTTGAACGGCATAACTTTATGAACTTAACGTTTCGTATGTTACAACACACATCATCAGCAGTTACAGATAAATTTAAATTCAAAAATAGAACTGTACGGACTGGGAACTAACGAAATTGATTGAAATAAAACGACAAGAATATGCTAATAATAGAGATAAAGTTTCTCACTGCCAATGTTTTCATTTAAGGCTGGCTTAAGATCACGGATCAACAAAGACTCTTTAATTTTACAATGCATGTCTGATCGACCAGTTGCTAATATTTCAAAATGATCCCACTTAATTTTATGGTTGGTTAAGAAAACATGATCAGCAATTGCAGATTCGTGACAATTTGTAGTTAGGGCTTTAAAATGTTCATGAGCATATTCTTGTCGTTTTATGTCAATCAATTTCGTTAGTTCCCAGTCCGTACAGTTGTATTTTTGAATTTAAATTTATCTGTAACTGAATAATAATCACTTCTGATGATGTATGTTGTAACATGCGAAAGTTATGTAGCTTTATCTGGCGCTCCGCTTTGAGGTTTCGCTAAATATTTACGCTACTTGAATGATACAACTATTACTGTTATAATCACTAACTGTATAAAGTCTTTTTCATCCTTATCGCTACCGATTACTCTGCTATACAGTCTGTATCGTTTGTACTGAAGATGGTTTTAATCGAGTACTGTTCAGGTTTATTAATGAATCATTTCTTTTTTTCCAGTAATACTCAGCTAAGTTATGAAGGGTAGTTACGTAATGTAGCCAAACACGGGTTTGTGCATACCCCAAGAGAATGCATAAAATAGCTTCATTTTTACAAGAGTGTTGAAAACTTTGACAACCATAAGGTACAAGTAGATTCCCTCCATTAGCATCCAGGCAAAACCGACCAGATAAAAATAATGGATGGACATGGCTGCAAAAATACAGGCTCCCTGTGAAGGAATGGCAACATTAGAGAATCAATTCAATTCGTTCACAGTAGTTAAAAAAAAACTACAACAGCAAACCAAACAAACAGAATAAAAAATTAAAGCAAAAAAGAAAGAAAAAAAGCTAAGAAAACAAACAAAGTCACAAAAATAACTAAAACAATCATAAATTGCAACCCAACTGCTAGCATATCTTGAGTTTTGTACACAGTTAATTTTGTACAGCTAATCAGTTAAGACTGCATGACTTCTGTTTTCCGTTTTTTTTTTTAACGTGAAGGGTTAATTCAAACCTCTACGTCAGTTCCAGAACATATGTATCAGACGGTTATTGGTTATTAAAATGTACTTACCTGTTTTGAAGCAGCATCAATTCCTGCAAGGAAAATGATTTGTGCCACGGCTAAGGCTATGACTAGATTGAGCCGTATCTGGCACTGTTCCTGTTTGAGGTTCCTGTCGTGAAATGCAAGACAAATATCATTAATTCACAAAGAAAAGCTATGGGAAATGTTCCTCAATCCCAGGTCCTTTTCCCTGGCTTGGGGGTGGGGCGGGAAAAGGCCCTGGCATCGGCTGGTCACGTGCCCATCTTACACCCTGAAATCCTGGGTGTAATAAATTAGCGAGGTTTGCATAATCAAAAGTGACAAATCAAGACGGCAGAGAAACTGTCTTGGATCTGCTTTTAATCGTTGAAACTTGCCGTCGTTTTGTTTAAAGGCACTTCAAGTGAAATGTTTTTAATATTTACTGAAAGGCAAAGATATTGTTGCCGTTCTACCCACTGGCTTTGACAAATCTCTGCTGTTTCAGCTTCTACCGGATTTCACGCCTCTCTAAAGGCCGACAATAATACCGTGTAAAATGAGGTTAGCCTACACGACTAATTTACGGTTCGTGACATTTACACTTTTGCCGTTTTCGATCTGTTGGGTCACTCGACCCTATTTTAGCTTCACTCCGGCGTGTTTATGAAGAGCACTTCATGCTGTGTTTTAAGGAGTAATTTTAATTAGAGTTAAGGCGTTAGACCATGCTATGGTAAATCTTTTGAACTAGGCCAAACGATAACATATGCAACACGCAAAACAGTCAACAGAAATTTGAATCCTGTGACGCCAGAACGATCAAAGTCGAATCAAAGGAGGAAAAAACCTACACTTCGGGTTCCAGAAACATAAGGTCGATCAGACAGCTGCAAGAAACATAAGAATTTCTCTAGACCAGCGTCTTTCTCGAAGTAAAACTACGGCGTACGTTTCCCAAGAAAACTGCTCGAGGACAAATTTGATATCCGCGACAAGAAACTACCCCGTACTGTACTTGCAAACAGTAATTATAGTCGGGCCAGGTGTCACAATATAGAATGTGAGTAACCAAAATGGTCACGGTAAACTCACTAAAGCGTCATATTTTTTCCCTCAAAAAAAAAACAACAAATACTTAAAAAAAATTCTTGCAATAGAAATGAGCCTAAACAATCCATTCACACATGGCAAATTACAGAGTTGTCAAACTCAACAGAGCGACATGCAGATAACAGCCGAAAACCATTCAGACCTACGACTTATAAAAATTTGTCGCAACACGATCTAACGGCTCAACCCTTCCATCTTAGAACACAATATGGAGTGCCCTTCACAAACACGAGTGAAGCGAAAGGTCGAGTGACTGAACAGAAAACGGCAAATTTATAAATTTCACGAACCGTAGAAGTCGCGTAGGCTAGTCAACCCCATTTTACACTATATTATTGTCCGCCTTGACAGGCATGAAATCCGGTAGAAGCTGAAACAGCAGAGATTTGCCAAAGGCAGCCGCTAGAACGGCAACAACATCTTTGAGTTTCAGTAAATATTCAAAACTTGATGTGGCCTTAAACAAAACGACGGCAAGTTTCAACGATTAAAAGCAGATCCAAGTTGAATAGCGCAGTTCACCGCTATCGTGATTTTGGCACTTTCGATTATGCTAACCTCGCTAATTTATTGCACCCAGGATTTCAGGGTGTAAGATGGACACGTGACCAGCCGATGCCAGGGCCTTTTCCCGCGCCGCCCCCAAGCCAGGGAAAAGGCCCTGGGAACGAGGTTGGGAAATGTTCTATTTATGGCCCTACTGTGAATATGGGGGCTACTTACATCAAAACCAGATAAGTGAGAATAGTCAGAGTCTCACCCACTAGCGATAGCCCGCAGCCAATATAGGTGATGATCTCTAGGGCCACCCGATGTCTTTCAGAAATCTGTGTCAGGGAAAAGAGATAGCCAAACCATACGTGATTTCTGATAAGAAAGCATTTCAAAATACATTTGATAATAAATATTAAAAATATAAAACGACGTTTCGAAGTCATCTTGACTCCATGTTAGCTGTAGTTTAATTCAAGATTAAATACAAACAAAGGTGATAATGTACATTGGAATAATAAGTGTTTCGTTGTCATTTAGTGTTTGATATGGCATGTGCTCAAACCCAGACGATAGACGATAGGCGATAGACGATAACCGGTGGCTAATTCACATTATCAACTCAATTGATGAAACCAAATTATCTTGTAACCCATATACGACCGCTCTCATGTGGCCACCGGTGGCTAATTCACATTATCAACTCAGTTGATAAAATCAAATCATCTTGTAATATCTTGTAATACTCCCACCGACGCAGCACCACAGCTGCTTTAGAAACTTACCCCCTTTACTCGTATATGGGTTAGCCTTTAATATTGGGACGTTTAGACTTGGCCCAAGTACAGTAAAGATGAAAATAATTTGTCCCATAGTAGCAATTGAGTGATAACGGTCTTTAATGCAAGTGCGGCCGTAACACTACTTGAACAGAGACCTGAAAAAAATTTTCAGGCTGTGAGCATATAAAGGGCTAACCCATATACGACCGCTCTCATGTGGCTTTGATAGCTCAGTTGGGAGAGCACTGTACCGGCATCGCAGAGGTCGTGGGTTCGAATCCGGGCCGCCACGAAGCTCTTCGGAACGTCTCACAGGATTGGTTGAGAAAATTATATACAAACAATGGTTACAATGGACCCTAGCCCTAAAACAATAGAGCTTCGTGCCAACAAGATCCAATGAAATTAGAGGTTCTAGAGAGCTTCGTGACAACAGTCGAATCCCGCTCAGAGCCCTCCTTTGATTTATATTTATATACCTTCAACCAAGCAAAATGCTTGCGTTGAAAGCTATGTTTTGGGTATAAACAATGCACAATGAGATGTAGAAATGCCAAACAAGGAGAGCTTGAAAACACGTCCAAACCAGGCATTTACTGTGCATTACTGGCTCAATGGACATGCGCGAAAAAAACGAGAGAGTAATGGGTAAAAAACGACTGTTTTCACACATTTTGTAAGAATTTCGATAATTTTATTCTCTGTATACCTGAACATTTGTTTTCATTTGTAGAAATTAACACAGTAAATATTTTTCTACAGTAGGGTTGGAAAGTCTAAGGTCTTCAGCAGTAATGACACTGTGTTTATACCACAACTGGTTAATAAAGAGCAAATGTACTCTGGACAGTTGCATGAAATTTTCTGATTTCATCAGTAATGATTGAGCTATATGCATTTTGTCGTTCTGATATTGATGCTGGTTTGCCAGTGTCTCTTGTCTAATATGGTCTGCTGATTCGTATATAATTTTTTCTGTCTGATATTGATTTTGGTTCAACAGTCTCTTTCTCTACATTCTGCTAATTCGTTTGCATTTTTTTGTCTTTGATACTGAGATTGGGTTGCCAGTCTCTTTGTTCTAGATTCAGAAGATTCATTTGAACATTTTTTTCTTGTCCTTAAATAGATTCTTCACTTTCATTTGCCCTTCATCAAACAATCACTAGCTTTTCTTTTTCTTCTAAAGTCCCAGATATGCAGAAATGCAGGTTAATGAGATGCATGCTCCTTATGATGAGCATCACAAAGTGTCCCCTTTCCTATAAAGTCACCAAAACACACATAATTCTGTCAAATATGAAGTAAGTAATATGAAAATGACACTTTGTGATGCTTATACATAAAAAGCATTGAATCTCATTAGCCTGCATTTCTTGAAATAAGTGTAAAGTTCAGTTCGAGACTATCGCTTCCTTTTAATAGGTCGTGTTTGGTTTCTTTTATCACTGAAAGGCAAATATTTCATTTTTGGACTCTCATGGACATGGTTTTCAGTTCCTTCAATGGTAAGCAAATGAATTTCCCAAATGAGTAGGACATCTCATGCAAATCACTGGAATGAGCATCAAAAATGTTAAAGCTTTGTTCTGGATTCTTAATCACTGCAACTGTATTAATTCCAATGGTTATCAAACAACAATCGTAGTTAAGTAGAACATTTGAAAACACTTCTGTCAGAAGGTGAATAGATATGTATGGCCCATTATATGATTATTTGATGACATGAACTTGTCAAACTTCCTGTTAATGTCCATTCTTATGTGTAAAATTTATTGCAAATTGAAAAGATGCATGGAACATCAGTTAAAAGCAAATATCTGCAAATGCAAATGTCTGGATAGAACATCTTAAAGAAATGTACATGTACAGATTATTTGCAGTGGTAAGAATATTATTCAAAGTGGGGGAAGATCAAAATTGATATCTTCTATGTGATGATAAATAACAAAAGCAAGTGACATTGTTTAGTACCCATTGCTTACCAGGGTTTTCACCAAAGAGTACTTGATTTTCTTGATTGTAGTTAGCACATATTGTTCTTGTTGCTTGTAGGAAATCATTTGTGAAAACCAAAACATCACATCTTTCCACATTTTGTATTGTGATGTCCAACAACTTGTAAGGGTACGGGCAAGTAAATTACATCTTAAATGGAATATCTTAAACATTACACTCCAAAAATGATCCTTAAAATGAGATATCCTTTGTGTTCACGAAATTGTCATGAGAGCTAAACCTTGACCGGTAATGTTCAATCGAGATCCCCATACTTCCTTTTGTCGTTTTGATCTTGGGCAAGCAAGAAACCCTTCAAATATGCTTCCGTGAATTCTCGACAGTGCAAGGAGGATATGGGGCGATGCAAGTAAAAAACAGCCTATTTCACCTTATGAAACTTTCAGGTGGCTTCAGGCACTTTCAAACACTTTCAAACTCTCAGTGGTGCAACCCGGGCCGCATCGATAGATCAAGCCGATAGTTGTTAGCATGCGAGAGCGCAATGTTGAACAGAATTACCGTTGTATAACATGTACCGAATATTCAAGGACTTAAATGTGGTTTTTTGAGAAGGTAAAAGCTCTTCCACGAGCTGCACTTAAAACACAACCCGGGTCTGGGTGTGTTGGCTTCTGGGAGGAGAACTTACTCGCGAAACGATCACCTGAAAACATTACAAGAGGCCACGCTCACAAGCAAAATGGCCACGGCACTAGACCACGTGCAGGCGCTCGACTCTCGTGGACAAACAAATAAATAAATCAGATGACGCCATAATGTGGCATTACACTTCGTGTAAGCCACACAAAAACCAAATTTCCACAAAATCAGTCAGATGAACACGGAGAAGCGACATGTGATAAACTTTGTCACGCAATCTTTATTGAAATGATTTCCAAATAAAAACGGGTTGGCCTGCGATGTTCCATGAATTATTAGAAACTGCACGCAGTCTCCAGTCCGTAGTAGTATTATAGAGGGGGGGGGGGGGTGGGGGGTTGAGGGTACTCCCATGTATGGGCTTTATAGGTACGTGCCGCGGAAAAGGGTATGGATTTTGAGGTTCAAATAGGGTATCTCTTTTGACCCTTTGGTTGCTGTGTTCCTGATGTGGTTCTTAGATAGGGTAACTAAATTGAATTATCAAATACTGGAGTATGAAAACGTCCGCCTAAACGATTGTCTATCGTCTATCGTCTGCCGTCCACCGTCTACCGTCTATCGTCCATCGTCCATCGTCCATCGTCTATTGTCTATCGTCTGGGTTTTAGCACATGCCGTTTGACATGACAGTGTGTGCGGTGTATGTTTTAATAAAGACTTTTGCATGTATTGAGTCTGGCTGCGTGTTTAATAACTTCGGTTTCCATTCACGAATAAATAGCATTTCTTGAAAAAGGCTTTCCAGTTTTCCTCGGCATTTCATTTCTAGGTAAGTAAACGGTACACAGTGGACTTCTTTCATATGCTTGCCAATGACCGAGGCTTTATACTCTTCTATGTGTTGGTGAAGATAGTGTGTGGTGTAACCGACATAATCCGCAAGAATCACATTTGAAACTGTAAACAACGGTTAGCTTTTCCTCGATGTTGCGACTTGTGAAGACTGGAGGTCTTTAAGAAATGCCGAGGGAGAGGTCGTTAAGAAATGCCGAGGGAGACTGGACAGCCTATTTAAGAAATGCTATTTATTCGTAAACGGAAGTCAAACACGCAGTCAGAATCAATACGTGCAAAAGTATTGGTTTAAACATATACCGCGCTCTGCCATGCTTGTCAAACACAAATGACACCGAAACACTTATTATTCGAATGTTCTCTGTCACCTTAATTTGTATTTAATCTTAAAGTACAGTTAACACCTCTACTTGATAATGGAGTCAAGAAGACTTTGAAACGTGGTAGTTTTGTTCTCATTATGTTTATTATCAAATGCATATATGTGATATATACACGAAAAAGATAAGATAATATCCTATATATTAAGCTATTATCCTATACATTCACTTACCAATAACTAAATAAAGAAGTGAGTAAAACTGAATATACTGGCAAGGATCACGCCCCCTACGAATTGACGTAAACTATTTCAGAGGGTTACATAGTGAATTAAAATGGCCGTTATTGGTGAACACTTACGCTGTTAGTTTGTCGGAGTTACATTTAGGAAATGACGAACTATAGATGCAAAGCATGTCAACACCAGTAACCATAAATGTAGACTATTAGTTTTACTTACTTTTGTTTCTCCCACTTGCAAAAGAACGGCAAAGTTCGTGAGATGATTACAACTACACACAACTTTAGTGTTAGTTTTCTTGATCAACGTGCATCCCTTGTTTGACCAGGAACCGTTGAAATGACTCCTGCACATGAAACACGCAAATAATTTATTAACAGGGGGATTTTAAGTTTTGGACCCGGGGAAATCAGGGTCAAAATTATTTTATCTCAAACATAATAGAAAAAGGTTAGCATAATAAGTCAGCTTGTGTGTATACTAAAATGTACCTGATGTCGAAGTCCCAAAATACACAAATTGGCGTATCTTCAACTCTAGAAGGCTTAAAGAAAGCAAACAAAAGAAAACTCGACATGGGAAATGTGAAAGTGTCAAATCAATGTAGCATACTTTGTATAGATTAAGAGAGTTATAATTGGTGGTCATAATACACTGTTAACTCAACTTTGAGTACTTCATTTAGCAGTCATGTTTACCCTGCATATACAAATTCTAATTCCTAGGCTGTTTCTAATTATGGATTGTCTACTTGCAGTACCAGAATTCGAGAAATTAGAAGAATACAAAGCTTTTTGTGGAAATCATAGTAGAAGCAGTACCCAACATATCCACTCACCTCTTTCAAAGTGAATGATATGGTAACGTTTTTTGGCAGCGGAGCGGAGTGTCGAGGGAATAAGGAACATGCAATTACTCGTGTTTGAAGTCTGGTATTTTTCAGTTTCTTCCTGATGAGGAAAGAAAAAAGAAATTATGAAAGACATCTACATTTTTTAAACTTACATATTCCTGTTTTGGCGGGGACTCAATACAGTAAAAACCCGCATATAAGAACCTGTGATTTAAAAACCTACAGCCTGAAATTGAGCATACCCAAAAATATAAGAACCTGTTTAGCCTGGCAAAGAACACTTCACTTCACTTCATGCTTTCTTCTACTAGAAAATTGTTTTCCACACAGCTACAGTGCAATAAAGACGATTTTAAATCTAAACATGTTTCAAAAGAAAATATAGAAGTGTATTGATCGTTGAGATTATAGATTATCGTTGAGATTATAGTAGAATCAAGATCCAAGAAGAACACTGTTCTTCTTGGATCTTGATTGTTTTATAATCTGAACGATAACAGAAAAAAACCGTAAGAAAATTAAACATTACATGGTACAACCCTCCATGGGACGGCAATGTCAAGTCCAACCTGGTAAGTAAATTTCTGCTCATGCTCATGCTTCCTCAAGGACCACCCTTTAAACAAGATCTTTAACAGGCACACAATTAAACTCAGATACTCGTGCATGCCAAACACATAAGCCGTCATTCCACGCATAATAGGGAACTTAAGCAACCACGACGAAAGAGACGACGACGACGTTAAGTATGCGCAGAGGGACTGGGATGAGAACGTCGTTTTCGTCGCCGAAATGAAACTTAAGCAGGGAGGATGCTCAAGGACGACGACTAAAGAACTTCGTTCAGATTCGCTCCGTATCTAGCGTGAACATTGCTTATTTATCTCAGTCATGGTCAGAGTTTTATTGGCGATAAGGAACATTAGAGCCAAAAACAAAATCCAGGCTTTTCTTTTCCTTAAAACAAAGCTAACCCAGAATTTGACTTTGATGAAAACGCCGAGTACTTCGCCGAATTACAAAATACATGGTTGAAAAATTTGCTAAGCTGGTTCCCTTATTCAGCATGGTTTATACAAATATTTTGATCGACTAGAATACTGAGGTCATCTTGGCTTTTGCATGCTGTTAAATTAGAACCGTAGTTGCCCCATCTCAGCACATTACTATATCATGCTTATTATTTTCGTGTCGGCCAAATGTAGCGAGGCGGGCGTAGTGCTACAAACAAATCAACTATTCCACTTTTGATCTGTCCATACATTTGGTTGTATTAAAACTGCCAAAGTCTGTGGGGAAATTTACAGCTCGCTTGAGATCGACAGCAAGTTACTCGATATTTGACAAACTTTCAGACTGTGACGGCGGAGGCAGGAAATAAATCTATTCAATTAAGACACTGTAAACATTACAAAAATAATAAATTTTACGAACACTGTTTTTCATTGGAAATTTTGGAGCTTTCACCCACATAATTCAAACCTATTTTTCAACTTGTTTGCCTGATATTTTTTCGTTTCAGGTTGATGTACTTTCCAATTTTTTCAACGCGCCTGCATCTGTTCACAATCAGACATGAAATTCGAGCGAGGCAATCGACGCGTGAGAAACGGCAGCTTTGTCGCTTCGCATGGTTCATTTTTTCAGCTGTACGGCTAAAATTAAATATTTTGGAAATAGATTCACAGAACATAAGAGTAAACACACCATTGCAGCATACTAAAATCTTTCGCTGCTCTTGAGAAAGCCTGCTCGCGAACTGAATCCAGTACTAAGTGAAAGATTTTAAAATGGTTTCTCCGGCAGTTTCATAAAAATAGAATCATGTTTTAGTATAATAAAACGGTCTACAAAGGTATATGATATGGCAATATGTTCTTTTTTAAAGAAAAATGATAAACAGTAAGCTTTAGCTTTCATTTACACTTAAATAAAGTTCAGCTGCTTGGGTCCGCTTGCACGGTGGTTTTTCTGGCTGACTTGTTGTGATAGCTCAGTCTCTTCTGTGTGTCAATTTTGTAGTCAACAAATCGAACAGAGGATTTCAAAACAACCACACAAAAGAATAAAAACTCCAACCACTTGCATGCTATGCCGAACGATAGTAAATTCGTTCCTTTCAGGCAGTTATAACTCTTCAAGTTCAGCTAAGTTCACGACGACGTGAAAATACTCCTTTTGACGTCGTCGACAGGATGACGACGAAATTCTTAGGTCGCGCTTGCGCACTGACTTTCACGTTACTTCCGGTCGTCGTCCACCCTGTCGTCGTCGTGGTTGCTTAAGCTCCCTAATAAGATGTTTGCCCAGGATAGCCCGACGGCTGCACCCTCGCAAAACTAAGCCTTAATTTCCGCTTAAAGGAAAGTGTTTGCAAGAAAGTGTAGTGTACCTAGGGACAGTTTGCCACAGAAATGACCACGAAAACCTACGTCGGGCTCGCTTTGAATTTTAAGGAACGGTATAGAAACTATCAGACATCCTTCCGGTACCCCCAAAATAGAGACGAAGTAGAGCTTTCGAAGCAGATATGGAGTCTCAAAGACCAAACAAGGTCGTTTCGCATTAGGTGAAGAGTTCTAAGAACATGCAAGCCTTCACAGTATAATAATGTGAGCAAGAAGCACAACCTGTGTCTTAAGTTTTAGAAAAGATCTAAGCAGTTTTAACATGAGAAACAAATTGGCAAGCTTATGCCGCCACAGAAATAGGTTTACTCTCAAATTCTTTGAAATAATATAACGTGTGTGTTATGAAACAGACCGTGCTATTTACTGGGACGCGCATATATTTCTATTTGTATTATATCGCCGGCCTTGTAAGTTAAAGGTGATTCGCTTCTGTTGCCTGATGGGTGTGGTTGTTCTTGCCTTCTAGGCCATACGAAACAGATCTATAGCAATAAAGCGATGAGCACTTTCTAAAGCCTGGATCTGTATCAACAAAGTAATATATATATATATATATTAAGGAAACAGTCCAAAAAAAACACGTGCACTGATTGGTCAAAAATCGTGTTTCTATAACTCGATGGAGGCACAGAACCAGCACGAGCTTTTGAAGTAATGATGGCGCGAACAAAGAGAATTTACATTGTGATAATCAAATTTAAAAAGTTGTTTTCCTCGTAAGAGCTGTGGAAACACTCGCCTGCGGCTCTTGTTCCCACAGCATTTCTCGTTCTCCCAAACTTCCACTCGTGTTTCTATAATTCGATAGAAACACGGTACATGCTTTCTATTTCTTAAATATTAATGAAGCCTCTGAAAACTAAGAACCTATTAATTAAAACCCTAATAAGCCTGAATTTTTTTTTATTTTAATTTTTTTTTTATTTTTTTTTTATTTTTTTATTTTTTTTTATTTTTTTTCGCCGGCTTTGTATCTCAATTTGTTCCTTTTCTCTGTCTTCTTATATACTAATCTATTGAATTCTATAAAATTAATACCCTATTAGTATTGGTGACTCGACAATTAGCATGTAAATAAAAACGTAAATAAAGCAACTGTAATAGGGTAATTGTATCGTAATGCATGTATTTGTAAGTAGTGTAAGTTAACACAGTTTAAACATCGTGTAAAAGGTAATTATAATGCAAGTACATATGTTAAGTTTTAAGTAAGTGTAGTGCAAGTATATTTTAGTATATAAGTTGAAATGTTGTAAACATTGTAAGTGAAAGTCATGCAAATAAAAAATTATTAAAAAAAAAAAAAAAAAAAAAAAAAGATTTAAAGATTTTTTCTTTACCTCGTGTGGTTACCTGATTCCCTTTTCTAGGGCTAACGCCCAGTGGGTTATTCATGGGTTAAATTAGCACTAAAATTTACACTTCAGAGTTAATTCTCTGTTACATCATTTGTGTTCATAGTGCTACGCGGCACAACATTCATATGTACCCTAAAATGTAAGAGCCTGTTCAGCCTGATTTCGAAAATTCTTGATCTTATTTGCGGGTTTTTACTTTACACTAAACGCATGCATGTTTGATTAAACACTGTAGTACGTACCCATCAAGAAATGAGTGGCTTTCATTTGGAAGTAATCTGTCAATTCCATTGTATAGTATTCCAACCAGTAATGTTTCTATGGACCAGATAAAACAACTTCTCGTTAACAGCATGAGACGATCATGCGAAGAATTATTGCTTATTATTAGAAACAGCATACACTGCTGCATATAACAATATTGTTTCATCCTGATAACTACATTATCTATATTTATTTACACTGTCGAATGAAAGAGTAAAACACAGTTAATGCTGTCTGTATTGTCTCGTGAAAGGCAAAATGCATAAATGGTTCTATGGTAGATTTATTTTCATTTGGTGATCATCATATGCTACATGCATGGATATACGAGCACATCCTTTTGAATCTTTTCGAATTCTTCACAGTAACAAAAATCACTTGGGACCAGAAAATTTTCTTTTTCTGTTGCCTTCATTTTTATTCAAAAGCTCTCTGGACGTACAAATCTGGGATAACAAAAGAATACCAATGAGCCATTTTACCAAAAATTTATAAAAACGCAACAATAAGTTTATTTTTTCCTTTTCATTTAGAGCGACTTCTTATTAAATGTCGAAAGTCATCAGGCAATTTACTTTGGCTTTGCTGTTGATTTCACTACGGTTTGATATTGCCTTAGTATTCGTCAGAAAACAAATTTCGATATACTAAAATTCAGCCTAAAACAATAGACTTCAGCACGAGGCTCTGGGGAATAAACCCCACAAACTCTGTAGGTATTCCCCAGCATGAGGGAGGAGGGTGAATAGTTCTACGGATCGGCGGATTTGATAGATGTTTTAGCCCGAATTCTGGATTCAGAGCGAAATTTCAATGGATCTGCGGATCCTATGATCACAGCGGATCGCGGTTTTGTCCAGATTTTGGGTCCGGATTTTGGATTTTGGTTGTGAGGAAGTTCGGATCGTCGATCTTAATGTTTCCCCGGAAATCTTCACTTTCTCTCTTTTATGTGTCGGATGTCACTCAGTGGACAAAATGACTAGAAATAGTGACGGACTTAAGCGTGACGGGTCCGTGAGTTACCTCGTACCCGCGCGGACCCTCGTTTCTTTCAGAACTTTGATCCAAGTAGTCTCCTTTCGCAGCCGTTTTTTGGGACCCCGCTACCGAGACCGGTTTCATTCAGTTGCGACCAGTTGTCGATTGCCTGATTTTTTCAGGCTTTTTCTTTCTAATTGCTTAAACTGGAAAATTAACTGCGATGATCATTCTTCACTTTCAGCTACAACCACAGTTCAAATATATGAATTATTTCAAAAATACTTCACATCTTGTCTACTTTGCGTTGCATTGTAAATATAAGTAATGGTCAGTGTCATGGAGTTGAAAACGATAGAATGCGTTGCATTCTTTTACAACGTAGAAGACAAAGGTGACGACTTCATACAAAAGAATGAAGTTCGCTGCCAAGTAGACCCCGACACAACGAAAAGTCTAGTAAAGCTCCGAAACTGAGTATGGCATTGACCACAAGTTTGCTCTTTTTTCTCGTATCTGCAAGATTTTGTTTCGATAGAGACGTTGGTTACACAATATCATATAAGGCAACTCCAACAACTGAAGTCGCTTTGTATCACGCATAACATCATCCTCGGAGACCCAGGGAAGCCCAGGTCAGCTCTTAAAGAAAGATTCACTTGTGTCGAGTCTCCCCGATGAATTCAGAACGGAAGAAGTTCACTTCGGCTGGCCGATGGAGAGAGTTATGACGGTAAGGCCTACTCGGAGTAAATACTTCGAAACTGCCACCTTGCCAGTTCAGCTTCGCTGGCCGTTTTGTTAGCCAACAGCTAGAAAAGAACTTTTTGTCGGACAATAGTGCGCTTGCATGTTAACAATTATTCCGTGACGGCGTTTACAAATGCAGTGCCCAGTGAAACCGCTAACTAGGATGGATGACAAAAAGGTCAACGATTATGGATCGTAATTGCACAGCCAACTAATGGAACGAGAGATTGGATTTGCTCTGATGTCTCACCAAATCTGCAAGATAGGCTGCTGAATGTTTTGTTCACGAGGACTAGTGGGTGAACAACCTGAACAACATCAAACAGTTTGACCTATAAAGGCGAAAGAATTAATCACGCAGCTTAACTAATGTTTTTGTTTCAGTTATCAGAACTGGCGAGTGGCCCACCTGAAACAATTAGGATGTAAACGCGAAAGAAATAATCACGCAGCTTAATATTTTGTTCATCATAGCTGGCGGGTGGCGCATCTCAAACAGCTTGATGTAACGCGAAAGAAATAATCACACTAAATATTTTGTTCATCATAGCTGGCGGGTGACACACCTCAAACAGCTTGATGTAACGTGAAAGAAATAATTACGCAGCTTAATATTTTGCTCATCATATAGCTGGCGGGTGACACACCTCAGACAGCTTGATGTAACGCGAAAGAAATAATCACGCTGCTTAATATTTTGTTCATTGCAGGCTAGGGGAAGGAGGACAAGCTGGTCAGAAAACGGAATGGTGCAGACAAAGCGAGTTTTTGCAAGGACGAGTTTTCTTTTGTGTTGCCCTGACGAATTTTAAGTATAATTCTCTGAAGGCAGGGTGTTGTTCAGGTGAAGATGTTTTGGCCGTTCTCTCAGCGGGTTTCTTGAAAACCACAAAGGGGTTTGAATGTTTCAGATTACTGTTTAAAAAATAAAAACGGCCGCGATGAATTTCCTCGCTCGACTCTTGGGTAGCCCTCGATCTTGTTCTTGATATTATCCTTCGCCTTCTGCAGATCCACTCGGAGAATTTTCATAGCGCCGTTTAACAGTTTCTAAAGTGCTTGCGCGGTCTTGCACTGAGGTCTATTGCTTTAAGGTCGAAATAGGTCTACTAGGAACTTATTGGTTTGATTTTGGTTTTACGAAATTAATTGGAAAACCTCTATCTCTATGCATTAATATATTTGTATTGGTAATTGTATGAATACCAGTGAGAGAGATGTTTGAAAATTCTGTTAACAAAATTCTCGAGCCCTTGGATGTCTTTGAATGCAATGTAAAAATGATCAAATATCATGATTAGCTGCGCTCTTGATGTTATTAGTTGTTCAGCTTTCAAATGACTACTCTCTTATTACAAAACCTAACAAATCTAAGAACTGAGCACGCATTAATTTTTACTAAGCACAAACTGAAAGTTAATAATCAATTAGCTTGCTTTAACACCCTAGTCCACATGGAAGGCACACGCATATTTTTGACTTTCAATCAACTAAAGAGAAGTACCGGGTGGTTAATTTTTAAGCAATTACCATGTTTTCCGAAGAGTTCTGCTGGTAAAGAGATCGTTTCAGTTCCATCACCAAAATGTTCGCTATGGCCCTCAGAAGGAAAAGATACGTCTTTTTCATGACCAGCGCTTATACTTCGAACTTCCATTACTGTAAAAATCAGGAAATGTTATAAACTGGGTGAAAATGAGAAGGTGGTATAAACTTACGTTATTCTAGACTTGATCCTCAATGGCAAACCAAGAACACCAAAAATGGGATGTGGGGCATGGAAGCTTGAGTAAATGATTAATGAGGGAGAAACAAGGCTTGAACAAAACTCCTTTCTCAAAATGTAAACATATTTTTGTTGATATGGCACATTCTAAAATTATCATCGCTCGATTCCTGAGGTCTGGACATAACCTGCCTTAATCAGTTACTCACCCAAGTGCTGTCCAGTGCTAGTTATGTTGGCATTGGAGGTTCCATTTCTCGTTAAATGTTCCATCGAGTAATTCATGGCAAATGCCTCAAGCTGCCGAGTGGCTACTAACAAATTCGTTGCCAATTTGTGATTGGAACTATCATTGAGATATCTAAATAGGCATTGCGTTTCATTCACGGCAATCTAAAAGAATAGAAAGCATTGTTAAGGTACATAATTCTCAGTGAAGTCTGCAATTAAGGTTACTGTAGACCTTTAGAGGTGCCTCCAGAAAATACATTCTTTACTCGCTGCTTTAAAAAAAAACTTAGTTAAGTGTTTATCATTTTAGCTAAAAAGTAGTAGATAATAGTCAAACTTAGCTGGATTACTGCCTTCCGCTGCCTTGAAGTGCCTTCCGCTGCTTTAAGGTGCCTTCCTCCATACTAATGAGGGGCCTTCCTCTATACTAATGAAGTGCCTTCCTCCATACTAATAAGCGTCGCTCTAGTACAATACAAACAATAAACTTGCCTAAACTTGCCCGATCTCCTTTACCCCTGATTGGCTCATAAGAAATCTATTAGCTGTTCAAAATAAAAGCGCGTTCTCCGTTGAGCATTTATTCTTGTCACAAACTCCAGTAACTAATATTTTTGAGCGGATAACTTCCAAACATGCAAGTCGAATCCACATCTAAACCTATATTAACCGTGGATACAGCTAATGAGGACACAATGGATGCAATGGATGCAATGGATTTGAGAATCAAGAACAGCGTACGCCTCGGCACAGACTTTTAAGGATTCTTTGTGCAAAAGATATTTCAAGTGCGTGAAATGGGTTATTATCCCTGGAATGAACACTTTTATAGCTGTCATGTTTTCTTTCAACCAGACGCAGTCAAAGACTTGTCTTACACAAATAAAAAGACAGTGAA
>CM042758.1:6818461-6835953 GCA_022496165.2 Catalaphyllia jardinei | reverse complement strand
CTCAATTCGCGCCAAGGTCTTTGTTTGACTTATGCAAATTAATGACGTTAGATTCTTAGTTACTCTCGTAATCGCATTTTTAATTTAGTTTCCCTTGACAATGGCGCCAAGATGTCGCCGAAACGTCGGACTCTTCTATCGTTAGTTTTCGCCTGTATATGCATATCTAAATCATTATTGATTAATAATAATAATAGGTAATTTATATAGCGCTCATGTCCTATGTTCAAGGCGCTTTACAATAATTGACCTTTCTATCTAAGAATAATAATGATAAAATCAATAAGAAAATACTCTAGTAATTAAAAATACCTAAAAATATGATAGTAATAACGTAAGTTACAATAAAGTTCTAGAATAATGGGGAATTATCTAAATATTTCTTGAAAAGATACGTTTTCAACTTTGTTTTCAAAGCCGGTTTGTAAGGTTTTTTCGATATTTCTAATGGTTGCTTAGAAAATCCCTTGTGAAATGGGACAATGGAAAATTTTCTAACTGCTAATATGAATAGGGGCGATTCACGCAAAAATAAGTCTCGAGCTTTCGACCTCGAAAGCAATTCACAAGTTTTGCACCTTCCTGATCGAAGAGGTTGTTAACGGAGCCATGTCGCCAACTAATGAAACAAGACTTAGAACTCTCCACAGTCTCGAGACAAAGAATGCTACAGGAAGCTGGGCGTCCTGGGAACGGTTTATTGTTAATATTAAGGGAACGTTACATCGCCGGAAAAGTGAATTCTGCCGTGAAACATTCATCGGCTTATAAACCGAATCAGGAAAATACATCACGTAAAGAATGAAAAGGCCGGGGGCAAAAGACAATTGATAGCGAAAGAGCCTGTGATCAGGCCTTCTCAGTGAGTCGAATCTACTAGTCGGCGGATCACGATAGATGAAACTAACGAGTGATTCATTAGTCTGTTTGTAGTACTGACAAGAACATAGAAAAAAAACTCGGCGAAAAACATGTTTCGAAGCAGAGGATAGAGCGTCTGAAAAGGCTATCATGCCAGATATCAACGATTAAATTCGCCGCTAACCACGCAGCAATCACTCTGTGGACCAGAGGAGGGGCAGCAACGAAATTCGCCTGCCGGCATTTTCATTTGAGCTTGCTTTCAAATTTGGGAATTCGAAGACCGTACAAAATCATCCACTATATCGCTTAATTAAGACGAATACAATCAACGAAAGCGAAGATTTTTGTGTTCGAAATTGCAAGATGTGGAGAATAAATAATAGAAGCGAAATACCAGGCTGTTAAGAAATATTGCCTCGAAAATTGTTACTGCTCGACACATTCTGGACACGTTCTTCTCGACACATTCAGTTTGAGGTATAATGTAGGCGCCAGGTTTTTTTAAAGCTCACGCTTTTGTGGATAACTTGCTTGCGTTTTGAGTTTTGAAATATATTTTTTAGAAAATTTATACTAAGTAGTAGTCTTGAATTTGGCGTGAAATAGTATTTTGCTCAAAAACTGGCCCTTAAAGTCTACAGTAACCTGATTTTCAATTGGATCGCGAATCGTGCCAATTTAACTTATTGTCACCATACGGCATTTAATTCGCCGGACATGTTATACAAATGGCTGGATCATGTATTTCACAGTCCATTTTTTTTCTCACCAAAATCAAATAGAAAACATGGTGACCCTTGCTAGGGAAACATTTCTTCTCGACGTAGATAACCATGCACTAGTCTGGTAGCTTCTGGTGTATCAGGGTTTGAAGCATAACGTGGTTAAGACTGATTGAACAAACAATCAATGAGAAGACCAAGGGGGATAGCTATTTACCTGCAGAGAATCGTCATCGTCAACACTGAACTGCTGCAATTTGACAAGATATCCTGCAATCTTTTATATGAAAGCATATATATATATGTTATTGTAAAATAATTGTTTCGCTTTTGCTTGGTGGTTGTGGAGTTGTCCTTGAAATTCTAAGTTTTGGAATCCAATCCTTTTCATTGAAGGGAAAGGGCTGTGTATGCTGTATGCATGCTGTTGGGCTTTAAAGTTGACAGCTCGGTTTCCCTTAAAGAAATGTGAAATTTATTTGTGATTGGACAGAGATTGCTTTTCATTTCCAGAGTAAAGGAAGAGGATGGATATAACAAGAACAAGGCCTGTACACATATTATACACAGATAATAGGCCAATTTCGATATATTAAAATTCAGTCTCAAACAATACACCTCAGAACGAGGCTCTGGGGAATAAACCCCACAAACCCTGTAGTTATTCCCCAGAGCCTCGGACTGAGGTCTATTGTTTTAGGCTGAATTTTAATATATCGAAATTGGTCTATAACTGATTGACAAGCATCAATGTCAAGTGCTTTTCCGTGGCAAGAAGTCTATCTTCAGTGACTTACTAATAAGCATGACAAATATATTTAAAGACCCTTTTAAGAAAGCTATAGATTCAACGGTTGAGGGCTGTCAAAAAGAAAACAAACAAACAAACAAAAACACCGTTCGCAGTTTGTATGTACATTACGATAGCGAGCCAAGGAATACAATTATGGCACGCTAAAGGAATGATAAAAAAGAAACAACAAAACAACAACAACAACCACCTTTTCCTCTGCACTTGTCCGTGATGTTGGCGAGGCACTGGTTGACACATGAGTGAAAATACTAAACGTTCTTGTGACCAAGATCTTGGATGCAGCTGTTGTATTATTGGTGAAAGTTGCTGTTACCCCTGACGTCAAAGGTGTGGTCGTTATCGTCGGTCGAATCTGGGTTGATTTTGATTCTGTCATGCTTGTTGATAAAACTGCAAAGGTATCCGAAGATCGGTAAAATGGGAAAAAAAGCATGAGGGATCTTAACTTATCATAAAAATAAATTCTCCAAAAGACATATAAATCATCCAATAGCAGTATGAAAAAATTATTCTCCATAATTGGCTGTGAATTAGTTTAATGTTTGCATAATTTATGGATTGGCTCAGGAGCCCATTACTAGGAGCCTTCAACTCCCATACTAAGCCAATGCAACGGCATTTTTACAGACCAGTCTATTTTTAGACGTTTTTTCCGCGAAATAGGCCAGTTCCAGTCTACGTGAGCACGCTTCGGTGAGGATAAAAAAATGCGGCCTCACGTGTGAACATGTCGAAATCATTTCGACATGCCGGCATTAGACAGTGCTTGTGATTGCAATTGGTTACTGAGGTTCCCGTAGGGATCTGAATTCAAGATGAATTCAAACTAAAAATAGATCGGTCTGTGAAAACGCCGTGACAGGAACATGGGGTAGTTGCAGGCTCCAAGTGCTGGGCTCCTGATTGGCTTCAGTGGAAGAAGGACGTTTCGTAGTTCGATGTACGTTAGAGTCAATTCAAAGATTCTCTTCCTTTCCTTTTTCTTTTTCGCTTTGCATTGGAGAGAAAACGAGGAAACAGCAACAGCAACACCATCAAGAACATGAAGCCTGTTCATTCTCTTTGTAGCAAGCTTTACCTGCCTTATGAAAAAGGAGATAGTTTACGTTCATCAGAGAGCGTCTAGGTGGGGGAAGCATACGTTTACGTATGCGTCCACCAGCGTCGTTTTAGAGAGAAGATGTGAACTTTTGAGCAAATGCTAGCTGTGCGTTAACTTTCTACTTTATAATCTTTTCCCTGCTATCCTCGCAACATAAATTAGTCAGTCAGGCGCAGCTGACGTCGTCCTCCAGAGACCGTAAAGAGCACCGTAAAAAATAAAAGGGTTTACAACTTTCTTTATTTTAAACTCAAGTGCAACCGGAGCTGGCCTAGAAATTTGGCTATGGAAAAATGATAAAGCTTTAATATTTTATGCTGACCAACTTCTGGTCCTTGTTTTCCATGTTAATTTCGTTGTATACGTTGAGTGGAGGTATATTAGTGCTATTGATATCTCAGCCTGTGAAAGCCGAAACTGTTTATTAAAGTTTGTTATCACATACGGACAGAGGGTATTTTTCCCTTAATTAACAGGGCACTTTTAGTAATCAAAAGGGCACGATTGCTTGATTCTGATTGGCTGAGCACGCCTGCATTAAGCTGGTTTCCCCCTTCAAAGGGTTTTTTAAAAGGAAATTCTGAAACGCATCGCTTCTGAATTTGAACCAAACGCGGTTATTTCATGCAGCAAAGCGTAGTATTTGGTGTAAAAGCAAAAAAAAAAAAAAAATTCATCAAAAACTGTATTAATTCGCAGCCTAAAAAAGTTTCAGTGGGGACGGCTGGTCCAGCACGAAGCATAGAGTTGCAGAACTTCAAGTCATGGCTGCCAAACTGAAAGTAATTGCTTCGTTTTGCTTCGGGTCCAATTATTAGCATCACAGGTCACCTTATCGGTGTAAAAAACAGCGTCAATTTTGTTGGTGCGTTAAGCTTTCTCAGTGGAAAGGAGAGTTTTGGACTCAATAAGTTATTAGAGCTCGTTTGGGCACTTGTTTACGTCTTTCAGCCACCAGTAGTTTCATACCGTTGAACAAAATGACATTGCTTAATGTTTTGTTTGTAAAGAAATTACCTTGAGTGAATGGAACTTGCTGTGTTCTTAATTGCTGCGCAGCGAGCGTAGCGAGCGAGCAGCAACATAAACAGGATTTAAGAAGAAATATAAAAGGGAGTACGAATTCTCGAATTTATCACTTTTTACCAGAATGCATTGCGGCTTTTTACCAGAATGCATTGCGCCTTCTACCAGAATGCATTGCGCCACGACTGCTCCTGACCACGAACAACACGAGGTTGTGACACCGTTGTGCTGGCGTCCTTTTTTGCGTGGATTGCAGCTGAGAAAGGTTAGTGGTTATGGTTTGCTTTAATTTACCTGTAAAGACTGTAAAGCGATGTGAGCGCTATCGTGCTTGGCTTTCACAACCCTTGCTGTTGTCGTTAATGCAGAATTATCTGAACGATTCGATTAATTGTCACACAATAATTCAAAACTTAGTGCGCCAATTTCCTAGCAGTCTCGCATCCTTCGTCAAATTCTTAATGAAGAGAAATCGCCGGTTCTTAAGCTTGTAGAATAATTAAAACAAACGAGAACCGTAGAACACGCTAATTTATATCTGCTGCGATCGATTTGTTTCCATCCAAACATCAATTTAAGCTAAAACTTCAGCATTTTCACATATCACCATGGACGCGTCCTCACCGCTGGTCCTTATCAGAGTCTGTCACATTCGATTCTAGAGACATGTGCGTATCAGTTCAGAATTTATAAGTCAGCTTTCTACTCTTCCAATTTCCACATCTTTCGTTTATTTGGATTTGGTAAAGAGGAGGTTGATGTGTATCAATTCATGTCCAAACAGTTAAGATCACCATGTGCTTTAGTCACGATCACCAGCGATGCGTCATATGTATTAATGTATCGTTGTTGTTTTCTTACAGACAATTTGGAAATCTGCGCCACCAACAACACGAGGATGTCACACAGTCTTTTCGCGTGGATTCCACTGAAATTTTGTTTTGATTTACTTGTAAAACGATGTGCAGGAGAGCGTGATTGACTTTCACAACTCTTGCTTTTGTTTTTAATGCAGTACGTGAAAGATTGTAAAAATTTAAACGCCTGGGTCTGCACGATTAATTGTCACATCTTATTTTAAACTTAGTATGTCATTTCTTAGCAGTCTTGCCTCCGTGGTCGAATTCTTAAATCAGATGAAGAGAAATGGTCGCTACAAAAACTTGTAGAATAATTAGAATACGCTTATTTCATATATGCTACAATCAATTCCTTTTCATCCAAACATAAATTTAAACTGAAGTTTTCGCAGTTTCACATATCCGGCGATCGACTAGCCGGCGAACGCAGACGTATTTCCGGCTGTCACTGGTGCCGCCAGCAGAGAAAAGCGATAGCCGGAAATAGTTCGCAGGCTAGCGATCGACGCATTTTCAATACTGTCAACACTCTAGACTTAATGCGTACTTGTACAGAATCTATAACTGAAATTTCTGCTCCTACAATTTCCACATCTTTCAAATTTCATCTTCTGGATTTTCTGGTAAAGTTGGGGGGCCCGGGGGGGGGTGGGGAGGTAGATGTGTATCCTGTGTGTGTGTGTGTGTTTAGGTGAATGTGCTTTATTGTCTCGATCCCTTGTCACGCCTCGCCATCGATTCGTCATGATGCATGAAGTTGATACATACAAGGACAGATTTTAAGTTACACACCACGACTTGACACGACTTAAAGAAATAAAGATTATAATGTAAGACTTGGAGCGCGTAGATAGATCAATGACTACGTAAAATATGTCATTATCAACAGAATGTGCCACAGCATTACTATCTTTTAGATACCCTAGTATTATTGTACGCTGCCCACGTTCTACTAGCCTGTTTACGAGATGGCAAGACCTCGAAAGTTTTCCTTTCGGTACAAATTTTGCCCTTTATGTGATTAACAAGTACATGTAATCGCAAATGTCCTTAGGCAAGTAAGGATTCATTTTACTTGTACTTTCAAAGTTTCCCTCAATTGCCTTCGGCCCATGCAATTAAATATACTTATCGCTAACTGGTTCCCGTGTAGAGCTGCCATATCAGAAACCGTGGTTTACCGGTACATTAGAACATAAGTTTACCGCGGCTGGGTAATTGTTCAAAGCCCGATTAAGCTAACCTAGTGTTAGCGAGAGTTTCGATCTCAGTTTTGTAACTTTTTGGTGAGGTGTTCTGTTTATATTGTTTGGCATTCAGTTTTGAGCTGTAGTAATCTCAAACTAAATAGGAAAACGTAATGCTTCAGTTAATGTTTAACCCTGGGTTAACGTTAACCGGCTTTCGAACAACCCGGCCCGGTACAATAGAATATTGGTCAAGACACGACTTCTGTTGACCAATCAGAACGCGCGAAGTATGCCAATTATTTTATAAAATTTGATACTTTGGGGGTTTCGGATACCTTGTATTATAGCTAATTAACTCTTTACCTTCAGATTCTTCGCAAATATAAGCATTCCTTCTGCTGCAGTTTTCAATTAGAAGTTTTTCGTCTGTAGTGATCAAAAAGCAGTAAACATTACTAGGGCCTTTTTCAACTAGGGCCTCGGCTTTGTGTTTAGGTACTATTTCCCAGTACCGTCTCGCCGAAAATGTCTCTCCATTATCACTCCATCTCCACTTGTCGCTTCTTGAATTGTTCCTGTAAATAAGAAATTAGTTAAACGTCTTTGGAATAATAACATTTGACATCTGCGTGATTGGTGGTTCCACAGCTTGGTAATAGAAACTAATCCAGTAGAGAACCGTCTGGATGGTAAAGGGGAAATATCCCAAAAAGCACATGTATGGACTAAACCGTGCAGTGGAATAGCGTGGGATATCGTATCGATATCGAATAGTGTTTGCTTTGCATCTCTGAGCTCACGAGAATCGAAAGCAAAATCAATGCCCCTTTGACAAAAGGAGATAGCACCCAACCTTTAAGTTATAAAGCTTACTGCGATAGGTTTCATGCCGTTAATGTTTGATTATTTGTCACATTATTTTATGTCGTGATTCTGAAGTGTGTTTAGTGGTTTTGCTCTCCAAAGGTGTGAAAGGTAGGAATTGCCAGCAGATTTGAAGCGAAACGTTGGCTCTGCCTCGGTGTAAGAACCTGTGAAACTCACAAGTGACGTAAAACAACAACAACAACAAAGAAGTCAACAGAATAAGCATTAGCCCTAGCAATAGCTACAAAACAAAGAAAACGTTCACAGGTTCTTACACCGAGATAAACCCGAAATGTTGCATCTAAAGAATAAAATTAAAACACGCCGGTTCTCGATGGGATATGTTTTGATTGTTTAAATCCTTTCTAGTTCTTTTTATCAGTAAAAATTAATGGTAACAGTTGAAACGTACTACTTACAAAACCTGCAGAGCCGTCCAGTGCTTTTTCCCGTTGTTATAACCAGAAGAATTTCTCGCTTGGTTTAGTTGATTTAAAGTGGAAATTTTTGCAAGACTTGTGAAATTTCTTCCTTGACAATCTGCATACGCCTCACTGTAATTTTTCCAATCGTTAACAGCTTGGTACTGCACGCCGCTTGACAGGCCTGCGAGAAGAATGCAAGTCACGACTTTGCCTGTTCTTGGACTTGTGAAGACTCAACATTTCGCGAATTAACTCATTGTGTGCCTTATTGCTGATAGATAACTAAGTGGCAGCTATAAAATTTCCCTCCTCTATCTTTCATTTAGTTTCTCTCCTTAATTAATACAAATGATAATTTTTGGCAAAAAAAATATTTATTGCCAGTTGCGTTAATAACGTTTTACGAAAGGATAGAATTTCTATCAGACTGTTGCTGTACATTGGACACCAAAAGGAAAGCGGAAAAAGGGCAGACAAAAAACAACATGGCGCAGGACAGTAGAGGAAGAGATGCAACAACATTATTCGTTATATAGCCTGCGTTTTTTCCGGTACAGTGCGCCCAATTCTTGGCTAGTCCATGGCCACGTTACATCTAACAATGAAATTGTCAACCGGGCATGGGCGGGCAACATTGCGAATACCATAACGTCCAACGGGAAACAGTTTACTCTTTGACCCTTGTTGTACTTGATCATAAAGTGCAGTTAAACTGGTGGCCTGATGTTGTCGCTGGCATCTCGGTGCGTTTTCAAAAATTGTTTTTGTTTTATTTTGCTTTAAAATATAGATAGGACCCTGTTGGTCAAAAATACATGGTTTATTAGAGTTTAGAAAACAGTCCCAAGATAACACGCGCATTGAATGGCCAAAAATTGTGTTTCTATTTAAGCAGTAGACCACCAGTTTCTTTGGCTTATAGACTGATAAAGTAATGCTTCTCGCCTTACCAAGATCAATTTTGTGCTTGCTTTAGTCTCGCTTGACTGCTTCCTCAGACTGCTCGAGAAATTTTTTCTGGGTCATTTTCTAAAAGTAAGGGCTCTAATTTTTGTCTTCCTGCTTCTCGATCCTGTTCAAGGCCTCGGCAAGACGTTTTTGCACCTTATCTTTTGCCCAGTTACCTAAGATAATATCTAAATTCTCAAAACCTTCCGCCCTTTTAAAACACAGAGGGAAAAACTTTGTAATGATGACGTCAATCGAGCGTCTGTCCTTAGATCAAAGGTGAGAACTAATCAAAATGCGAGAATAACCTGGGATATTATGTAACACTCGATAGAAACTCAGAGCCAGCACGAGCTGTTGACTTAATGATGGTGCGAGCAAAGAGAATTGACATTTTGATAATCAAAGTTAACAAGTACGTTGTTTTCCTTTTTTGTCGCGCTGTTTTCTAAAAGAAGCAGAAAACATGTTCTTCTTGTTTCTATCGAGTTATAGAAACACTCGTGAAAGTTTTTTCAATCCAATTTTATTTACAACTCCAACACTTACACTGCTTACAGTACTAATATTACACACACATTTACACTTGCACTTTCTATGCGGTAATTTGTTTATTGTATATATAGTGAGAATTAAACATATCCTTTAAATCAGTTTTTTCTTCCGATAACATAAGCTTACATGCAGAACAGCATAAAATTCAAGACCGATGTAAATGACCGAACGTAATAAAAAACAAATCCGCTTTCCCGTCCAGCAACAAGCGGACAAAGAGCCTACACATGCACAAGCTAAAATACAGTGAGGGGAATTCGTATTTAAAACACAGTGTGAGATCTTTTCGCTTGTCCATGACGGCGCTTCGCGCTGTGCAAGGACAAATTCGGACTCTGTTGACTTACGCTGTTTATAGAAATGTTGAATGTTCCTCCTTGAATGTTCGCCCTTGAAACAGAGATAAGACTTTGTGAGGTGACTGTTGGCTGAAGCTGAAGTGCTAACGATCAAGATGTTGGATATATTCCGCTGCTGTTTCCGAAAGTGAACCAAAACGGGAAGCCGAAGCCTTTAAGCGGGCTCTGATTACAAGACCACGCTTCTGGGATGCCATTTGAATGCTTTGCTTTGATTGGCTAGCTAAGCGATTTTACTCTGGACGATGATTGGTTATATTTTCACATGTGAAGAATGCTATACGCTAAGTTAATTGGACGTATCGCTTTTTCACATGTGAAAATATAGCCTATATAAAATTCTATTTGCAGGGTTTATTACCTAAAATTGTAAAATATTTACTTTTATTTTTTTCTCAAGCATCTGAGCGGGCCGGATGCCTCGAATTTGATTGGCTAATCTTGCACACGTGAGCGTTCCAGCTTTTTACGATACGGCCCACGGGCCGGATTTTTTCCCGCTGCCTACATTTTGCTCCTAAAAGTTAGCGGTAATCGTCAATCTTTTGCCTTTTTTACACATCCATCGACGATTAGTCACCGCAAGTTTATCTCTGTTCTCTTTAAGATGGCAAGGAGAGTCACTGTAAGTAAATTCAGTTGAGTGTATTGAAGTTGTGAGAGTTTGCTTGGTTGTTTTTAGCTTGTCGCTGAAATGGGGCTTAATCCTGTGTTTCCCTCGCCATAGAATTTGAATCAATTTTCAGTCAAATTTACGTTTCTGATCGTTGCTGTATTTAGGAGAATATCGCTTCCTATTCAATTCAGTACGGTAGAAAAGTCTGATTTCGAGTGGTTTTAAAAGTGACGACTGACAGACACTGTTTTTGTAGTAAAACTTTAAACTTCGCACGAAATTTCACACCAGAAAAACTGTTTTGGAAAACTTAGCTGGTTAAACAAATGCAACTAACATAAAGTACTTCGAAAACTGTATGTTCTTTAATACATCTTTCTTTGCCTACTATCTGAATTATTCGCTCGTTGCCACTATTTTTTACAAATCGTTAGTAGACGGTACGCAGGCCGATTCAATGACAAGAGTTACGTAAACAAACCATTAGTACTCTGTAAAACCAATTTACTGCAGGAAAAAAAAAAGAAACATGTTATTTGCCGGGCTAGGTCGGTCCGTATGGGAAAAGACTGAGCCCTTGGTCTTGAGCTGTACTCAAGACCTCGGGCACAGTTTTTCCCGTACGGACCTCCCGCCCGGTAAATGACATATATGTATCAATAGAACTCGGAAAAGCTGCGGAAACATTCGACTGTGGCTCGTGTTCCCACAACATTTCTCGTTCTCCCAATCTTCCTGATTCCACTTGTGTTTCTTTTTAACAATTAGATTATGAGCTCGAGATTTCTATCGCGTGTTACATAATAAACGAAGTTATTCTCGCATTTTGATTGGTTCTTGCCTATGATCTATTAGAGGACAGATGCACGATTGACGTCATCATTACAAAGTTTTTCCCTCTCCCGTTTTTAAATGGCGGAAATTTTTGAGAATATAGATAATATTTTACGTGACTGGGGAAACGATAAGGTACAACAAAGGCTTGCCGAGGCATTGAACATATTAAGTTCGAGAAGCCAGAAAACGAAAGATAAAGCCGTTTCTTTTAGAAAATGATACAGAAATAATTTTCTAGCCGCCTCAGTCGGCAGTCGAGCGAGACGAAACCACACACAAACTTGGTCTTGGTAAGCCGAGAACCATTGCTTTATCTCGAATTGAACAAACCCAATAAACAAAATGTCTCTGAGATTAATTTATTTAAAAGATTCAACTTTTCCCAGTTTCAAAACAACTGTTGACACACTGATTGATGTCAGTGATGAAGCATCAAAACATCACCGTATAACCTTGCTTTCCGATGCGAATGCTCCTGTCCGTTTCAGGGCACAACAGCGAGCTAAATATAGCTAACCACAGCTCACGGTCAACAGTATCGCAGCTAAAATGTGTCTCCGACACTATATCAAGCTGATTTGAGAGTCACCAACATCTCCACCGTCATTTACGCTCTTTTCATTCAAAACTCCAATGAAATGGCCTCAAGGTTGACCGCAACCACAAGCTTTCCGAGGATATTTTTTCAACTCCTGTAATTTTTAAGGTAACGTCCAAGCGTTTCGGCTCACAGGGCTGCTCCAATGACAAAAACTGACTTGATTTTTCCAGCATTTTCTTCAAGATTTGCAGATTTTGCATTTCAATTCTGTTTTCGCTGTAAGTTCTTATTCAACGAGGAGCGACGCTCGAGTCAGGTTTGACAGTGGCGTGATTTTTCTCGATCAATCACAATTTTTTGCTACGCTAACAACCAATGAAATTGCTTCATTTTGTATAGATCACAGATCACGTCAAATGGCTTTTTCGTGCAAAGGCGGGGCAAAGGTGGGGCAAAAGGCCAGCTTTCGCGTTATGTTGAAATATTTTGAAACAAAAAGGGCTTTTTTATTGTATAAAACAAATAGATTTCATGTTGCCGTGCGTCTGATCCAGTAATAGATCACAGAAGACGTCACAATATGGTACGAGCATCAGTGACATACTCGGCTACGTCTCTTGTGCCACTTTTTTGTTCTTACCACATTTTGACGTCGTCTGTGATCTATTAATGAACAGACGCACGGCAACATGGAATCTATTTGTTAAGTAGATAGTGAGTAGCGTAGTCAATCGGAGAACAGCATTTGTGATAGAACGCTAGAAGATTTTTACTAAAACTCGATAGAAACACGTTACTTGTTTTTCTTTTATATTTATTTCGTAAATCAAACATACAAAAGCACATTTATTGTTTTTCGCCACATTAACTCTTGTCAACATTTTTGTTGCAAATGACGGAAAACATTTTCACTAAAGTAAGTTATGATGGGGTTCTCTGCGAAGCAGCCGAGAGTTTTGAGGACGAAATTAGTATAAAAAGGAAAGAAGAAGAAGCGAAAACATGCGAAGTCGCAATTTATCGAGGTATCTGAGGACGACCTCGACGTTATCACCAAGAACACAACAAAATAGAAAATAAAACTATTTGAAGGCAAGCACAAAATGACAACATAATGAAATTTTTCAACTACAAGTGATTTATTTTAATTCTAAGTACATTTGCAACAATTTGGGCATCAAATGAAATTAATTTCATTTCTTTTCATTGATTTTCGAACTGCGGGAATACAGATGAAATTGCGATTTGATCATTGCTGTTGTATATCACAATTTAGGCAATTGGAAATTTTCGCCCGAAAAAAATTTTAGATGACTGCAATGAAGAGAACACTACAGCACGAGGCCTTCGTCAAGTTGCCTTCGCCAGTGTTTGGATGCCTTGTCCTCGGCTTGTTTCACGCAAAACGCTTCATATCGATCGGTACAGGATGGATCGCTTGTCATTCCTCCAGAACCACTGTTCCCGCAGCAAATAAGCCAACTACACACCAGTAAATCAAAATTCACCATTTCAAATGCGATCTTGGAAACGGCGGCATGTTCAATTCTTGTCAAACTCAAAACTTCAATGTTTTCGTAAACAAAGATCTATAACGGCCGTCAGTTCAGTTTTGTTCAGTTTCAGTCAATATGGTTTTGTGTACTGTTCAAGAAAATTTGAGTACTTTACGAGAAGAACGCGTTTTTCACCCAATTTTCAGTGAGTTCTTTGTTTAGGCGAAAAGCATCATTTGACAGATTGACAGCTGAGGACTAGTGGCCAATCAAATTACTAAATTTGGCATGGTAGCCAATCAGACGATTGCTGGCGTTTGCATGTAGTACTTTGGTCCCTTCCAGACCAGTCGTTAAGTATTAACTATGTTGCCGCAAAAGACTGGTTAAAATGAGACCCTCGTTGTCGCCCGTTGTGCCAGCACGTGCTATGAGGCCGAGTAACTGACTTAATAAAACTGGAAATGTTCTTAACTGAAATGGTAGTACTAAAAGCGCTTCATAATACTTTTCAAAGTATGTAAATTTCGTAATCGGGAAACCAGTCACACATTCATATTTCACTGGCCACCGGAAATTAGTCACAGACACTTTGTATAAAAACGATTTGATTTGTTTGATCAAAGTAAGCGATAAAGGCATTAAGAAAGAAAGAGAAAACGAAACAAAACATTGCAGTTTGCGCCACGTTTATAATTGAACTGGATCAAAACTGATAATGTGTGCCTAAGAGGTACATGAAATATAATGTAGCGCATTTAAAACTCATCAAAGTATAGGTAAATTACGAGAAAAAAAAACAGCGTGTAGCATTTTCGTCTTTTTTACTTTTAACAGTCTCAGCCAATTACAACGATCCCAACAGACTCAGCCAATAAATTAAACTATTCCTCTGCTGCATGATTTCAGCCACGCAATATTTTCCGGCAATGAATTATTTTACCATTGGCTGATAGACAAATAATCGGTATCTATAATAATGCTCCGGCGTGCTGTACAAGAGAATCTTCACAAAGTAATCTACCTAAGTACGGGCAAAAAAAAAATTAACTTTAAAAACGAAATTGTCGGAGATCGCTTTATTTTGCTATCACTTTTGAAGTTTATGAATTATTTTCTTCATTAACACTTGACTCTGATGTTTTGCGTTTGCAACACACAAATAATAAATAATTCAATTTATTTTTGCTTATGCTTTTGAACATTTGCTTTTAATGAAAACCGCATTTCATTCGGCATCAACTGTCCACCGGTTCGACTAAATTGGCACTAGAAAGAATTCATTTATTGTGCACATTTAGCTCGGACCAATATTTTTGGCAGCATAAAGGCGCAATGGCGCGAGGACCAGCCTGAGTAAACAATTTTAGATATTGCTTCGATTGAAATATTTCGAATCTGAAGGGAACAGCGCTATGTTTAGGCATAAATGTAAGGAATTGATTAATTTTCATACAAACCTTGTAAAAATACCAATATAACACCAATAATCATCAGGCCCGCGATATAAGTCCTCTTCATTGTGATTCTGAAACAAAGCAATAAATGTATACGTAAAGAAAATAGTAATGCCTGCTTTATGCGAGAAGGTTCACTCATGAGTCAGTTTAAATCTTTACCTGACAGACGCCTGTCTTTGGCTATGCCTAATAGAGAATACGTTTTTCTTCTAAATGACAATGCCATGAATTGTGGTATGTGAGGAACCTGCATCATTTAAGGACAGAAGCGTAACAGGATTGGCGATTTAGCCGTGTAAACAATCCGTCTAAAGTAGAGCTACGAGAAAATTATTATTAATGCAGTTTGACAGCTTTCAGAGTAGATCCTCTGTTTTGGCTTGTCACTTTGACGTAACTCAAACCTCGCATCCTGCTTTTTGTTTGGTTGATGTTAAACGTTTTGTTTCCCATCTCGTAATAGGATAACAAAAATAAGAACTTTTCATGTTTTGTTCAAACAATAAATCTGCACTAAATGAGGTGATATTCTGCTTGAAAAAGGCTAAAATTTCATTGTTCATTTTAAAACAAAAAGAAGAGTTAGTGTTACTGAAATTGAAAAACAAAACGTATATTAAATAGTTTGCAACTCTTAATTTTCTCGTAGATATTTAGATAAGGTTATAGCAATATACATTTATTTTCTGAAGTAACTAATTGGCAACTCAAGAAATTCTCATTTTTCAGAAAATCAATTCCTTCAAAATTCACTGTGATCTGCGTTACGAGGGCCATTTAATTACTGACCTCAATGTCGCTGTTTATTTTTCGAGTCAACAATGGACAGAGCAAGTCGAAAAAAGTCAACAAAAAGCCCAGCGATTCTTCTTATGTGTATCACATTTGCTTCATATGTAGCTTTTGTAAAATTGTACGTTTGATTAGTCAGTTAACACTTCCGGAAACAATTCTGGGAAAATTTATTTATGTAGTGATATGAGCTTCATATTTTGTGCCCAAGAGTTGTTTGGTGACGCCGATATCTTTGCATTAACTACCAAAAGATCACTTTTTTTCTCGCTGTCTCAAAATATTTAGGTGTCTGTGATAAAACAACAATAGCAAAACATCAATAATAGTCAAGCTCGTCAATACGCTGGGGTTTTTTTTTTACTTCTGCCATGCCAGATATATTTTGTTCAACTTTGAAGAAACAAGTACATAATGATCATAACGATTATTATACGTGCTTCTCATTAAAGGCAACAGAGGATTTTTTTTTGTTCTCGTCGTTAAGAATGTTTGCCGAATCGTTATTTACATAAATACACCTTGCAAGAGAGGCAAAGATGTAACAACATAGGCGCTGTTTAAAAACCCACATGTAGTAGAAACCAAACGGATAATTACTGGATATAGAAAAATTTCCTTAATGTTCTTAAAAGAGGAATCAAGCATTTGCATTGGTATCCATTAGCTGATTAACACTACCTTTTACGGAGTTCAGCTAATTTTATGCATAACAAATCCCTTGACGATGGACTGAGCTTATAATCTCGTCTATCAGGATTTTATATATGCAGTTTTGAACAGCATCGATGAGCAACATTCTTGTCCCTCAAATCACTTATAATGCCATGGGGTTTAATGACAATTCATCGCGCTATTAATAACACAATTTTCTGGTGCACCCTGACACTAAAGAATAACAATGAATAAAAACAACAACAATACCCTTAATTCAGTAAGAAATCTTGGCTCAACGCAGGTTTCTCGGGTTTAGGCCGTGCTTGAGCCTCTTGTTGTGAATTAAAAATAACAAAACGAAGGAGACTCAATAGCAAATCTCATGCACCTTACCTGTTATCAAGAAACTCGTATTAATACTTGTTTCTTTTTCCTTGTTTTTGGACACAAAAGTGAGCACTTTGCTCTTTGGCCAATTTTTGCCGCATAACAGATGGAAATTTTACTCCTCTACAGTGCCAAGTGAGGCTGATGAAATTAAAATGTTAAAGCTTGTAATTGGCTTTTTTCATAGACCACTTGCAGGCGGTACCCTAAGAATCCAGTAATTTGATTGGTTCATGTAACTAACGGAGTTTGTTCTTTACATTATTTGCAAAGATTATGCAAGCGAATAGAGCGGTGCCAAAAATTGACTTTAAAAGTGCAAACGTTTCAATGTTGCTATTTTGTAAGAGAAAATGATCGTTTTCTCTTGTCTTTTGTCAATAATATGACATCATAATTTGAAACTTAGCTTCCGCTCCAAAATTAACCACGCAGCGTCAATGTTGCGGTCTTGACATCCTTGTTGATTCAGGTGATTTTCACCAAAATTGATAATTTTAAAGCCACATATTATCTAAATTTCAAATTAAAAGTCATGGTTGTCCGTTCTTCCTATAGAGTTTCTGAAGCCCCAATTCGATTACTACCGTTGTATTATTCTCAATTCTTACAACATCTAAAATGTTCTAGAACAGCCAGTGACGTTTGATTTTAGACAATTCTTGTGATCAGTCTTTTCAGTCTACTTCAGTCCCTTTAAGTTCACTTCACTAAATTACACTCCTACTCACTTTAGTCGCGTCTACATCACACCACTCAATTCACTCCAAGCCACCCCAAGTTGCGCTACCCCGTCTTACGCCACGTCACGCTACGCCACCCTACGCCACACAACGCCCGCCACACAACGCTTTACCGCGCGACACCATGCCGCACCACGCCACACCATGCCACACCGTGTCACACCACGCCAAACCACGCCACACCACGCCACACTACGCCACACCACACCACGCCACACCACGCCACACCAC
>CM042758.1:6796628-6818451 GCA_022496165.2 Catalaphyllia jardinei | reverse complement strand
CACACCACGCCACACCACGCCACCCCCACGCCACCACCACGCCACACCCGCCATACAACGCCACAGAAACATGTATCGATCATTATTACTTTTAGCAATAAAAGATTATGAGAGTGCGTGAGGATGATGCAAAACATATAAGAAAAGTGCGCAGAAACGCCTTCCAGAGGTGCTATCGGCTGTTGACGCAATATCCCAGATTTAAGGAAGATATACTATACAATTTAATGGCGATGATCGGTCAATAGTACAATAAAAAAGTAAACGATGGTTGATTTTGTCGAATGATCGAACAAGCGAACTAACTCTGTGAGAACCATTGAAGAACTCTTGATGAAATTTGTTCCGCGGACTTTCAAACGCTATTTTCGAAATTTTCTGCTAAAAGCCAACCACCAATTTGTAGAGATACTAACGACAACCTATATCTTTCTCTCCCACAGTATTTATAACATATCCGGCAAAGTCGTGCGATCGATATATAAGCTTACTGATACGTAAATAAGTCGCAACTATACGCCGCCAAACAACACTAATTTCTCTTTTGATTCAGATAAAAAAGAATGACTAATCCTTTAAAATTATCCCATAACAAAATTGTTAGACTCATAGAGTTTTTCGAAGGTTTGGAAGACGGGATTTCGACAAAAATTATGTGCAATAGTACCGAAAATATGCCGGCCACGTAATATTATCTGCAGACCGCTTAGGGAGCACATCCTGTTTGTTTATCCGACGAATTCCACGCTAAGCATTGGGAAAATTTACATCGGTGATTTGGAGTTACGACTTAAAACGTGTAACAATGTGAAATCGGTAATGTAATGAAATGCTTCCTTCCGCCTTGCTTCCCGAAGCTTCAAAAGGTCCAAACAATTCTACGATTTTCAATCGCCGGATCGAAGCCAGTGTTTTGGAGGTCATCACGTCTCGAAAACTGCAACACGTACTTCGCTCTAATAAACATGAAGCATTCTACAAAGTAAAATACAAACTGATTTAATAGAACAACCATACCTTGAACTCGAACGTTTTAGTTCCAAAATATGTTGGAACGATTAATTTTGCTTTCCATTTTCTCCGCAAATACAGAGAGCTTACTGAGGCGCCATTGTGTTTGGTTCCTGAGTAGACGTCATCGGCAACCGCCGCCCCAGACTCCCTAAAACTCGGTCGTGCAACACTTCAAGTGCGACTGTGAGAGGGCATACAAAATCGACGATTGAGGCAAATTCAAAAATTTTTACGCCAAAGTGCTTCAAATAACAAGTAGATTCGATTTAGCGAAAAAAAAAATTGGGGTTAGGTGTACTTTAATAGAGGGGACTGGTTAGGAAGCCCGGCAAACATCAAAGGGACAAACAGAGATGCCAATAAGATTAAGATTTATGTTGGAAAGTTCACTACCCAGCACAATCTTTTGTTTTACGCTCATACACTATGATTGAGTTACGTAGCCAACACGTTTTTTTTTAGTTCCTCAGTTCGGAGTAAACAGCTGTTGTGTTGATAAGTAAATGAAGATGGTGAATTTTGATCTCGGTAATAAAATGCGAAATATGAAATATTGAACATAATGATAAGGAAATATTTGCAATTGCGTGCTTGTCCATCGTAAACAAACTCCGTGCGTGATTTGAGTATTTTCTCTGGCCTAATAAATAACGTAGACAGTAATTAATCGGTTCAGGCTTACCCTTATCGATCTTGCCTTCAGAGTACACCGATTCCAAATATTCGACCGGATAAAGACTGACATGGCTATCTATCGCGACTGGAACAACGCAGCAAATGCAATCAAATACAGCTGTTTCCATGCACGGTTAGCATTCCAAAGCCAAGGCCATTCAAAGGCGTGTTTGAAGGCTTTTTATTGCTTACATGTGTGATGCACAATGTCAAAGCATAATTTGTGTACTAAAACATGTCGAATTACCCTCATAAAGATGACTGCAAATTCGAAGTTAAATTTCCAGCTAGATTTCACAAAAATGTGAGCTTGCTGGAACTTAAAAAGTGAATTTCTGAAAATAGTTCACAAAAAAGGGTCTTTTTGACCACCATTAAGTGGTCACCTCTTTTAAGCGGACGCGGTCACCTTTTAAACTTCCGAATTAGCTAATTTTATTGTAATTCATCTCTGTTAAACGGTAACCATGTTACAACTGCTGGTTTCGACCTGAGCAGAGCTTCATGGTCCACAGGCGTCCCAAACTCACGTCCCAAATATTAATGATTTATGTACGCGTATCGAGTGAGACGTGACTGACTTAAGTGCGCGGTGTTGTGTTACACATTGGGCCGTTGAGAATTTGCGACTTACCGGACGGGTGCACACTTTGGGAGAGGGTTGTATTTTAACGGAAATTTTTTGAATGTGCCCCCGTCCGTTAAGTGGCATTTGTCACGCAGGAGCGGTCGCTTATGTTGATTTCAAACTGTGCCGTAGTTCATTGGATGGTCACACGATACGCCGGAAAGTTGAAACCTCCAGCAGTGAAGCGAAAATCGTTCGAATTGGAGCGGAAAGTTTTAAGATTTTTCCAAGCCGACCGGAAAAGGGGACCAATGGACTATCCTTCTTTGCGTTGGAGGGAAAATCGAGCAGCGGAGTCGAACAGCGGCGAAAAAACGGCCTCGCGGTTCAGGTCTTTCGAAACAGCAGTGTCCAGCCTTGACTTCGTCTATAGAAAGTTACGACAAACACCTGAAAACCCCCCAAAAACCACGAAACAGGCAAAATGGATAACAGAAATCAGGCAAGGTGAGTTTATTTACTTAATTTTATTCAAAAAAGTAACATTCCATTTCATTGCGCGATTTTATCCTTCGTTATTATAAATTCCATACAATGCGTTGTAGAGCGCTCAAATTCTCAACGGCCCGATGCGTAACACAACACGGCGCACTTGAGTCAGGGGAGGTCATGGGTTCGATACCTGTCGGGGACTCAGATTTTTCTTTGTCCCACGCTCGTGTCATATTTCATATTTCGCATTTAATTACCGAGCTCAAAATTCACCATCTTCATTTACTTATCAACACAATAGCTGTTTACATTGTACTCCGAACTGAGGAACTAACAAAATAGAAACGTGTTGGTTACGTAACTCATGCATAGTGCATGAGCGTAAAACAAAAGATTGTGCTGGGTGGTGGACTTTCCAACATAAATCTTGGCATCTTTGTTTGTCCCTTTGATGTTTGCCGGGCTTCCTAACCAGTCCCCTCTATTAACTATGATCAAGACAAATTGGTTCAGTGTTTCAGTATCAAACTAGAACAACAGAGGTTTGATATTTTTTTTCCAGAATGCGCTTCGTCAGAGTATTAAGTAAAGAATATCATGCGCTAGAATGAGTTAAACAGAATGTGTTGGTTTAGTTCACTTAGTTAATTCTTTGGATCATATTTATGGTAAGATGCCTAAGTTACTTGAACAGTATGAGTGACATAGTTTACAAAAAATATAAAATTTTAGTTCATACAATAACGTTCAATATTATTGTTTTCCATCTGCAGAAATAAAAAAGCGGGGGCAGCTTTAGTGATAACAATTACTAGTTTATCATGTTGAATTCTCAGGCGGGTTACCGCTGTACACTCGTTCAAAGACTTTCGTTACCGGTCAGCTGGTTCCCCGTTCTCCGTTTCCTATTCCTTGTTACCAGTTTTAGTGACTTCCATGTCAAGTTCAAGTTTCTTGCCCTTCCGCCAGATTGGCTTCTTGTTTATTTATTCTGACCGTTAGAACAAGAGCCACTGATTCGTTAGTGTTAATTGCAACTGCATGTGCGTAAAAACAAAGTGGCGAGTTACCACTTAAAACAAACAAATAAAAATATCATGTTACATTTAAAGAGATTTCTTAAGGCATAAAACAAATTTGACTGCATAGTGTACGAAATGCTCTTTATAAGAGCTTTAAGACCAGGGGACTGTAAATATCGAGAATTATTATATGGCAAGGAAAATCCGAGCGTTTTGATTGGTTCTTTCTTGGTCGGGATTTTACCATACGGACCGTTTCCAGGGAAACGGTCTAAGCGTGTATTTTTTTTTCTTTCAAAAGCCGGCAAATATATTTTGCAGCTTAAACTACTAAAAGAAAACATGTAAAATACCCTATTCCTTTAAATAAAAGACGACAATGAATTAGCTAATAGTAAAACGAAAGAATTGAACGACAGCCTACCTACATCAGAGCTTGAATACTTTTGACTCAACACGTTCAACTATTTTCGTAACTACATTTGTGTGTAAGCTTAATGAAGAAGAGAACGAGACAGCAACAATTTCCAATATCCGACACCTCTTCACTTTACATGTAAGGAAGACCCTTTCATTTAACATACTAAAATACAACAAGTTTAAGTTTAAAAATAGAAAAAAAAAACTAGTATTGAAGTACAAAGCGAAGGTCATGCATTACTACACAAAACAAGTGAAAAAAACTTAGCCGATTAACGAAAACGAATTCAAAAAAGATGCTAAGCGAGAGATTTTGGCGACTCCAATCCAGTTGCACTTGAAAGAACTGTATGGTGAATTTTATCCCAACACTTTGGCTGCCAATCCAGTAAGTTACGCTGGCAAAACGTTCAGAAGATGTTCAATATTTTTTTTTTTAAAGTCGCTGTAGCTGGTAGCTCGCTCTTTCTGAGTTGCTCGCGTCACCATGCGCCGGAAGTCCTGAATTTAACTGACCGGAAGTGTGTTTGAAAGAAAAATATATAGCATGAGCCGAGTGCCATATAACAAACTACTTACTAACCTAGCTAGCTCGAGCCGTACTGGGGAATATTGGCCCTCGGTCGTTTAAATCCCTGCGCTCGGTCCGCACTGTCACGACCTCGGGCCAATATTCCCCAGAACGCCCCCGCGCTCGGTTAGTAAGAGGTTATAAATTTTCAAAACTGAAATTACCGATTTCATATTTCGCCAGGAGAAACCCTTTGGTCAACTATTTTCGAACTTGCCTGAGAGTTTTTAATTTTTAGAAATCCAAAAAAAAGTAGAATTGCGGTCTTCGCGCTATGGCCGCCATAAATTCAGCCGAAAGCTTGGACATATTCACATCACTCTCAGCGAAAGACGGCTTAGTCAATCAAAATGATCTTTTATATGTATATTTGGTATCGTAATTACAACACAAAGATGTAAAAATATTGCCAAAAACTGCATTTTCACTTCGGGTTAGAAGCGCCCGAAGATTCCTAATTTTTGCAATTTAAAAGGAAACTAAAAATAGGGCAGTTTTGAAGGCAATTTTCGTACCTTGGTACATAGAAATTGCAAGTAAAAAATACATTTTTGCAAGGCCCTATTATTGCTTTACAACATATAAAAAATTCAGCTTGGGCAATTGAAGAGCTAAAACATGTATAAGGAAAGGCTTTTTACGCGTAATTTACACTACAATTGTCAGCGTCACGCAAGCACAATTTTCACACGCGTTTAGACGAAATTCAAGGCTTATAAAAGCACTCTGATACACGGTTTCGCCCAACGAAACTACACTCCGGGTAAGATAAAAAATTTCAACTACACCTCGCCCGAAAAAGAAACTGCGAATTCTGAAGACAATTTCAAAACAGGTAACGAACTATGGGCGACCCTTTGACCTTCCATGACATTCGAAAATCAAAACACGGCAGCTCTTAAATGACTTTCATTCGTCGGAATAAACGTGTTTTGGCTTTCGTTTCCTATGATAACATATCCTGAAGAAAATTAAGTTTGGCTTTTATTTTTGGAGACATCCACCCGCAATATATTAAACAAGAACAGCTGGATTATTTTTGAAAATTGACCTGTTTAGCATTTAGACGGTTACGATAAGCTGCAGTTGATCGCCGAACTACACATAAAAATTCGCTTTTAGAAAACGGCAGTATTAACAAGGAAGCAACAACCAAATGATGTACTCAATGCTTAGCTAGGAATTTTTCCTTACCTTGGTGAGTTTTCCCTGACAAGAAACCACGGCAGGTTTTGCTAAACACAGAGCATGTCGCACGTAACAGTAACGTAACGTAACGTAACGTAACGTGTAGCTTTAGTTGGGAAGTACCTGCAGTGGGCGCAAGTAAGGTTTGGGAGCAATAGACAGGCTGGCTGAAGTATCCCGCCCGGATGGTTTAGACTTAACCATATAATACTCGGATTAAGCCAACACACATCAACTCAACGGTTTAATGGTGGACAACGTGTTCTTAACCAATCTCTTGCACGCATGCGCCAATGGGTGATACACTACAATCCCTCCCTCGTTTGAAATAGATCCTGCACTGAAAACTAAGGGTGAGAATGGTTCTCGTACAATGAGGGATTTAACAAACCAAAACTGTTACAGGTAACAACAGTCTTTCTTAAAACAATAACTGGAACAAGAGCAACAGAGCGAAATGTTCATAGTCCTCGCTGGGCTTATTCTTAAGGCATAACATTACAAAGTTATCAATCATGCCTGTCTGATGAAAAGTTCTGTTGCTAAGACATAACAAAGTCCTTAAACCGTGCTGGTAATGTCCTAGATCTGATAGGTCTGGGTGCAGTGTCCTTGGTAAGAGTCGGGTTCTGCCGCACTCCCGACCACTGTCAGCTTCTTCTTAATAGTACAAGTTGAAACTTTTACCTGAAACATATGTGCAACAGTGCTGCAAAATAAGTTTCAGTAGGCGTTGCGCCGTGTGACATTAAAGGTCGAAACTTGTTCGGGAACGTTGAAACTGGTCTCTAAATTTGTTGTTCCGGTCCGGTTTCTGATTGGCGTAGCGCAGCAAGACCGAGCGAGACGAGACTAAGCCCGTGTTTTCACGAGAGATGTTTACCTTGGTTTTGTTTTTACTTTACTGACTGGAAGTGAAGTTTTTAATCGTGTAAACACAGTAATAAACCTCGGTAAATGGCGGCAAAATCTAAAGAAAGCCAATCTAGGTTTGTCGACAGTTGAACGCCTTATCAGGCATGGTTTAGCTCAGTAAACGACGGCAACCGAGGAAAAGCAGACGTTGTCGCGACATCTTGGTAGCAAGTGTTCAGGCGTTCAGCGTGAAAGAGAAAGATTCCTTCTGATATAAGTAGGCTTCAAGTCAACGGGCAAAGAGGCTAAATTAACTCATGTTTACGCAAAAAGAATCCTGGACTGCCGTTTCCCTTTCATCAAGTACCGTAAGGGTTTCCTTTCTGTTGGAAGTTCAGTAGGTCGGTAGCGGTGTACAGGCAGGCGCAACTAAAAGAAGACCTACCCCAGCGAGAGAGAAAAAAATCATAATCGAAGTCTATGGAGAACAAATTAAATTGTCAGAGCGGCCCTGAATAAGAAGAAGTACCGTTAAACGTTTACGTAGCCCGTGCTCCGCGGCAGATGCCGTTTCAGGTGTTTTGCGAGAAGAGGCTCAGCGAGATATCAAAATTTTCTTGCCATCTACAGAGCTTTGGGTCGACATCACCGCCTGCAAATTGACAACAACCCGCGTTCGGCATTGGATTCAGAAAATTTAAGATTTTCCAATAGTTTCTGTACAACATTACAACACTTGCTTTCCGAGAAAATCTCAAAGCGCCCGTTGTATGCGGCCTACTTTAGTTAATTAGTTCCGTGTAAACAGCGTCTCTAATAACTGCGATTTAGTTACGAAACCTCAGTAAGCAGTAACCGTAGTAAACCTCCCTCGTGAAAACACGGCATAAGTGGTGTTATTATACATTGAACTTTCTAACTCTTTTTTGATTGGCTGAAAGCGTACGGTGAATTTTCGAAATCAGCACCCGTGACGTCAAAACTGCAGATTATACAATAATAATAATGTCAATGTCACTCAATGTCAGACCGCAGTGCATGATTTCTAAGGGTAATTATGTCAAGTTCGCGCGTTTTGTGTTGCATGCTTGCCGTCAGGGAAGAAGCAGAAACATGACTTCAAAGATTTTGCGTTCAATGTATAATTTAACAATTATTAGATTCAGTTTTGTGGTATCCAGAATAATCAAGGTCTCGGTAAGAGTTATAACCCTTACCTCGACCATGATTTTTCTGGATATCACAGAAACCTTATCCAATCATTGTTCATTGTACAATGAAACTCTTGATTTTATCACCAGCGCAATAGTTGCGACTGTTGCAGAAATTGACCGAGGTTCTGCTTTACGTGATACTTGCCTCGCAACGGAAGTTCAAAAAAGTTTCACGAAACCGACCATGTTACACGGTGCAACGCCTGCTGAAACTTGTTTCACAGCGCCGTTGCACATAAGTTTCACCTAATAGTTTCAACGTGCAACAGCGGCTTCATCAATAAAATCGCCTTGTTGTGCCGCGTGTAAGAAAACCTGCGTTAAGCCTGGTTTGCATATAGTCGTTTCTGGCGGTATCCATTTTTCGTATAAAGCCTGGTTTCCATATAGTCGTCTCTGTCGTATGAGTCGTCTCTGGCAGTTTCCACTTGTCGTATAACTTATCATTGGCGTAGTCTCTGTCTTAGAACGCAATTCCATCGTGAAGACAGTGTCACTGCTTTTGTATGGGTCGTTTTGGATAATCGCATGAGTGTTTCCATATGGTCATTCCAGTCGGACGACAGGTACGACAGAGACGACTCTATGGAAACCAGGCTCGTTATACGAAGAATGGAAACCGCCACCGCCTAAGTATCACGTAAAGTAGAACCGCTGTCTATTTTTGCAACGGTCGCAACCATTAAACTGGTGATAAAATTAAGAGTTTCACCGTACAACACCACTTAGCGTGGCTTCGCTCGGTCTTGTTGCGCTACGCCAATCAGAAACCAGAACAACAAATTTAGAAACCAGTTTAAATCTTTAATAATCGATGAATAACCAGGAGGCATAATTAAAAAGTTAAAGGACGTTCTCTGGTTAAAAAGTTTTAAAAACTAAGCTTTCGACTGCCAGTCTGCAATCTTTAAAAAGTGAGGTGTAAAAAGCAGAGATAAAATATATATGTACAAAAAGGTGAGAGAATAGCGAATGAATATATTAAATAAATACAATAACAAAAAAGAAATACTTGTGCGACAAGAAAATGCTAATAACAAGGATAAGATTACAATAAAATTGAGTATTGTCTTGGTAGCTGCTTAGAATTGTTGTCTGCCTGGCTGGTAATTGCAGTGTGCCAAGATTCCAGCGTTTTTCTTACGCGTGAATTGCCTCTGTCGATGACGCGTGCATTCTCAAAATCAATAGTGTGGCCTTCGAGCCACGCATGGCTGGCAATATTAGAACCACTTTTAAAAACTTTAGTGTTTCGTATGTGTTCCTTTTTTCTAGTGTGTAGGCATATACCCGTTTCTCCAATGTAATTCCATGTGCAGTCCGCACAGGGGATTTTATAGACAACGTTCGTTTGCCGATCTGATGGAGGTCTTGATTTGGGAGACGCAAATTCCTGTTGCAAGGTCTTAACCGGTCTGGTGGTGGCTCGGATGCCGTTGTTCTGGAGAATTCTTGTAAGTGGTTCAGTGACACCTTTGATGTATGGTAAGACTGCGAAGCCATTTTGGGAGTCTGGTGGGTCTGTCCACTTAAAAAAAAAAACATTCCCACCAACTCTTCAGGGGAAGGAATGACTTCAGAGGTGGATTTCTTCTTTAAGATGTTCGAAATAGTTGCTGATGGGTAGCCATTTGATTTTAGCGCGTTAGAAACGTGGGTCAGCTCTTTTTTTACTTTTACTTTTTACTGCTGTTTTTATATATTTGTTGCTGTTTCTTAATTATATTTTATAGTATTCACTGAGGAGTTGGAAGAAATTGTACTTGCGGAAAGATATAGATCTGTAATAATCAACACTGAAGCGCCTTGAAATGAGAGCATAAAGGCATACCAGCTGCAAACAATGGAAAATAATAATCAATAGCTGTTACTTCATAATTTTACACAATCATTTATCAACAATTTAGGACGCGTTCTTATACAAAATATGAAGTAAGATGTGTTCTGGTGAATACCGCTGACCGGTAATGGCCCATGGCAGAAAGTTCCCTCGAAGGTCCTCTCGAAAACAACAGTGTTTCCTGCCATCTGGGCTCCATAAATTGGGGTAAAATGATTAACTTATTGAAGTCTGCTAGCTCTGAATGTTGCATTATTCCATCGTTTAAAGTGAATGGTGTCGTTTGTTTGAGGAGTACGGCAAAAGGCATAGGTGAAAACTTACGCCTTTGTTAACTTCATGTCGGCTTGCATTGGTACGACCAAACCTGACATTAGTGAGCTGAAATAGGGAAATGGGCTGCTGGTGGAGATGAACAGAAAGACTAGCTGGAAGACAAGGTTTAGGGGACTGGATTTATGAATAATACGAGTGCTATGCGTAAATAACCAGCTCCTTCAAGGCGAGTCAAACATTGGAGAAATGAAGCAAACGTAAAGTAAGCTCCAGTTCCATTCAGTTTGTTTCAAAATTCATGGTCATAAACGATTGTTTTCAGTAGAAATTTACTCAACGGACTGACTGCTGTCTTGGTCTTCTTCTGGTTTTTCTAGAGAACTGAGGAAATTTTAATTTTGGCAAAATTTAAAAAACCTGATTTTCATGTTTGTTTTTGCTGATTGCCCTGAGAACAAAATAAGCCCGCCCCGCAGAAAGTTTTACAGATTTAGTAACTGGAATGTTTATTGTAAACTATCCATGTAGTTTCAGTTCTAGAACTGATGTACTTTTAGAGAAACTGAGAGAAACATGTTGCTTGTTTCACCCACAAATTCAAATGGTGGAGACACTGTGTAAGTAGTTGGCCGTTTATTCCACGTGTAATATATATAATAAAAAGCCACATACATGGAGGTAACCTATGATAATAGTTTAACATTTGGTGCAAGTCTCAAGTTGCAGTGTTAAATTGGACTTGAGAAATAGGGTTTTGAATTTGTCAATTTTTAACATCATTTTTAGTTAAAAATTGAGTTCTTAGGCATTAAAAAACATTCATGGCAACAATTAAGTTATGACCTGAAAGACATTGACATTTTTGAACATCCCCCATGGGGACCTACTTCCATGTAAATTTGAGTGGGGGGTCAATCTTTTTTATTTCCCACTTTGTTTGATTCCTGTTTTAGAAGCAATTTGACATTGACGAACTCAATCCTGACATACTTCATGTATCGAAACATTGGTTGACCTTGCTTATCAAATCATCTTTTCAAGTCTTTCTCGTGGGAAGGGCGATCGCCCCATGGTTAGTGTAATCGACCCCGAGGCGGGCGGTCCGGGTTCCTGCCGCGCCGGGGACATTGCGTTGTGTTCTTGGCCAAGACACTTTACTCTCAAAGTGCTTCTCTCCACCCAGGTGTGTAAATGGGCAATGGCGAATTTAATGCTGGGAGGTAACCCTGCGATGGACTAGCATCGCATCTAGGGGGTGTAGAAAATACTGCTAATCGCTTCATGCTACTGACAGCTCCGGCCTGATGACCCATTGGCTCGTATGCAGATTTTACTTTTTTTGTACCTTTCCAAATGCTTTAACAAGCTTCCCATCATCCGATTTGATCACTTTGATACTTTTTATATACCTTCCTCTAGGCCATGTTAGTCTAAGTTTTTAACCTGGTTTTTATAAGCTGAATTAAACAGTTCGGCACAGTTATCAAATTTGATAATTCCACAACGTCACAGCATGGTGGCAATTCATAACTCGGTGAATTTTCCGAAAACATCAACATTGTTCGTCTAATCTTCGGTTGCGTTTGAGTTGTATACCCATAGTTCCACGTGATTAACTCGAGAGGAAATCAAACTTTACGAGTGCACAAAATGGCGGCCGCTGGTTGAGTGATAGTGCAAGTGTTTGCTCGATGGTTAGAGAAGACTGCCCAAATTAAAGATGACAGTTCATTTCAGGTAGGTTTGGACTCTTTGCCGTCAATTTTAAGGCAGTTATCCATTTTTGTGGAACACGTAGAAAATATACCGTGTCTCTTCTTTCGATTCATCGCTTACTCATCTGAGGGCACAAAGAACTCTATGAGGGCACTGTGTTTTTCTGATTTACTGTCTGACTCCGTTACTGACGGCCATGTTTAATTTCCTGTGCTTCTAGAGAATGAGTAGTGTCAAGTGGCAGAATTATGGATATTACTTACAGAAATAGCCTCTTTGTGTCATCTTTGTGCAAAGTCGGCCAAAACTAAAACGAAATCAGGAAAGAGAAAAAAATTGTTCGGGAATGAATTCCTCCCTTATGGTGTGAAATTAGAAGAAGACGTTGACTCTGTACACCTGCGTCTAGTGTGTCACTCATGCTCTAGTTATTTTTATCGTTTGAGAAGTTCAGGTCATCTTCCCGAATCCAATACTTTGCCATTAGCGTGAAAGCTACAGGTATTCGAGCCACATAGTGAAGAAGATGAAAATTGTGTGGATGAATCACTCTCACGAAGGTACACAATGTGATACGCTGTGCATTGTCGTTTTAATTTTAGAATAATTTTCAGTAACTTGATGTAAGTAACTTTGCAATATTTTGGTTTTTGCATTACTTCACTTGTCCAAAAATCTAGCACATAATTTTCTTACTCAATAAGCTTGAGAAGAATAATTAACAATTATTCAACGAAGTGGAGGTAAATATCCACCACTTTCACCGACATATATAATTGTTTTAGTATATACCACACAAGCTGAATAACTAGCGGCCAAAAAGTAACTTTATTTGTGACAATACACTGACAAAAGTCATTTTGTTTTTCTTCGGCTGCTCGGAGGTGAATAGTACTTGGCTAATCACCTCCGAGCTAGCCAATCATCGTCCGCGAAAAGTACTATTCACTTGTGTGGTATATACTAATTATTTATTAGTATACATACACCACACAAGTGAATAGTACTTTTCTCGCGCGCTGATTGGCTAGCTCGGAGGTGACTAGCCAAGTACTATTCACCTCCGAGCAGCTGAAGAAAAACAAAATGGCTTTTGTCGGTATATTGTCATTTAGTTTGTGTGGTATATACTAACAGTCCAGTCCATATCCATTTCTGGATATCTTTTTCCCGTGATATGATTGGACGAGAAGCCACCAAAACAAAGCAAGGTTGGCCGTGAGAAACTGGGGTCAGTCATTTGGCGGCATGAAAATATTTTCAAAGCGGCCATATTGAAACGAGAAAAATTCACGCAGAAAGTACATTGCAAGACAACATTTATTGCTATATTTCTACTAAATCTTACATCATCTCTACACACATCTCCTCTGTGTTCTCACACTCCTTAAGAGTCTCTCGAATTTTCTGTAGCATAATGTCTTGGTGCACTAGCCGTCCCTCGATACGCAAAGTCGCTGGGATAAATGCCCCGCCACCTGCCTGCCTGATTTTTACGTATTTCTGGGTTGATGGAGGCTTTACTGGTAAAGATGGCTCTCCATTGACAGTCCTGTCTCAAACGAAAATGATAAAAATAATGAATGAGCGAAAATGAAAGACCCAGTCAAACAGTGAACGAACAAATTTTATCGTTATTGTTCTTGTTTCCCTGTATTACCAAAATTATTCTACAGAAGCATAGCATTTTGGTTGAGTGACTACATGTAGGTGAAGACTAAGCCAAAAGTTGTGCTCATACCTTAATTGTCAAAAATGAATAAGTCGAATAATTATTAATGTTAGGGTTAAAGGATCAAAACCCTTAATCCCCAATCATAAAAGGATAATTCTGCTTTCTCATCTCCATACATTCATTATGACAGTAGTGGGGAAGAATTCTTTCTATGTCATGAGAATTCATGATGGCTGATTTTATTCTTGATTCTCATAACCTTCCTGATTGATTAAGCAATGATATGACAAGGAGAACTTTGATGTTGATCACTATGGGGGCTTAAAGGCTTAATTGAAATTCAAGACCATATAGTAAAATTATTGGCTTTATTTAAACATGAATATTATTGTTGGTTTGAAAATACTTTTTGTAGAATAGAGTAAGGTTCCTGTTGTATAAATATCTTCATAATTTATGCGTGATATTTTCTTAACTGATTCATATTTACAAAAACTTTACAGTACAGTACAGTACAGTACTATACAGTACAGTGTATGTACCATTTTTCTTGCGCATTTTGAGCGAATAATTCGTTAAAAGGCCTAACTTTATCAGTACTGGTTAATATTTTGTTTAAACTGACACTACAATTTTCATATTCTCCATGATACACCAACTGAAATAAAACTTGTAATTGTGTCACTCCTGAAAATATCCACACTCCACACATGGCAGGTTATTGTTTCATTTGAACACCCATCCACTAAAAATTCCAGTCTAGGGTCATATTTTCATTTTTAAACTTTTGCCTTTTTATGCCCCTCTTCTCCCCTTGGATTTTCCAATGACCCCATTGGGTTGGTATGATTGTTTTCTGGAACCATACATTATTCACTTGCAGTTTACACACTGTATGGTGAGCAAACCTTGTGACAGAACAACATCAAGATTGTCTGGAAAATAATTATGTGGACTGATCATATGAATGTAAATTCAAGAACTCTATCCACAAGCAACTCTCTTTTCAAATATTTTCAGAGTAAACAAAATAATGTAATTAACAACAATGGAATGAATAAATAATTAAGCTTAATAAGAAGATATTCATATTCTAGTATTCTCGTGTGGTGGAGGGAAGGGAGATTAGAAGAGACGGGCAATAGGCCAATTTACAGTTGTTGGTTGAAGCGAGGATGGAGTCAACCTTGTTTAGAAACAACTCTTCCTGCTTTCTTGTGTAAATCATATTTTTTTTTTTTTTTTTACAATTAAACTACTTTTAATACAATACTTACTAAGAATTTACCTATAGCACGCTATTTACACTAAACTACTTACAATACAATGTTTACCCTACGCTAACCTACAATACCTTTCTTTTTTTCCAACAACAATACGCTTCATACAACACTTACGGGTAACTACAATACTTATACTGATGTTATTTAATTACAACTGATTTCTACAGGATATATTCTATTTAATTTACCTAACTGCTGAGATGGAAATTTTTGTTTGTTTGTTTGTTTGTTGTGATTGCGAGATGTAAGGGACAAATTGGAACCAAACGAAACCTTCTATTTTCAACATAAAATTTAGTTTCCGGACAAAAGCATCCCAATTACAGGCACGTTGGTTGATTTTCTGAAAATGAAAGTAAAATTTGGCATAGAGGAGGCAGAAATTTAGTTGTTTAATTTTATTATCGTGTTCAGTAGCTGCTCCGAAGAGTATTTCTTTTGAGTTTAATGTGATGGTAGAGTTTTCCTTTTCATTAAACCAGCATAGCACTTTCCGGAAAAAGTCGACTGCAATTTGACAATCTAAGAAAGGGTGTAGTAAAGAGTCATCATCCCCGCAGTAATGACAGCTCTTATTGTTTTGAATTCCGTATAAATGTAATTCTTTCTTTGTGATAACAATTCGATGAGCAAGTTTATAGAAAAATTCCTTTAATTTATTTTGCTTACTAATAGACTTTATCCGCTTAAAAATTGTGCTCCAAGAGAAAGTGAACTGTGGAAGGTCGCGTTGCCACTTGTTAGGGCCAGTTGCGCAAGGTTCCTTCCTGTTCAAAAAAAGCCAATAGTAATCTTTACATGTTAATTTGGATAGGTCGATCAACAGCGACGGTGACAGCTGAAAAGTAGAATTCCCTGGAGTAAAAATTGAATTGGTGCCAAGAGAGTCTCTTGCCTTTTCCAGCAGTCGCTTAGGAATAGCCGACAGAATATGAAAATAGGTGAGAAAATTTGACTTAACTGAAAATTTCCGACAAAAATCTGCAAAATTCAAGTAACTAATAACTACTATTGTTCCAGCATAATTTCCGTAAGAAAGAAAAGGTTGGTATCAAAACAAGGTCACCCCCTAGCCTGGTATTCATACTACACGCACAACTGTAAAATAGTCTATTGGTGACTTCTTGCATGCAAAAGCACCCATACACCTTATTCCAAAATGGATGCCACTTTACTGTTCTTTTGTTTACTTGCAAATTAGCTCTTATTGCCCGGTTCTTAGAATCGAAATTGAAAAGAAAATTTACCTTGAACGGGGCTAAATGGGCTAATTTGCAAGCAATACTAAAATGGTGGCAATTTTGGAATAAGGTTAACATTGCAGTGTACCCACAGTACCAAATGCGAGTGAACTGGAACCTCAATAGTTTACTGGGAGAAAATCTACATCTAAATTCAGAACATATACTTTAGTAAAATATACTTCAATCAATCATCCTGTCCCTCTTCCTTCTGAAGTCAATAGTTTCTTTGACAATGTTTGTTGATAAACATACACTGTTGAGTCAATTCAACCTTCTTGTTCCTCTTCCTCAGTAATACATATTTCGTCCTGTGCTGTTTGTTGTTGTAGCTCCTCAATAACTTCATTATAAAACATGATTAAGTGATCCTTTTTTACTTTACTGTGTTGTACTTTCAATAAGTCAAATTTCTTTAACAGGACTTCTCTGATATCTTCGTCTGAAAATTGCTGTAGCTTTTCTGCATTTCTTTTCACGATTTCCACTTTGTTGGCATTTTTAATGTCTTCCGCTGAAGCCCCCTCCTCAGCTGTCACAAATAGCGTTTGCACTTCAGCTTCACCTCTTTTCTTGCCATCTAAGAAGTGCGTGTTCAGCAGTTTACTTCTGTTTTTTTTTTTGCAAAACCTCTTCATAGTTTTTCAGTTCTTGATCCAGTGCAGGGCCTTCCAAAGATTTGATTTCATCTGAATATTCTCCTTTGAGATACCTTTGTTTCAGACAAAAATAATTTTGCTATGCAACTACAGTGTATTAGACAGTAGAGACAACAGAATTTAAATCAGGTACGGTGTTCAACATACTGTGCCTCTCCTTTCGCAGTTTAATTCTCCAGGGAAGAACTTCATTGTTAAAATCATATTTCCTTCTGGATTGAGCTGACTAATCTTTAGGATTTCGTAGACCAATCAAAGAGAAGAGCCAATTCCGCACCTGGAAACAAACACCATGTAAACAATTTACAATAAATACTTACCCCCCCCCCAAAAAAAAAAAAAAACAAAACAAAAAAAAAAACAAGACAAATTCATTAAAAAAGGCTCCTATGATTCAATATGCTGCACATATACACCTGTCTGTTAAACACACAGTTCCAAAAAACAGCCAGTCATTGGACAATGTGCAATGGAAATGCCACAGACTGGTGTCAGACATTATGTTCACACAAATTAAACACGCGATCACAGAAAAGTTTAAAGTCAAACTCACAAGTTTTTTTACTACTTTTAAAAAGGAAACACAGCATGTGATTGAGTCTGACCACATTTTTGTCTTTCTGTTACATGTACACACCGTATGCCCGACCAAAATGTGGACTTGGCCATAAATTGTTGAGTAACTGAAAGATAGAACCACTATTTACAGCACTACACTCATAACGTTTCATGTGACTATAAATTATAACATGTTTACACCAAAACATTTATGATCATCCATGAGCTAGAACGAAACGAAAGTCGAAGTTCATGAAATGATTTCTGACGTAAGTGTAAAGATAGCACCAGATCGAACAGCATCAACAATTTCAACAGTCGTGCAACAACACAAAACCCTCGTGCAACAGACAAGAATCTTCCCAAAGCAAACGCAAATTTATCATAGTTTCAAGCAGTATTTTTTGTTCAAGTAAAAAAAAATGCTACGTACCTCAAATGTTCAATAAATCAATGAAGATTCCATTCAATCGGCGTTCACTATGCGGGCGTCAACCTAACTTTAAATTCACTTCACTCAGCATCGAAACAGTGGAAGCCATCTTTCTTTTCTTTGATGCGTTCCCAGAGGGTGCATCGACATGTGTTCCAGAGGTTTACGGGATATATCAACAAACCTCAAGTGCCAGGCAGTCAAACCTGTGGGACGAGTGCGATTTTTGAGGGACTATTTGCGAACGCCATTTTGATGACGTCATCAAATAGCCAAAAATGGATATGGACCGGACTGACTAAAACAATTATGTGCCTCAGTGTTGGTGAAAGTGGGGGATATTTACCTCTACTTCGGTGAATCATTGTTTATTATTCATTCAGAATATTTCCTCGTTTTCTGATTGGTTAAAACCACACGCATAATTCACAATAACCAGCTGCTGTTGACCAAATATTGAACCAATGACGTTAAAAGTGCAGTCCGCTTCAAATTATTGAACCGATGACGTCAAAATGACGTGAGAGTATTGACGTGTTCACTGAGAAAACCTGGGGAAAAGGTTGTGAAGAAACTATAGTCAGAAAGGCCGACCGTACGGTTGTGTTATACACGTCTTTGGTGAGCAGAAAAACAAAGAGAGAAATGACGAAACTCCTTTAAGGACGGTGAAATATTTTGAATGAATAATTAAGCAATTATTGAAGTCAGCTTTTGTAGGATATGTAGAATTCTGCAGATCTTGGAGGGTGTTATCCACCTCGGCCTTCGGCCTCTGTGGATAACACCCTCCTTGATCTGCAGAATTCTTCATATCCTACTCAGCCTCATTCAATAATTGCTAAATATTGTTTTACATGTAGGGTGATTATTAAAGCATCTCTACTTTCATTCGTTTTATTATATAGATACGAGTGTTTTACTGGAAAATATACCACTCGTAAAATTCATAAAAACTACATCCGGGACCCGAGTGGTTTATTTTCCATAATCTCACACCTGTTTAACGATGATTTCATTGATATCAAGTTTGTCTCTTAAATTGTACTTAAATTCGTTGGTGTATCATCGAAATATCTTCGGTTCTTCCTCGAAAGTCTTCGGCAATCTTTTTCTTCGGAAATTCTCATAAATTCTCGGAAAATGTTCGGGAACGTTCGTCTGGCCCTCGGAACAATTTTGCAAAAATATTCTCGTGGCAAGAACAATATCTCACTCGTTCGCTGCTATTGTTCTCGCACTCGAACATAAAATTCATATCTTCTCGCCACCGTATAATATCCTCTATTTATTTAATGGTCCACAAAGGAAAACAAAGGGAAAGAAAAGATATTGCAGGACAGACATTTGGAAAATAATAATAATAATAATAATATATAGATTTTTAGAGCGCCATATCCTAAAAGCTCTATGGCGCTTTACAATTTTAGTGCACGAATAAGTGCTACAGTATTAAAATATCCTGGTATGAGATGATTATTGGGAGATATGAATTAATTTTCAACTAGTAAGAGTATATGCATCTCTATAATCACTTAGTTGAGTAATAATACTAACATCCATTACGTTATTTACAATATTATTGATATGCAAAATAGTTAATGAATACCCTGATTACTATTGTTTACTTTGAAATAAATGTAAAGGTAGTTGGTCGCCGGGGGGGGGGGGGGGGTATTCCCATATCTAGGTTATATAGGTACGTGCCGCAGAATATGGGTATTTTAGGTTCTCGGTCCTTAAGTAGGACCTGTTCCTAGTGTGGTCCTTAGGTAGTGTTACGTAACTAAATTGTATTATATGACAGTGGAGAGTGAAAACGTCATCCTGAACGAATGTTTGTTCTTAAATTTGATGTATCCGTTTAAATAGTAACAAAATGATTGGTATCAGTTTTCACTTTCTTAGTCCTTAAATAGGGTTAGGGTTCAGGGAACCTTCGCGGCACACCCCTATCCAAAATTCGCAGGAGTGCCCTCCCCCCCCCAGGGGGTGGTCGTATCACTTCTGGCCACTAGGACTGTGGTTTAGTCAAGGTTGGGCATGTCTTTGGGAATACGGACGGATATATAAAAGTTTAGTAGTGGTGCCTAAGCTAACAGGGGCGTCACAAAGCCAGGAGGACCCCATAAAGATTCCCAGTCCAAATCTTCGCATTGCAAACTAATAGGCGGGTTGATAGATATTGCCAAAAGACAGACAACTTCTGGCTGGATTAAAAATGTTAAATGAAAGTACTTAATAGGAGTGTGTTTTAAATATTTGGGTTAAATGGTTGCAACCTTCTTTGTCCTAATTATAATTTGGAATCTCCTTATGAGATTTCATTTCAACCATTAAGTTATATTTTAATGCACCAGTTTGGGGGTACTTTCTTTTGATTTTTCAGCTGTTTGTGTGCAATAATAATTTTGTGAACATTAAATTTATTAAGTTTCTCTATTTTCTGTTTGATCCGAACTGTACTTGCCATCTTTTTAACTCAAGATACAACTTTTTTTAATCTACCTGTTGCCATGCACTGTAAACAAGCCCCATGTCAAGATGTATCAACAGTCCTTTGCGACCAGTTCTCTATTCAATACAATTTAAAGGCAGCAAATTAAATTAGCAATTAGTTTGTTTGGTTTACTCTCCTGACCTTTGTTGGGTATCAATGCTCTTGCTAAAATGAATGTATTTATTTAATTGAACATAAATGTACTCCTATCAAATTGAATGCATTGATTTCTGCTTGTTGGGGTTATTTGATTATTTTATCAAGTGACTGCAAATGACCGACTGACCGTCCGACCGAGTGGCTGGCTGGCAGGCTGGCTGGCTGGCTGTGAGGAAACTAAAGTTTGTCCGTTTTTGATATTTTTTCCTTTGTGTATTATTTGTAGGTATTTTTGAGAGAGCCAGGACCAGCATGTTTCCCTAGGTGGTTCAGCTTTTGATAGAAACATCGTGAATATGGATGGCATCCTGAAGGACAACAGAAGGAATTTGCTATTTGAGCACTTTGTGGAAGTGGCATCGAGATCTGATGTACGTATAATGTTCAGTGGTTTATGCTACAGAGGGAGAGAGAGCTCAGGAACAGGACGTAAACAATGCTTCCAAGAAAGGTCTAATGTTTAAGAAAATAAATATCTTCACAAAATTCCGATCGGAAAAAAAAGAAATCCGTACCATATTCGAGCACTCGAGGTTTATTTTCGCCGCGACGCTTTTCGTCGATAGAAATGCGATTAAGCTTTTCCAATTTGTTATGAATAAGGACTGGCTCTTATTCTCTTACCCAGGGAAGATTTCTACTTCTCTTTATATTCCTATTCGAAACCTTACTTGTGTTTAACCGTCCAAAAACGCAGAATCAAATGTTGAATTTTTAGCCGCGCCGAGAGGTTTTCGCACACAAGTAGCCGCCACATTGAAATGGAGACGGTTGCTATGAAAACGTGTCACGTGAACTTAAAATTGGTGTTTGATTGGCTAAAAGTTTGTTTTGGTCCAGGTTATCAAATTTGATAACTGTGCCGGACTGTTAAAGTTCCCATCGCAAACGCTGGTTATTAAATTGCTAAAATTAAATCACGCAACAGTTGGCAACACAAACAAATTTCAATTTTAGCGGGCCATGCGGGAAAGTACGGCCCGCTAAAATGACCAATCACAGCCCGCCTACTAACTTAGAGATATAATAAATATGGATATCAATTTAAGATTGGAAGCAAGATCGTTCTCAGCAGCAGCTCCGAAACTCTTAAATGAGCTACCTGTGGAGCTTCGTCAAACAACATCACTTAACAGTTTTAAATCTCGACTTAAAACCTATCTTTTTAAGAAGTATTTTTATAGTTTGTAACTTTGTTTATTTTATTCTCACGGTAATGTATTTTCGTTTTCTCTTAAACATATGATTGTAAAGCGCTATTGATCAGCACATGTAAATACGCGCTATATAAATTGGTAAATTATTAATACTAAATATTATCAGTGGTCATCTAATAGCGCTTTCTCCTAATATGGTACTAATTAACTCACAAACTTAATTTTACCAAAAGGACGGAGAAGCAGCAATTTTGTGAGAATCTTAATGAAAAGAACGAGACTTTTAAATTTGAAATACATGTTTCGG
>CM042758.1:6783172-6793573 GCA_022496165.2 Catalaphyllia jardinei | reverse complement strand
GGGGTGTCCACAACTTTGGACATTAATCCCCGTACACAAATATATCAAGCCAGTTAGGCTAGGGTGTCCACAACTTTGGACATAAATCCCCGTACACAAATATATCAGGCCAGTTAGGCTAGGGTGTCCACAACTTTGGACATAAATCCCCGTACACAAATATATCAGGCCAGTTAGGCTGGGGTGTCCACAACATTGGACGAAAATTCCATACAAAAACAAAACACGCCAGTTAGGCTTGGGTGTCATCTACTATGGACCAAAGAACCCATATAAAAAACATGATAACATGCTAGTTAGGTTAGAGTGCCCACTACGTTGGGCAAAAACCCTATAAACGGACAAATTATGTCAGACAGGCTGAGTCGTTCACAATACAGGCTGAGTCGTTCACAATACAAAAATATCGTACAAGTAAAGAACAGTAATTTAAAAGAAGACATTAATAATACAGGAGCTGAGCAACCGCTTACAACAGACGTGCGATTAGAACGGAGGCCAGAAAAAACCTGCCATAAAAAACCCCTTGGGGAAAAAAGCGGGAAATCTGGGTAGGAACCATGCCTCATGCTCCGGTGGTTGGTAGCCTTCCCTACGGAGGCTTTACAAAGGTAACACAGTCGATAGTGCAATAAAACAAAATACCTTAACCCTTTAGTGCGCAAGGGGTCTCCCTTTGACGAGTAAAATCGTCTGGCGTTGGACAGAGTAAAATCAAAAAGTCAACAGTGCGCATTAAAGGGTTAAAGGAGCTCTGAACAGGGTTGGTTCAGAGGCCTAGATGACTATCACGTGCTACACTTCCCCTTATATAGGCGTTTCTCTCTCTACCCATGATGCACCGACCTGGAGCCCAGGCCGCGTTGATTCCCGTGCCGACAAAATAGTTATTTCGGCCTTCTTCGCAAGCTCATTCGTCAGAAATAACATATTTTGTCTCCACTTCACAACGAATGAAAAAAAAAAGCTAATAGGCAAATAAGTTTATTTGGGGAGGGCCTGGCAAGAACCAACCCAAAAACAATAGAGCGACAAAGTATTGGGCGCATGGGAAAAGAAAAGAAGGAAAACAGTTACAAACCCAAACGCTTAGAAACTGTGAGTCTTTGCTAGATGCTATCATCAACATAAATGTTTTTCGCCTCAGCAGACTTCCAGCGGCCATGACGCTAAAAGATACGGCCATTAATGCCATTATTAGCCGCCGAAGTGGCCCCTCCCGAACGCAGGGAATGGAGGCCGAACTTAGATGGGTCAACCCCAATCTTTTTCAAGTCCCGTCGGAATCCATCCCGAATACAACTGTAGCTGATAGGTTTGCCTGGGGATACTAACTTGCAAAAACCTTCCCCCTTGGAAATGGGCTTAAAAATGAGATCCCGTGAATTGGGGGAAATGCAGAATTTATCTAAATACCTCTTTAGTAGACTAACTGGACATGCGGAGCTACACAGCTCAGAAATAACTACTTCGTTCCTTCTGCGGAGCTGGTCGTTCTTACTTTTTTGCACTTGAATTACCATGAACCCTTCATGGAAAGAAATGTCACTTCTTCTTACTCTAGAAATATCATCAAATCAGAAAAAGTCAGTGAAACAAAGAACATACATAGCAACATTGCGTAAATCGACGGGGTTGTCCAGATTAGCCTGGCTGACAATTTTATGGATCAGATCTGAGGAAATAGGCTCTTTGCGGTTGACAGCAGCGGTGCCAAGAATTCTCTTGGCTGCGGACCTGACAATCTCGACTACAGAATTGTCAGTTGGGGATGGAAGCCCGGCCATATCATGGGCCCATTTGATGCCGTAAAAGGCGGAATCAATCACGCTGGGAGACTGGGCCTGCTCTATAAGATACTGTAAATAAAGAGCTACGTAAAAGGGGGAAAACTAGATTCGTTAAGCTTACAGACCGCGAACTCCTTCCACTTGCCAAATGCACGGTGATACTGGGAGGAAGTGCTGTAAGCTTTAGAGGATAGGACCGTGGTTTTCAACCTGTCAGTGAGACCCTGGATGAATCTGTCTCCTGGCGTCACCTGATCTCGCCAAAAACCCGAGCAAAAGACATCTGGGGAGACAAAAAGGAGCACAAAACAATTTCTAAATAACTGTAATTAGAAAACATAATCAGGACATACGTGCGAGCTAAAAATAAGTCTAAATCACACATGATAAAAACGAAGCACGGGTAAGACGCCACACCCACATAGCGAACCTTATACAAAATAGCAACTGTGAAAACACGGAAAATCTATAATCGCAAAAAGTGAGGAAACGCCTAAGAACACGAGCTACATTTGCCAGGGGGCAATGTGCAAAACCCTCTAAGGGACGAGGTGGGCCTGGGACGGCTGAAATCGATTCTAAGCGCTACAACGTCGAAGTCCAACGATCTGGAACCAAAGAGAGAGTTGCGCGCTTTTCCTTTGATGAACAGTCCCTGGTACTTGGGAAGGTACACCCAGTCGATGACAAAGCTGCTCCGGTGGACCCCGTCTTTAGAACAGGAATTCCAAAAGTAGGATGACTTCCACAAGGGCACTACTAGGGTCCCTCTGGCCTGGCACAACTCCAGATGCTTAATGACCTTAACAATGAGACAAACTGGGGGACACAGCCAATGGTTATTAAATCTCCAATCCTGGCAAAACGCGTCAACCGCTTCAGAACCTGGTTGGAAAAACCTAGAGTTAAATCTTGGTAGCTTGGAATTGTAATTGCAGGCGAACCTATCCACGGTATGAGGGCCCCAAAGCTCGTCTGAGCCCTGAAAGATGACGTCGTTAAGTTCGTAATCATCAAAGTCGATAAGCCTACTAATAAAATCTGCCCTAGAGTTTAGGTCCCTAGATATACGAAACTGTAGACAAAGGTGGAAGGCTTGGGGGGCGAGCAATTGAAGGTCGGCCTTCCGACTGCCGTTAAGGAGAATAGAAGCAATATTTTGATTATCAGAATACCATACGACTTTAGAGCCCGAAAGGTGGCTTGCAAAATGCTTCTAACGCGAGGCATACAGCCTTAAGCTCCCTCCACGTTGAACTTTGTGCGGTCTCCACGATCGACCAGTTCTGGTGAGACACTAACTCAACTCCCGGTTGCACTGGAACAAACGCACCACAAGCCGAATCAGAAGCGACAGAAAATGATATCTTGGCAGGAAGAGACTTAGCCCCCCAATATACTTTGCCATTCAAGGCATGGACGTTATACTTCCAAAAATCAATCTCAGAAACAGCATCGTGAGTAAGCAATATTTCACAGTCCCAAGAAACAGCACTGCTGATCACCGAGAAAAGACATCTCGTCATGATACGTGCAACAGGACCCACACAGGTTGAAAGAGAAATAATTTGGCCGACAATGCTTGCCACGCACTTGACGTGAACGCGCGTAGGGTGCTGATGGGAAGACAAAGACTCTAAGTCGTGAAAAAGCTTAGCGATTCGCTCGTCAGTGGCCTTTATAGAACCATCGATATAGTGTTGAGAATAACTCCTAACCAGGTTGTGACCTGTATAGGCTCCCATTGGGACTTGTCCTTATTGGGAACAAATCGGGACTTCAAAAAATCGGAATGCACGACTAAACCATAAATCTTCGCTGAAACAGTATCAGCTCCCCCACCGAAGCCGTCATCAAGAAAAATGGCGATGGGAATGCCCCTACTTCTCCATGATTTAAGAAGTGGCTTAAACATTTTAGTAAATATGAAAGGGTCTGGGAACAGCCCAAACGGAAGGACGCAAAACTGAAAATATCTTAAAGAACCAGTTCCAAAAGGCCAAGAGAAGGTAAAAAACTTTCGATGCGCGGAAAAAATCTCGATGTGATGATATCCTGACTTAAGATCAAATTTGAATAAATGAAAACCATGGCGACGTTTAAATCTTCGCATTTAAACTTTTGTTTGAATATGAAAATGTTCACGTGCCTTAAGTCCAGAATTAACCTCTGCTTACCAGAGCTACGCGTGGAAACAGAAAGCGGGTTGACAATGTCAGGCACGCAAAAAATCTCTTCAACAAGGTTAGCGTGGAGCAGTTCATTAACAGCTTTGGACACAAATGAACTGTTAGAAAGCGCCGAAGGATTGTTCGCCTTGAAAAAAGGTGTCGGTAGTTCGAAGAAGGGAATCTTGTAACCTTGACTGATAACATTAAGAATAAATTGCGAAGTTCCTAGAGAACGCTAGAAAGGAATACACAATTTAAGCCTTCCTCGCACCGTAGACTGACTGGAAAAATCAGATGTATCGAGTGAATCGCCCAGCGAATCCAAAATGAAAGGATGAATTTCAGAACAAAATGAGAAAAGATTATAATATGAAACACTGTCATCTTCCGCTTCTATGGCAAGCCGATTGTAGCAATATTCAATAATGGGATATTTCAATTCAAAGAGGCTATTTTAGTTCAATTCAAGGCATAAATTTTGGTTCAATACGATATTTTTTGGTTCAACTGCCGATTTTACATTCAACACTTTTTGCATTCAATACACTTTGGTATCCTTCAATGCGGTTGCTTCGGTTCAACCTTTTTTTTTAATTCAACAGCACATTTTTACGTTCAACACTTTTTAATTCGTTCAAAGCGATTTATTTTCGTTCAAAGATTTATTGCACAGCGGTTTCATCCCTCGTCCAGGTAGGTACGTTATGTATGGGGAACTATATTGCCTCGAACATAATGAAGATGCCGTACTAACGTTGCTTAGAAGATTATCTTGCTTGCTGTACTTTACTTGCTTGTTGTACTTTACTCAGTGCTAGCTGTACTTTACTTGCTTGATGTACTTAACTTGCTTGATGTACTCTACTTGCTTGATGTACTCTACTTGCTTGCTGTACTCTACTTGCTTGCTGTACTCTACTTGCTTGCTGTACTCTACTTGCTTGCTGTATTCTACTTGCCTGCTGTACTCTACTTGCTTGACGTACTTTACGTGCTTGACTTTACTTGCTTGATGTACTCTACTTGCTTGCAAAGTACAGCAAGAAAGTAAAGTACAGCAAGCAAGTAAAATACATCAAGCAAGTAAAGTACATCAAGCACGTTAAGTACATCAAGCACGTAAAGTACGTCAAGCAAGTAGAGTATAGCAAGCAAGTAGAGTACATCAAGCAAGTAAAGTACGCCAAACAAGTAGAGTACATCAAGCAAGTAGAGTACGCCAAGCAAGTAAAGTACATCAAGCAAGTTACTCTTCTAAGCAACGTTAGTACAGTATCTTCATTATGTTGGGGATAATATAGTTCCCCATACATAACGTACCTACCTGGACAATGGTGAGCAACCGCTGTGCAATAAATCTTTGAACGAAAATAAATCGCTTTGAACGAATTAAAAAGTGTTGAACGCAAAATGTGTTGTTGAATTAAAAAAAAAAGGTTGAACCGAAGCAATCGCATTGAAGGATACCAAAGTGTATTGAATACAAAAAGTGTTGAATGTAAAATCGGCAGTTGAACCAAAAAATACCGTATTGAACCAAAATTTACGCCTTGAATTGAACTAAAATAGACTCTTTGAATTGAAATATCCGTTTATTGAGTATTGAAACAAAATTTATGCATTGAATTGAACTAAAATAGACTATTTGAATTGAAATATCCCATTATTGAATATTGCTACAATCGGCTTGCCATACTATGCTTCCATAACCAAATCATTATAATCAAAAATGGAATTAACAACACCTGATTTATTCTAATCTTGAAGCCACTTGAAGCTGAAGGAGGCCGCTATTTGGCCATCGCCGGACAGGTAGAACGCCAATTCCCGGGTTTGCCACAAGCAAAACAACTGCCCATATTGGGACGCCGAACCGTAAACGGAGAGGGCACAAGAGACTGAATGGCTTGAGGTTGCTGTTGAGAGCTGGCCGATGAAGTAAAGGGAGCCGACGGGCGTACAAGCGAAGATCTTCTGCTTGCGGCAAATTAGCTGCTTCTTTTCTTTTTCAGAGTGGACAAAGTGAATCGAGCGCGCAGCTCGACACTGAGAATCCGCTTCTCGTCGTCAGAATCTTCCGCCCGATCATGCTTCTTGTATTCTTCTACGGTAAACCAACCCGACTCCGATTTATCAGCTAGAAGGATGTGTTTTTGGCGTTCGAGCAGTAACTTCTCACCTTCATCCAATTCTGATTTAACTTTTTCGAGCTGTGACTTCTGTGCGGCGGACTTGGCGTTGTCGAGTGTCTCGCCTAACCTCAGATTGAACTTGTATTGATCTTCGTTGGCTTTCCGTTTGAATTTATGGGGCTTGCTGTGTTTCAGCTTCTTAATTTCCCTCATTTGGAGGTCCGCAGCGTCCTCGCTGGCCCGTTTGATTTGACCCACGGTGTCTTGTAACAAGTCCTTAAAAGAATCCATCATCTGCTGATTGTTGAGTGTAATCAGATCCGAAACCTCGTCCTTGGTGACTGACATGGCGGAGATGAACAACGAGGGAGAATTAACAAGAGCTCGAAGACAAATTAAACGGAGCTCTGGACAGGGTTGGTTCAGAGGCCTAGATGACTATCACGTGCTACACTTCCCCTTATATATGCTTTTCTCTCTCTACCCATGATGCACCGGCCTGGAGCCCAGGCCGCGTTGATTCCCGTGCCAACAAAATAGTTATTTCGGCCTTCTTCGCAAGCTCATTCGTCAGAGATAAGATTTGTATTTTGCTTTCTGGAATGATTCATGTTTATAAAAGCGAAGTACGTGTATTGCGATGACCTCCAAAACACTGGCTTCGATCCGGCGATTGAAAATCGTAGACTTGTTTGAAGCTGCGGGAAGCAAGGCGGAAGGAAGCATTTTACAAAATTACCGATTTCACATTGTTACACGTCGTTACTGCAAATAACCGATGTAATTTTTTCTCAATGCTCGCAGTGATATTTTTCGGATAAGCGAACAGGATGTGTTCCCTATTAAGCGGTTTGCATATAATATTACATGGACACTATTGCACAGAATTTTTGTCAAACTGCTGTCTTCCAAGTCTTCAAAAAACTCTGCGAGTCTAACGATTATGTTATCATGTAATTTGAAAGGATTAGCCTTTGACTTTTATCTGAATCGAAAGAGAAATAAGTGTTGGTTGGCGGCGTATAGTTGCAGCTTATTTACATATCAGTAAGCTTATATCGGTCGTGTATTTGACCGCACGACTTTGCCGATATGTTATATAAACACTGTGGGATTGGAAGATATAGCTGGTTGGCTTTCAGCGGAAAATTTTAGAAATAGCGTTTGAAAACCTGCGGAACAATTTCCACTAAGAGAGTTAGGCCTGGTCCAAACGGTTTCCTTACTGCTTCTGTCAAGTCCGCCTTGGTTGTGTGACAAATTCTAAAGCGACTGCTCTTTATCATAGCCTAGCTATTGTTCCCCTGACCAATCAGAAACCCCGTCTGCTGGTAAACGCGATTCAAATTTTGTCCTGAGGTGGGCCTAGTCTTCCAGCAGGCGGTTTTTCCCTTCCCTCTCCCTCCCCCCAACCTCGGTTTTTGCGCTCGCCCGCTCGTAGCCGGGAGCGAGAACAGAATGGGTTTTCCGCGATGAAACCCCCAGTAACGGCATGCAAGCAGGCTATTGAAATCACAGAGACCTGAAAGGTTTCTTCCAGTGATGTTATATTTCAAATTTCCCTGACTCAAGACCTTCATGCTTTTTCTTTCCGCTGAAGATTTCCTAACCTTTGAAAACTCCGTAACCCTTAAAATTCTAAGAACGAAAACAACATCAGCAAGATGGGCTTCAATCCTAAAAATTCCCCACCCTGCGAGCAGAGGTCTCTTCAATCTTCCCAGATCAGTCGGGAAGAGGAAGACTGATCGAGGAAGGTCGAAGAAACCTCTGCTCGCAGGGTAAAAAATCCAACAAAACAACAGTACTGATCTTTAATATCGGCTTCTCATACTGACAGTAAGGAAATTGTACACATCATCTCAATTTACAAAATAAAACAAGGAATACACTCGAAGAGAACCTGTATTCATTAATTTTATTACTAATTTTTGAAGAGTATTTTTCAACAAGTTCAGAAAGGCTCACCAATCCATGTGGTCGATTCTTTCGTTGTTGATATCGTACGCCATCTTGTTATGAGTCTGATCCACTCAAGTTTATTTTGACCGAATCTTTGCCTGATTCCGATGGTTCGAACTTTTATGGTTGTATTTGGACACTTACAGACCAGAAATCAATGTCTTCATCTCTTTTACACATCGGCTAGTCAATAAACTTCAGAAAATCCTTGAAAAAAACTCGATGATTCCTCGAAAGCCTCAGAATCTCTTCTGTTCATGAAAACAAGCTCGCCAAATATTACGTCACAAATACCGTTTAGAAAACAGTCCTAAGAAAGCACGCGCGCTGATTGGTTAAAAATCCTGTTTGTATAACTGGATGGAGACACAGAACTAGCGCGCGCTGTTGACGTAGTGATGGCGCGAGCAAAGAGAATTTACATTTTGATAATCAAAGTTAACAATTTGTTTTCCTTTTTCTCGTCGTGGTGCTTTCTAAAAGAAATAGAAAACATGTACTCCGTGTTTGTATAACTCGATACAAACACGGTACATGTTTTCTATTTCTTAAATATTCGTTTCCAATCTAGGCGCGGCCATTTCTGGTTCGTTCTCGTCAAGCTCTCGGAAACCGTCGAATTTCCTATCTTAAGCACCACGGTTTATGCAAAACCTAATTTTGAGAGTCGATTCTGCTTCCTGTTGGTATAACTGATGTTTTTAAAAAGGATTTTCAACAAAAGAAAAATTGTCCAAATTTCGTTGCATTTGACCTTTAAGAAACAAAAAACATGCATGTACCGTGTTTCAATTTTCAGACGGACAAAAAATCCGTATAACGATTTCAATTGTTTATTTTGTATAGACTCGCTTGTTTACAGGAAAGGTTTCACGAAAGACTACTATCCATCCGAATATTTTCGGGGGACGGGCTCTCTCCGCGGACGAGCACTATCGTGACACGTGATCAGTTTAAACTAATAAGAACTAGAGAAAACTTAGTAGTGAACTATAACGAGTTATAGAAACTCGAGTAAAAGCTTGAGAGATCGAGAAATGCTGTGGGAACACGAGCCGCACGAGCCGCAGGCAAGTGTTTCCACAGCTTTTTCGAGTTCTTCCAAACTTTTACGAGTGTTTCTATAACTCGATAGAAACACGGAGAACAGGTTTTGTATTTCGTTTAGAAAACACCACGACGAGAAAAAGGAAAACAACTTGTTAACCTTGATTATCAAAATGTAAATTATCTTTGCTCGCGCCAACATTACGTCAACAGCTCGGGCTAGTTTCTGTGTCTTCATCGAGTTATAGAAACACGATTGTTAACCAATCAGCGAGCGTATTTTCTCATTCTTGTTTCCTAATGGTTCTTACCATCCTCGACGAACAAAGATTGAACATTTGCTGTTCTTCAAACTTTGTCTTTTTGTTTTGTTCTCTATTGCTAATAACATTTACTTTTTAATCTGATTTATCAGCGTGGTGTACCGCAATTATTGCAATAAACCACATCATTATCCCAGAGGGCCACAAATGTTTAGCATGCACCTACCGACGCGGTTCGAGTTCTACCCGTAACTTTCTGGGCAAGAATGTTTAACAAGCCGTCTTTTTACCTCAAGTGTTCAGTTTTTCAACTTGAGCTCATGGAATCCATAGCTCCAGCCGAAACGATTTGCGACAAACCACTAATTCACAATACTACTTAATGCAGACAGGTTTTTATTTTCAGTGGTTGTGGCAGAGTCAAGCAGCAAATTAATGGGCCACAATATAATCTACTTTATTTATTGGATAAAAAAATCGCCGAAAAAATGCATTTACCGACTATGGTGTCATAGAAATTGAAGTGAACGTCATAACGTAGAAATTATTTCTTAACACAACATTTTTCAATTAGGAAAAAAGTAATAAGACGAGGTATTCGGGTCCTGGAAACTTTAAGTAGTGTAGTGCAAATTATTCTTTCCTATCCATAGGATAAAATTCTAGCCGGGAAAGCAACGTCGAAAGTTATGGCAGGAGACAAGCCAGTGCTCTGTCTCACACTTACTAAATACAGTCTTGTTTCCCTTAGACGATTACCTTTGTTCATAACGGCGAATCCTGTTGAATACCCTCCTCGACGTCAAGTGGTTGGGCTCTTCGTCCTTTCCGCTGAAGACGGTCTCTCTCATTTCGTATCTCTAAACGTTGAGACCCGACTAAACCAGTTGAAATGCATGTTATGATCCGGCGAAACTCGCCTCTAAATGCCGAATTCATGCCAGAGTATATAACAGGATTGATAGCGTTTGAAACGTAGAGAAAAAACATGCACAATAGTTCCACACTGCGTGGAATGTATGTAGTAATAAAAAAA
>CM042758.1:6729253-6769886 GCA_022496165.2 Catalaphyllia jardinei | reverse complement strand
CCCCCCCCCCCCCCCCCCGCAAAAAAAACAGTTCAGAAATCAACATCGCAACGCAAAATAATACAAAAAACTACATAGTGTTGAAGAAAAAGGCCTTTTAATGCAATATCATTTGATAAAAATCGAAAAACTACCAAAACAAATAAAAAATCAAGTTTCAAATATTGCATAGTAAATTAGATGGAGCGTTGGAGCTGATTTTAAAATAATTATTCCTCCCAAGTCCAACGCTTTTGAACGCAGTCACAGTGATGAATCAGGCATTGGAGGGAAATACATCACTTTTCTGGAAAAAGATTTTTCGGCCAAAGAATATTGATCTTGTAAAAATCGTTCACATTTACCTTGTTTACTGTTATCCTGGGACTTCGGCGAAACATACCCTGGTCCCAGAGGTTTTTCTTGATTTTTCACCGCATGAGACAGCTGTGAGAGAGCCCCGAAGCGGCAAACACGAGTCGCGAAGCGGCGAAAACGAAAACCTCTGGTTACCTTGGACTTGAATCTCACTTTCATGCAGACGCCAGCTGTCAAACGCGTCAATCTGATAATTCAAAAAGCGACCAATGGAAGCTTAGCAGTCACGTGCTTAACAGCCGCTAATGTTTCCACTCGGGTGGCGAGGAATGGTATCTTTTGACCTACTCGGCCGGGGTAAATGTGCGTGTTTGCGAGAATGTTTTCATCGGCAACGATCGCAAAGCTAGGTTCTGCTGTTAAACATATTACGGTGCAAGTATCTCCACTTTTCATTTTGTACGAAGAGCTCGGGACTTCCGAATAGAAAGGCATAAGCTTCTATGAGCAGATGGTGCTCGTCGACGTCTTCGGTAAAATGGAAATGAAATGGTTTTGCAATTCGCGAATATGAGAGTCAACCACCAGAAACTTCAAAGTACACAACCAATATGACATGGTGAGGGTATGAATAGCCTGTCTGGCTCAGGTATTTGCCGACATCAGTGATCAACCGAATTATAATCAATTGACTTTCTATGTCCGGTTGGCAGAATGGCGAACACATCTTTGCGATTTATTACTGCGAGCAAGGCTTTGATATTCGTTGACACTTTCAGTCTCTGTAAAACGCTCCTCGAGCACAGAGTCAAATCCCTTCAAAGGCACTGTCGGAAACAAAATCAATGTAGAACATAGACGAATCTTGAACGTTCATATAAACTGAGAACTGCAGTACTTTGAAAACAAATTATTTCCCTGGTAGTGATCGACATAGGTAAAAGTTTACACACAAGAAGTGCAGTAACAAAAATCACCACCGTCCCCTCGGTATTGCCAATCAAACAGACCAATCGTACTTATTTGCGTGTTCTGTAAAAATATCAACCAATCCGAGCTCGAGGGTCAGATCCTGACCCTGGCGTCTGCATGAAAGTGAGATTCAAGTCCAAGGTAACGAGAGGTGTATCGATATCGCCGCTTCACGACTCGTGTTCACCGCTTCGCGGCTCTCTCGCAGCTCACTCATGCGGTGAAAAATCAAGAAAAACCTCTGGGACCAGGGTAGGCGAAACACTTCTCTTTTGCCAATTCGGCCGTGGATAGCGTGGTGAACGCCACTTTAAACCTTGCTACGCACTCAAAGACCATCCTAAGTAGAAGGACATAGACTTAAAAGAGATTGATAGATGAAAAATACGCAGAAAAAGAAAATAACTCGAAATTACCACCTACTAACTGTGCTAACGAAAGTTGAATCTGGAAAATGTCGTCCCGTGACAGCGGCCATTGACGTCATTCTCACGTTATGTCGCAAGAGCGTGGGAAAAGGAGTCTGCAATGTCCTTTGAGAGGTCAGCACTGTCAAACGAAGACATTTTCCACATTCAACTTTCGTTAGCAGATCCTACTTTCGAGTTATTTTCTTTTTCTGCTTATTTTTCATCTTTCAATCTCTTTTAAGTCTATGTGCTTCTACTTAGGATGGCCTGTGAATGCCTAGCAAGGTTTAAAGTGACGTTTACCACGCTATCCACGGGCCGTATTGGCAAACTGAAAAGTGTTTCGCCGAAGTCGCAGGATAACGGTAAACAAGGTAAATGTGAACGCTTTGTTCAAGATTTTTTTTTCCAGAAACGTGATGTATATCCCTCCAATGTCTGATTCTTCACTGTGACTGCTTCCAAAAGCGTTGGACTTGTGAGAAATAATTATTTTAAAATCAGCTCCAACTCTCCATCTAATTTACTATGCAATATTTGAAACTTTTTTATTTGTTTCGGTAGGTTTTCGATGTTTATCGAATATTTCATTTAAAGGCCTTTCTTCAACACCATGTAGTTTTTTGTTAATTATTTTGCGTTGCGATAGTGATTTCTGAACCGTTTTGCGGGGGGCTTATTTTCGGCCTGATTTTGCTGCTATCAGATGGAAAAAGTTTGCGACTCGATATTTTTGGTTTAAAGCGAAACTGAAACAAAAGAAATTCATTTTTAAATAGTATGCGGTAACCTTTACTTGGGAGATAAAAATCAGCCGATTCTATTTTTTAGCGAGAAATCATCGGTCATTTCTTAGGCGCAGCTCAGGGCCTCTTAAATCTTGGGTTCTGTAACACAGAACAGTTACATTTTAGGCATTTTAACACTAACGATCAAAAAAAAAATCCCTGTTACAGTAAATTTCCAGATGGAAAGAAAAGCGACTCCAAAAAGGGCAATATTATTTGCTCAGCATATCTAGAAGTTTTCGGCCACTTTCCGATGATTCCTGATCTTTTCGAAAGATTTCGGAGGATTTTTTAAGACAGTCAAAGATTTGTGAAGACTGTCTTCAAGAATTCGAAGATGCACAGAGAATACCAAAGATACCTGAAGACTATTGAAGTTTTCCGAGGAAAATTCTCAAAACTTTTCGATCATATTTTCGTTGTAAGATTCACATGCCTTTCATAGACACAGGTTTTGGTTATGATTAAGCATTGTTTGGGAAACTCACAAATTAACTCGCGAACTCGCAAATTAACTAGCGCGAGCAGATGTTATTCATTCACAGCGCGAAATTAAAGAAATTCTTGCCCCTGTAAAACAAACCTTTCCAGTAACTTTGAGAATAAAAGTAAATAGAAGAGCTCTGATTCTTCATCTCTGCCTTATTCCCTACCATCGCTGAGAAAAATCGGCAAGAGAATCTCCCAACTCTCACTATTTGATCACGCAAAATGATAATATCCACGCGAGAGCCCACGACACGTGCGTGGATTAGCGCGGATATCGTATGACTTCAGGATGGCGCAATTTGTTCTAAAAATAGAAAAATTGGCCAAAGTCATGGGTGCGCGCGGATCTCAAAAATTACGGTCTCCGTCTCTGATTATGGCTCCTGATCATGGAGGTGGGACTAGATGAATACGTGTTCTCAGTTGTCAAGTAAATAATCAATGAAATTACCCGATAAAACAATTAGCAAGACGTGCCTGAATCACACAGCTACGGCTTGTAGATTGCAGACAAGGGATTAGCCTACTCAAAACTTTAGAGCAGAAAAAAAGTTCAGTACACGCACAGATTTATTCTTGAGCCCAAAACAAAATGGGTCGCAATAACTGCTGACAATTACTCCAGGACAATAATTTCTTTTTATCTTAACAGTTGAGTTCAATTTCAGGAAAAGTTACTTTCGAAACCTTGAAACTTTGTAACAGTGACAAAGCCAAAAGCAAAAACGCTGTACTGTATTCTCCTAGGCTTCTTTTGAACCATTTCTGTATAATTACTTTGACTAATTAAATCAGACTGTAATTTTTTAGAAAGTTTCCAATTTTACTATGGAGACAGCTGTCCTCAGTGCCGATTAGAGGTTTGAGATTGGCATCACGAAGCTTGATAACTTATCCCATAGGGATATGTAAGTAGTTTTTATTCTGTGTTAGAGTGTTGTCCTTATGTGATGCTTCTTGGGGAGTATTTTCCAAACCATTGTCATGAAGTGCTTCCACTCTGGCACCTCGTCGCCAGGATGTTACCAGACCAAGCTCAACTCCGAGATTTGATTTTCTTCGCTGTGAACTTTGTGAGTTGACCAGATTATTCGATCTACAAGTTATTATGCGACGAAACTCGCTTCTAAATGCCGAATTCATGCCAGAGTATATGACAGGATTTACGGCGTTTGAAATGTAGAGAAAAAACATGCACAACAGTTCCACATTTCTGGGCATGTCCATGATGACAAAACGCCTCAATATAACAATCACCCAAAGTGGAACCCAGCACGACATAAAAGTAAAAACAACAATAAAGAGGGATCTGCTGAGTTTAATCTCTTGAACGGTAATGCGAGCTTCGTTTCGTCTCCTCTGACTGAGTGAGGGAAGGATTCCCATTTTGTGTTGGCGGATGGCTTTAAGAACTTTTGTGTAACAAAATGCCGTAGCAAACAAAGGTAATGCAAGGAAAACAGTTAAAACAATTAAGTAATGAATGAGTTTGGCTTGTTCTCCAAGATGTTTGATAGAACATTGTGCATAGCCCGGCACGAACTCAAATCCTTGCCAGTTTGCAAATCTAGGAATTGCGATGTAACAGGCCACAAAAAACCACACAAAAGACAGCCACAAACGAGATTTTCTGTGAGAAAATATGTTCTTGTAACTTATACTTGATCTGCATATCCGAACGTACCTGTTGACAGCTGTCAAACTCATGGTTGCTGGGGAAACGTAGATGACAAACAGGCTGATGAAAGCGTGAAGTTGGCAAATGGTATCACCAAATGGCCATTTTCCTGAAAACAGTACTATTTCACCGAGAGGCATCACAAAAACAGCGGAGAGTAAGTCACTTACAGCCAAAGCTATAATGTAGAGATTAGTAGACGTGCGCAATCTTGGGTTTCTGTAAACCGACAAACAGACTAAAACATTCCCCATAAGTGACAAAATGTTTAGAGTCACTAAAAAGAAGCCCTCCAGGATAATCAGGGATAAACTTCTTGATCCAAGATCGTTAGCCATTTTCAGTTCAGTGTAACAGACTTAGTTGACTCAATGATAATAAAATGATTTCTGTAACTCAAAGTCGTACGTCTTATGCACTAGAAGAAATACATTCTGGACGAAGCTCATTAGATATGCTTCCGCTTCTTTGAAATTTCGACCAACTCTTTAAACATTATCTTCTGAACATCAAAAGAAATGCTATTTATTAGCCTACTCTGTACGCACTTCATTGGTTACTCTTTCATTTCCGCACTTTCTATTAATGTATTGATTACATTGATTATTTCTGCACCCTGAGTGTAAATAAAAAAATGAAGAAAAAATAAAAAAAATTAAGGAAATGTAAATGACATGTGTCACTTTAGGGGGTCAGCAACAATTTTTTAGCTTGCCTTTGACGCCAAACTTAAATTGATTTGAGATACATACATACACACAATACAACATTGCACTCTCTGAAAAGAAGAGCCCCGATTTCTTTTCTCTCTCTCTCTTTTTTTTTTGTTTTGCAATGGTACAAAATTTAATGAATTGTTTCAATGGCTGTTAGCCACATTTCAGGTTTTTTCTTTTCTTATTTTAGGACAAAGCGGGGGTGTTTTGTTTGTATAGGATACTTATTAATTTGGACTGAAAGAAGTTAATTCCGAATGTTTACGTAGTATGTAGAACAATAAAGAAAAAGCTAGAAAATGGCGTCAACAATATTCGTTTGGTTATTGCTGTTTCGTGTGAAATAACTCTAAAATTGAAACAGCTATGGTATTGATCTTTCAAGTACTGATATTGGCTAAAATTCCATTCAATAATTGGCTTCTTTCTATGTATTAATTTTAATACTTGCATATAACGTATAAGATACTTGTCTCAAGTATGAACAATACATTATAGAGTCAATACCCCCACGACAAAGCAAACCATACGTGTTTCTGCTTAGTTTATACCCTCTCTGAATTTGAGAAAATCCTTAATAACGCCTTCCTTCAATTTATGCTAGTCATGTAAGATTGTCGCAATCGTTTTACCGGAAAAACAAACTCAACTTAGATAATTGATTCCTGCGTGTGGGTGTATCTATTCAGTCATTTCATTTTTTTTTTTTAATCTCTTCACTTAGTTTTAATCCAAAGCTTGCTTATTTTAACTGAAAAAAAGAGAGCTAAAAGGCGAGAAAACATCAGTTCGAATCTTAGCCTACATATAATAAAAGGAAGGTTAAAATCTGTTTAGTACTCTATTCTTTAATTAGTTTTATCATTTCCTTATTTCTTATCTTCATTTTTTTTCGTTGAAGTTGGCCTTCTGCTTTTCCAAAAAATTCGGTTATAGGATAACGCTAAGGATGCGACTACTTTAGCATTATGTGTCTTGTTCATTTCTGTTACTTTTTCCTGAAATTTCTGTATTTAGTGCTAAGTTAAAAAATCGCAGTTTTTGTTATTCCCATGTTGTCCAATATACAACCTTTGGACAGTTTTTGACGACTTTTGATTTACTTTAAGCTTCAGGAGCCTCTTTCGGCTCGACACAATTTGTAAAGCAGTGAAGCATTCAAGTATTCCCGTTAAAGCCCGGTTCAAACGTCCCATTTTACATGCGCCGAATCGAATTGCCGAATCCAGTGCATGTAAAATGCGACGTTTAAATCAACTGAATGCGACATATTGCAATTCAATGCGAGTTCAGTCGAATATTCGACTGGTCCAGTCGAATATACAACTGAAGTTCGACAGTTGATTTCAACGCCACATTTTACATGTGCCGAATCTACTTCATAATTATGTTAAATAAATTATGTTTGCTCGAATGGGAATTAACACCTCGCTCTTGCTCAGCAGTTTTATTCCGCAAAAAATGCGACATTTAAATCAAATCAGCCGAACCTATTCGTTCAAGTTGACTAAAATTAATATTTGATTCGGCGCATGTAAAATCCGACGTCTTTTAAACCGGGCCTAAGTGCAACGAGAAGTACTTCACGAAATATAAAAATTAACAACTGATTCGTGCTTCAGATACATAATAGACTTAAGATGCGCGCGGGAAGTTTGGAGAGCACGAAAGAAACGTAGGAGGTGTAGCCGAGAGTAGCTCTAACCTCTTGAATGCTCTCCAGACTTCTTAATTCAATCATAATTCGTGCAAATAATTAGATTAAGACCCCAAGGAGCTGATGGAAGATTGTTTTGATTTGCTATTTTTGGTATTTTTTGCGAGATCTTTAATTTCGTGATTTACACTGCGACTTGCAAACTAATTCGCCAAATAAGGATATTACGATTATTTCTAAATTAATAATTATATCGTTTACCCACCTCAGAGGCGATTCCTTTTGGCGGTTCATTTTTTTTTGGCAGGATATTTGGTACTGTGCTGGCTGTACATATGTTACAACTTTTAGCGATGGTCGCCTAGCTATCTGGCGTCTTCACATTCTTTTTTTTGCACAACCTACATAATCTAATGACCCTGAGCTTTGTACATTGTATTTTAAGTTTTCATAGTTTCTTTATTATAGATCACAATTACAGTGGAATCCCCATTTTTCGAACCTCCAAGGGAAACAAAATTGGTTCGAAAAATCGAAGAGTTAGCAGAAATCGGGGGGAAAATTTCCACGTTTGACTGAGGAGAGGGAACAACTTTTGGTTCGAGTTATCGGGAGGTTCGAAAAATTGAGGGTTCCAAAAGTCGGGATTCCATTGTAGCGGCTTCTTTTATTTGAATATGCTGTCATCGCGCCTTTAACTTGAGACACGTTTCTTTAGGATTACATGTGGAGAGCTGGCATTGCAGATTTATTTGATGAAATAGAAGAGATTAAACCTGAACTGAATTTGTTTGCGTAATGTTTTTCTTCCTCTTTTTTTCCTATAAAATGAATTTTCTACAGCCATCAAAAATGGAATGAAACGTGGAAGCCACTGTTATTGTTGATTCACTGCCAATTACTTAGTTATAAGCCCACACAGTAATCCATTTCCGGTGGCAGCCTATTGCTCAAAAGTTGTATGTTTGCTGCTGTTAACTAGCACGGGTGACTTCAAATTGACAATTGCTAAAATTTAGGGTCGACTCTATTCAATTGCTTTGCTTTGGCATCATCTGGATAATTAAATTACTTAGGTAATGAAATGAATGAACATTATTTTTTTCACCGCGTCCATTATCCCGCACGAATAAATATTACCCATAATCCCACACCCGATGGCTCAGGACACTGAATCATGGCGTTCTTATCATTTCACAGTATCTCACTGATAAAAGAAGATAGGAACATGCATTTTCTTTTTCATAAGGGAAATTATTTTAAAACGCATTAGTGTTATCAGGACAGCGGTCTAGAAACATCACCACGCATAATATCAGGTTACAAAATTAACAACAACAGTAAAGGCCAATTGTTACTGAGTTTACACACCTGCCGCGATGTGCAAACTGAAACGAGGTGGGTTTCGTTCTTCAATACTGGTAAAAGAAGCGGTGAGATTTCCGCCACGCTTCAACCAGAAGTACCATGCTTGTTTCCTGCGTGTTCAAGGTATAGACATGTAAGTAACTCTTTGGCGTGTATTTTGGTTGAGATACACCTTCAAGGTTCTCAAAATAATTAATTGAAATTTCCCTGACGATTAATTTGAAAGGGAAAGCAGATTGTTTTTCGGAAGCGTTAAGATTAGAATCCACATAGGTAAATTAACGAAAAGGAAAAAATAAAGTATGGAAAAAATATAACTGGGACAATGAGACTGTCTTTGAAAATTTTCGGTATTACAACAAGACAAAACCAGGAAATGGCCGTTTCTTTGAATATAACTTGTAAGCGTAAATTATATGTCTTGTACATTTATATCAACGTTGGAATAAGCTCAAACAGGTTAGCAGGCATTCTTCAGAATACGGACAAACAGATACTAGACTTTGTATTTTATATGTTGGGTTGTTGGGGCGGGGATAATAGAACTTCAATTTTGCATTGGTAACTTTCCAGCAGTTTGTCCAGTGACGCAGTCTTCTGTGTTATAGAGTAATACAGCAAACACTTATCTTATCTCTACAAATACCATTAAAATTTGAGATTTATTTGGTTATGCCGGTGATGAACACGAGTTGAAGTACATGTTAATGGATGATCATCAGGCTGCAAGCTAGTGATGGAAAAACCTCTTAAGAAGCAGAAACGTGATTAATAGAACAAAAGCAATTAATTTTCCTTTCAACAAAATAATTTGTTTAAACTTGAAAATCGGCACGACACTTCTTAAACAGTCTTGCGTATCCTCGATGTTAAAATTATTGTCTATGAGAAATAGAAGGTTCGACATTTTGTTTGAAGCCTAGAATGCAAAAGAATAGCTATATAAACAATAGCCTCCGTTTGGTGCGTAAATGTGTTCGGATATCAATCCGCGGACATTATCACTTCCGAGAAGCGAACAGTTTTTCAAGAGCGTGCTCGAGAAAAACTGCGAACTTCAAGGAACAGATAATGTACAAGAAGAAATATTCCAGCATATTTCCACGCTAAATTGAGGCTATTGTGTTTACAATCCTTCAAATATTTCTCGCGGCACGCGCGATTTTGAAAATTTGGGAGTATCAATCGGATATTCACCAGTTTTAACTGGGAAATATTCGGTCATGGGACTCGTTTAGACCAATCGCGCGTAAGCGAAATATTCTATGGATTACTGCGTTCAAACAAAACAGAAATGATGATGCTGAATGACCCAAACCCCTCGTTAGTAAGAGTGAACGGATAAGATCTTTCAACAACCGAAAAATTCACCTGCCTTGGTACCACTGTCAGGCGTTTCGGCGGAGTAGGCAGCGACATCGGGAATCGGCTCAAGAAGGCCAGTAACGCCTCCAGAAGTCATCTTACTCAAGAAACCCTTGTCTCAGTACAGCACAATGCCAACACCATGCTAAGACTGTGCCAGAGCTGCATATATTCCACCCTACTGTGCGGCTGAGAATGCTGAAGGATGACTGAAAGCGACCATAACATGCATCCTATCCACCTTCCACACCAAACACCTTAGAAGAATCATGCGAATCTTCTGGCCCAAGACCAAACAACATCTTCTCGCCCGCTGCAAACAAGACAACATGGGCATAATCAGCCGGTATAACGGGTATAAGTGAGTTTGTTTGCATTCGATAGAACGCAGTTCTAAACGGGTTATAGGGGGAATATTGACCTTTTTTGTATGTATCGGGGGACTACAATTTGGCTCTCCCAAAAAATTCTGTAGGGGCAAATGACATCATATCCATGCTCGGCCGTGTGCTTTCTTTCGAGTGTTGCACAATATTGTGGTTCCTCGAGTGTCAATGCAGTTTATTGTTTCTCCGCAAGCAAAGGCTCTTTTCCTGGTGTTCGCTGACTGGAGAAAAGAGTCCTCTGCAATAGACCGAGATTAGGCCTACCAGCTCACTACGCAATGCGATCTGTCCACAACAATTCCAATCAATCAATCGTCCATCCTTAAAGGACCTGCTTGGATCTGATGTATTCCAAGGTTTCTGTACTGTAGTAAACCACTTCAACTTCTTCGAGCTTCTTCAGTTTATCATCGCTGTCGAACAGCTCCTGCTCCATTTTAACAGCTTTCAGCGTGGGCCTTTGGCAGGACAACAACGACAACAAGTTGGTTGGAAAGCAGATCTTTTACCTTTTGTGCAACAAAAACAGCAATCTGGTAGATGACAGTTTTCTCATGTCGGCAAGCACCCAAACGTGTCTCGCTGGTTTAAAATATGAAATCGGGACTTGAGCTGCAAGTCACTCAATCATTTTTATCTTTCCATCGCCTGGCCGAATCCAAAACGGAAGAAAAGCAGACTTTCTGACTCTTGACGATCGAAATCTTTCGAGCATGACGACGAGCACGCCATGTCTACAATATGGGCTCAATAAATGACAGCGCAATTTCTGTAAAGAAATACATACCCAAGACGCAAGATGGAGTCTGCCAACAACGCAAAAAAAGCATGCGTTGTAAATAGAGCTATCCAAGACTGTGGACAGCGGTTAAATCAAAGCCATTTTCGACCCACGGCAGAGGTTTCTTCTCTCCCGTCGCGTCAGCGGATACCAGGAAGATTGCCTCTGCTGGCAAGGAAGCTTCTTGTAGACTGTAGCGGAAACTAGTTGTTTATTATTCTAAGTCAGTGCTGATGGCATTTAAAAACTTTTATGAAATGTATACGACTTTTCGTACGAACAGAAATCAGTTATTACATTTTCCGTTTCATTGTAGTTTGGCTGCGTGTTGTGTACCGACATGTTCGACGTATCACTGTTTTGGAAAAGAGAATGCCCTGTTCCAGTTCCCCCGGCCCTAAAGCCAAGGTGATTCAAAGTCGTGTTTGTAAACAGAATAATTGTCCTAGTGTTGGTAATAAAAGCACGTCGTGTCGCATGCCCACGCGACGCGATAAGCATCGCTTGTGTCGATTTACACGGTCAGTATAAAATATATAGATTTAGGCCAGGCTAAAAGCGTAGCTCCTTGGCCACGTTGTTCGTTGTTGAGAACACGATTAAGCTAACTCAGCAAAAGGTACAATTTTGATTTGAGTTCTGTACCTCTGCGGTGAGGTTTTCTGTTTTGAGTTTTATAAACACGAAACAAAGCAGGAAAAAACATTTTTATAAAGAAAACGTTACAATTGGGATAAATTTTAATCCTAGGTTAGCGTTAACCGGCTTCCGAACAATCCTGAACTGTTTTCAACAAGTTAACCTGAGATGAGCCGGCGATCCAATCGAAAACCAGCATTCGGTCGGCGGTCAACTTCAAAAAAACATATGACCTCGATGAGTTGTAGACTTGAGTCCACGTTATGGTCACGTGATACTGGTCAGCAGATGCCTTGTTTTGACAGGTTCAATTGCGCATAACATTGATGTCCAATATCAAAGAGGTACACGGGAAACCAAAACTGCATGTCTCTATCAACCTATTATTTGGAGTATGTCTGCCATGTTGCGCGACTCCGTCGCCGTCGTCGTGCGTACGCGCCCACGAGCAATACCGCTGCCCATGATAACCATGAGAAAATCAATACATGGGTTTCTTTTTCCTATATGGTTATGGGGCTCTGTTTGGCGGCCCTTCGGGCCGCCGGAGCTCCCCTAATATGGACTACGCACTGCAGACTGAGGACTGCGGACTGCGGACTGCGGATAAAACACGAGCTTAGGTATAAAACGAAGACTAAGCATTACGATCTGAATATAAAACACGGACTCAGGTATAAAACGCGGACTGCGGGCTAAATGCAGCCTACAAACATTAACTGTCGTCCGTGTTTTTTACTGACCAGTCGTAACTAATACAACGCATTGTTATATAGCTGGTGTTTTCCCCGCCACAGCGCCCCTATCATGGTCACATGATATCTAACGATTAAACAGTTTACTGACAAATGTCATGAGTGGGCAACATTGCAAAAATTATGACGTCAAACGGGAAACAGTTTAATATTACCCGCGAAATGTTGACCGCTGTCGCCCGTGATCACATTATGCAGTTAAAGGTGGCCCGAACGGCCTGAAAAGTCGCAAACTAAAATGCAAAAATGTTGACTATTTTCTTGTAACAACAATTATTTTTGAGAGCATAAAAAGCCTGATGATAAAAACATAACGTGAACCAGCAGATTCTTCCATGCTGACCTCTCACTCTGTCAATAAGAGGTAAGCTCAAGTATGAAAGAGAACAAACTCTCTCATATGCACGTGCTAAGTTCATTGGCTTCCGCCCTTGCTGGTGGAAGGCCAATTTAACGTCTACGTAACAGCTCAGGAGCTATGCTTCCAGGTCCCGGAGCTCGTTACGTCTTTGGATTACAAATCCACCTCTCATACAAATCATGGCATTATCTATTTTTAAGGGCTCTCCACAAAAACACGTAAATGGAATATCAGTTATAGGTCAGTCATAGCGTAGGCTGAGTCCATCCCTAAACTCCCACTTGTTCAGGTTAATTTAACTCTTTTCCGCACCAAGTTTCGCGGGGAAAAAATTAAAACCCAAGCGCTTATGGAAAATGCTATTTTTCCACTAGAAATTGTTCGAGGAACATATATGAACTTATGAATCGTCGATGAAGCAGACATTTCTGGATAGTTTTACCTTCCGGGTTCACAAAAATCTCAAATTACAAAATCACGCCGAACTCATGCTTTGCAAAAATCTCTCTCCAAAACCCCGAATTTGAAGCGTTTTGTCACTCACATGTTAATAGCTACCACACATCGGCAGAAGTTAAATCTATTCTTTAACTATCCAGCTTCATCATGTTAAAGTTTCAGCGAAATCGAACAAAACCAGAAGTAATTAGAATTTTTCTTGTGACCTTTATTCACCCTTTTACGCAACAAAGGAAGCGGCGGTCGCCAATAGCAACCAAAACACACAAGCATAACATCATCGGACATTTCGGTAAAAAAAAAATCCACAATAATCGTCTGAGAATTGAAACTTGAATGGGAAAATCTTTTTCGAACTTTTTATAGGTTATTTAGACGAAAATATGACCTCGGCGGGCTAAAAAAGCGAGCGAAATGAAAAACAGAACATGAAACACAATGCGAGGCAAGAAGAGCCGATAATTTATGCGTTTCTCGCATTCGGCACGTAACGGATGAAAAAGCTTACTTGTGGATAATTTCGGCCTTACAAGCCAGCAACTTGTCCCATATTACTTTCTTTATACTTGCAAGTGCCCTGGCTTCCATCTCCGAATGATCTGGCCCGAGTTTTGAGCAAATAAACGTTTCCTCGACGGTGACCGCCATTTACGCATACTAATATCACTGACTTTACAAAACTCTCCTGAGGGGGGGATATGAGGAAAAGGGCTGAAAATTGGCCTGCAATTGGCCAATGATGATATCATCCCACTTGCCAATTTGGCAGCAATCGGAAGTAAAATGGCTCTGCAGCCTCACTTTCGAGAGTTGGCTATTTGACGGACCAATTTCCGGGCCAAGTGCGGCAATTTAAACCCCATCTCCTTTAGAGGGAGTAACGTTAGCCACATAGACGAACCTTTTTCAGTGGCAAGGTCTAGTGTACGTCGGTCTTTCGGTGGCACAACTTTCTTCAGCCTCCGCTCTTTTTTCCAAGTTTTTGTCTCGCTTTACTCTCACTTCCTGCTGTGCTGATCTTATCAGGGAATGTTCAGGCAGTTGATGGACCTGTGACACGATCTGCTCAGGGAAGGGCGCCGTAACTTTGACTGATGAGGTATAATCGAGATTAGCATCACTGGAAGGGTTTGCTACGCCCAATTCTCCCGAACGGACTAGAAGTGCCAGTATGTCTCTGGCCAATTGGCCACACTGCCGATCTGTAATGGCAGGGATGGGAAAGCGAGATATTAAGCTTTCTAGTGGTTCAAGTAAGTCTTGGATGTCTGGCAGAGTTCTCATGAAATAGGTCCATCGATGGTGGTGATGATGATAATAATAATATATAAAAAATAAATAAATAATAATAATAATAATAATAGTAAAACAGCAGCGACAATGTCCTTGTGCCAGTCTCTTTATCTTTGAAAACGCACATAAGTGCTCATTTCAACTTTTGTTTAGTTTACTTGTGATGGTTTTCTTTCGACCATCGAAAGCTATCGTGGAAAGATTCATTTTCCTCCTTTTTGACATCATGCTTGCAATATAATGATCCCTCGTTCAATCTGACATTGTTTTCTTCGAATAGTTCTAGGTATTAACATTGTCAGTCTTGTCAAAGCAAGATTAAAACACTCGATATTTTTTAAAGGCATTTTGTAGCAGAGTCAAGTGATTTATGCTTCACTTTCAGAAACCTACGTTGTCAAAATTGGTATTATTTTGGAATCCTTTTTCTGGGACGTGCGTCATTTTATATTCCATTTGTAAACTGAGAAAGGCTGCTTGTTCTGTTTACTTATGCCACAAATTAAGCTCATGCACTCAGTCCACGTCAAGCCTTATCTTCATCTCGATAATGAAAGTACAGCAAGTTATTTCTTTTTTTTCAACAGCAGACAATTTGGCTTAGAACATTTCGTGTTTCGAAAGCACTGGTAATAACCAAAAGATAAAAAAAAAATGCTTTTTTTACTTTTAATTTTAAAACTGGTATTTACTTAGCCAGGTGCATTTATATCAGGCATCGACGGTGAATTGATCATGTACAAACAGAAAAGAGCAATGATTTGACAAGTTGTCCGGAAGAAAGAAAAATAGCGCTTCAATGCACTCAAGGTACTGCCTCTTGCTTTTCAATTATATCCTTCGCGGGTGGCGCATTTAAATTCATATCCTCGTTTGTCAGATTTTGCGCGCATTGTATAGTTGCACCTGCGGGTTATTGTGTTATATAACGTTCTATACATTTCAAATTTTGGCCCTCATTGCTTTGAATTTTCGTCAATGCAAAGCAGAAAGAAGGCAAACAAAGGCGGCATACTCCTTCCGGGTTAAAACTGAAATGGCAGATGACCTGAGTGCAAGAGGCCTCCTATTAACAATTGTGGAAGCCAGCTCTTTACTTACTCTAAATTTTTTGTCTCTTATGGGAAACACACTGGTTTGTGCTTCAGTCTACAAAAACGCAAGACTCCGTACTACCACAAACTTATACATTATTGCTCTGGCTGTCAGTGATTTGCTTTCCGCTGTTTTTGTCATGCCTATTGGAGCGGCTGTGTTGGTAGCCGGAAAGTGGGATTTTGGTGGGATTACTTGTCAAATTCATGCCTTCTTTAGCCTGTTTGTCATCTATGTTTCACCAGTGACTATGGGCCTGACTGCTGTAAACAGGTATGTGAGAATGTGCAAGACAGACCAACAGTATAGGAAATTGTTTTCAGCAGCCAAGTCTCGGGCTCTTCTTACTTCCGTGTGGTCATTTGTTGCCTGTTATACCCTTGTTCCTCGGCTGCTTGGCCTGCAAGCCTATGAGTTTGTACCAGGGTACGCACAGTGTTCTATCGCTCACCTTAGCGAAAGTGGCAAAATGATTCATTATGGTATCGTTTTGACACTTTTCTTTCTTCTACCGTTGATGGCAACTATAATTTGTTACACTAAAGTCGCGAAAAGGATTCGACGGCACAAGGTGGGCGCATGTTTGACAATTCAGAGGCGCGAGAGAAACGTTTCTATCACTGCACACGAGATAAAAGTCAGCAAGTCTCTTTTTGCGGTTGTGTTTGCATTTATGATCTGTTGGATACCGTTTTGGGTCATCGTCATTTTGAGACGCTTCCGTATTGTCGCAAAAATGCCTCGTAACTTTGAACTCCTCTGCATGTTTCTCCTCTACTTTTCCAACACAATCAACCCCTTTATATACGCAGGTATGAACCAACTATTCAAGAGGGAATTCAGAAAGATGCTATTCTGTGAAAAGTGGCGTAAAGTTGACGTTTTGTCAGGAGTGGTAAAAACAGATGACATTCAAGCGTACAGCGCAGTTTTATTAGGAAGCGCAAGGACGCGACGACAGGACAATTACCACACTCCAGCAGAGATTCCCAATAATCATGGCAGCGAAAACCATCAAATAGAAGAACCTTTTGAATGGTTTAAACTCGCCACTCTGTCTACTTACACAAGCGATCCTGTCTCTGGAAACGGTCATGATTCAGCTTCCCTAGATACTTAAATATCTCCCAGCTTGGACAAAGATATGGAACAGAACTTTCTAAATGGGACACGGGGGATACATTCAAGTTTGTTCTGTTTTGAATTTCAAATTTCTAATTAAACTGATTACATAATTTGTCTAAACAATACCGAAAATTTCGGAACCGTTTCCGTGCCTTTAATGGCTGTCTTCAGAAAGCCAAAAATAAGGAACTTTAGATTTAGATAACGGTTCGAAATAGTTCATCATTTCCTGCCAGCAACTGTTTATGATTACGGCAAAGTGCTCAGTGTTGGAGCATAGGAGAAATTGACCTTCTTTTCTTACCAAACTGGCAAGGAAATTGATTAGAGCAATTTGTTTTGAGTAAAACAAAAAATAATCGCCGAACGTGCCCAAAGGAAACTGCATTTATCTTTCCCTCAAGATGCTCTGTTGGTGGCACTTCTGAATTCCTTGTCTAAATTGGATATTTTCCAAGTGCGTTTTAATTATTTGACTCACGATCATATACGCTTTGAAAAATATTTTCTTAGCACAAACAATCTTTAAATTAGTTGGAACAAAACCTTTTACTTTAGCCAAGATCGCATTAGATTTGGTTTTGAACTTTACCTGTTCGTAATGAAAAAGTGTGAAACTCGACATAATTTGCCTTAGAATAAGGTACCCGCTGGTTATACCCGTTGCTATGGGTTGACTGTAGACACTATGCAAAAATGGCTACCTTTAAATTATTCTTCTGTTGGTATTCAAATTAGCTTCACTAACCTCCTTCAGGATAACAAATTCTTTACAACTTTTGTCTCAAAAACGAGGCTAGTGAGACTACTTTAAATACGAACAAAAGAATAATGTAAAGGCAACCATTTTTGCATAGAGTCTATAATGTTTGTGATTTGTGATATTAAGGCAAAATTTGCTTAAGAGTGGCAGTGTTTCCATTAGAATATACCTACTGGAAATTGATTTAAGCAGCAAATCACTCCGATTTTTCTTGGTATAGATTAGTCAGTGAGTTGAAAGTTAAATGGAAAAATTCATTGCAAAGTAAATAAGGGACGGACCATAGAAAATTACTGGGAAGGGGGATGGGAGTCGGGGGAAAAACAAAAAATATCTATGCAAGGGAAAATACCAGGAAAAAACTTCGTGCAAAGCATAAAATTTGCCAGTGTCTATTTAATTAATTCTTATTCAAAACATTTTTTGGGCCTTACCCCAGGCTACATTATTATTATTATTATTATTATTATTATTATTATTATTATTATTAAAGAAATAAAAAACATGTACTGTATTTCTATCGAATTATGAGCGAAAAAAAAAATGGTGCAAGACGAAAATTCCCTACCCCTCAATCACTTTTCTAATGGCCCGTCGCTAAGAGTATTTCGAGTACTGCACATTAGTTAGTTGGATCTCCATAATATTGAGTGCCTATAACAATTTAATAACTGCTCCTTTACACCACTACGGGAGTTAAGGTGAAGGTTGGGATGGAACAACCTGTAAGATAGACTGCGAGCGGTGTCTCTTTTCCTCGAAATTCAGTGGGGAAAAAGGCAAAACAAGTAAGCGTGAGAGCGTGACTGTGAGCGTGACTAGCGAGCGGCGATGCCGCTAGCCGCAAATAGCGTGGGCATCTTAAGACGCACGCGATACCGGCGGGTCTTTTCTTCCGCGTTTTTTTTTTTTTTTTGGCGTTTTTCCTCACAGTGTTCGAGGGAAATAGAGACTGGTCGCAGTCAAACTATCAAATTACCGTTGTAAAATTAATTTCCATTTAATACATAGCAGTCCTGAGCCTTCTCTACAAGAGAGCTTGGGTATTACGTCTGTAAGTCTGTCATCTTTTATTTTACTATTTTCTTGTAAAGTCGGGAACTAACGCAACTAAAGTTAATACAATGAAAAAATTACCAATTCTGAATTTTTGATCAATGTTTCGATGTTATGCTCTGCAAACCGGAAGAATTTTAAAACATCGGCTTTAAGTTTAAGTGTAAACGGAAAACATTGAAAAAGGAGCTTTTTGAAAACACTGTACAAACCAAAAGGTCAAGACAGCAAAAAGTAAATCATGGCTTTTAAGAACGTTACATATTTTAATTTTAAAGACATGTTTCGATGTTGCCAAAATCATCTTCAATTACATAATAGTTGCAAAAACCGTTGGACTTTATAACAACTAGGCGAAACATACATAATTAATTAAGATTAAGTGACAAAAATATTTGAGTGAGTTACAAAGTGTGAAAGAACATAAAGCCTGAAGCGAAATTAGTGTTGTTTTTGCGCAAGAATCTTTTCCCCGTTCATCTCATCGATAACTGCGTCTATCGATATTTGAACACAGCCATTGACCGATATGGCTCCACTCGAACACCTCCTTCCTCTAATATCACTTCACAGGGTAAACAATACTTTTATAAGTTACCTTATTTAGGTCGTTTTTCTACTGTAGCTCAAAGCAAAATACGTCGCCTTGTTAATCGTTATTGTAATGATTTTGACATCAAACTAGTGTTTACCACGTTTAAATTAAGAAATCTTTTCTCAATGAAGGATTCTGTCCCTATAGAACTCCGATCACGTGTGATTTACAAATTTACTTGTGCTTGCTGTAATGCTTGTTATATCGGCGAAGCTGGTCGTCATTTTTCCACACGTGTCCGTGAACATCTCTTATCAGAAAAGTCCTCACACATTTTCAAACACTTACTAAGCTCAGAACGTTGCCGCCTCTCTTGCTCTACGGGTTGTTTCGAAATTCTTGATTCCGCCCCTACTTAATTTCAATCCAAACTTAAGGAGGCTATGCATATAAATTGGGAAAAGCCTAATATAAACCAACAAGTTCATCACGTCAACCTGACACTTACACTTTAGGCTTTATGTTCTTTCACACTTTGTAACTCGCTCAAATATTTTTGGCACCTAATTAACTATCTATGTTTCGCCTAGTTGTTATAGTCCAACGGTTTTTTCAAATATCATGCAAGTGAAGATGATGTTGGCAACATCGAAACATGTCTTTAAAATTAAAACATGTCGTAACGTTCTTAAAAAAAAAAAAATCGTGGTTTTGCAAGTTTGATTCCCAAGTGCATTAAAAGTACATTAGTTTGCACAGTCCTCCATCAAAATTTTAACTTTAGCTTTGCCTTTTGAAAGGATCGGTTCTTTTGGTTGTGTGTTGCTTTTCAGAAGGGTGTGGCCTCATGGTTAGTGCGCTAGACTTCGGAGCGAGCGGTCCGGGTTCGAGCCCTTGCCGGGGACATTGTGTTGTGTTCTTGGGCAGACACTTTACTCTCACAGTGCCTCTTTCCACCCCGGTGTACAAATGGATATGGTGAATTGTTGGGGAAACCTGAACTGCAGATTGCTTACGGTACTGGAAAGCTTCTACACAACCTCCATGTACATACCGATTCGACGTCGCTAGGTCAGGATAAATCATCAGTGTTGCCATAACAGGATGCCAACCCCGTTAAGCGTGGGAAGTCTGGAAAATGCTTCCCACACTGACACGAAGTATCAGAGCACTGGCAGCGTCACCCGAACATATCAGTGAGGAACACATGCGGTCCTTGGGAAGTTTGTGAATCATCTTTATGACAGAAGAAGCAGCCACACAAGTGTCAATGTAAGGCAAGAGTCATTCCAAAAACACAAGAAGCCTTGCCAGCATTCCTCCAGCCAGAGCGGCACTTGTTAATCATGTCAAAAGGGCAGTGTTTCAAGGTGGATTTGTCTGGCCACAAACCCATCCTGCAGAAGCCAGTGTTACCATGTCCTTCTCAGGGGGATGACAGCTTCCAGGCCATGTCTGGGTACCTCACTCGACAACTCTTCAAGAAGTGAACAATACATGTTATGCAGCCATCCACTGCTGGTGTCAAACGGTGTGTAGAGGACGTTGTAAGTGTGCAAGAGACCATGATCCAAGGGAACACATCCCCCATACATGGGCCTCTTCCCATGATAATCTTTTTCAATCTAATTTTAGCGCGTCGTCAAGCTGCGAGGCTATTTTAGGAAAGACACCTGATTGGCCAATTTAGATGACGTGATAACATTGAGGTTTAATTTTAACAGTTAATCAGATATGCAAAAAAAAATCTTGCGCCGGGATTTTCGAAGCGCATTTCGTAAGGCCAAGGGAAGAATAATTCTAACCGTCTGGCGCTTTGAAAGAGCTTTCAAAACAGATCTTTTTCTCTTTAGGCTGTTCAGAACTTTTCGAGAAACGACTTTAGAGCGTGTTATGAATGCAATTCTTGTCAGCAGCTAGAGCGCCAGTGAACCAGTAATGCAGAGAAGTAACAAGACTAATTTCCGAAGTAAAAATTAGGATAAACACATACAAGATAATTTCCCTGCCCAGCACTTTCAAAAGGCTTCTCTCTCGATCCTAACAATGTTTAAGTTTCAGAGAAGCACCTTTTTCGTCGCGGAAATCCAACTTTGGTAAATATTACACAGCAATGTCAAAATTAAATATGCAAACACTTGGACCGGGATTTTCGGAACGAAAGTTCTATCAAACGGGAAACAAGTATTCAGTTGCCCGGCGCTTTGTATAACCTTTCGAAAGAGATGTTTTTCGATTAAAATGCGTTCAGTACTTTTCGAGAAACGACCTTCGTACGTGTTTATTGGAATGCAATTCTAGTCAACAGCCACGGTATGGCGTCTCTTGGGATTAAGTCATGCAGAGAATAAGAATTATTTTCGAAAAAAACGTAGGTTAAACACATTGTACTATTCACGTTCATTTGAATTGTAAATATCATCCCGGGGGATTATTTAATGATATGCAAATGAGTATATATAATAGGAAACATTAGCACGCTTTGTCCCATTCACTTCACTGTGTCGGACAAGAAGGGCGTTTGGCGACCCACCCGCCCTCCCGGGCGAGTAAGTCGGGTTCCAGCTTACCTACATTCAATTCAGTCTGTCTTGGGCTTGTCCCAGGTCAGATTGATTCCCCATGAATAACAATACCCAGGGATGAATATTATACTATACAAAAATGGCTACCTTAATATTATTCTTTTGTTGGTATTTAAAATACCCTCACTAACCTCGTTTTTTAGACAAAAATTGTAAAGAATTATTATCCCGAACGAGGTTACTGAGGCTATTTTAAATATGAACAAAAGAATAATTTAAAGGTAGCATTTTTTGCATATGGTGTATAGAAAATAATTTTCCTGCCTGGCGTTTTAAAAATGCCCTTTAAAGAAACCTCTCTTGAACCAAACGTTGCAGTAAGTCCAGAGAAGCACTTTTTCTCGACGTGGTCATGCAAACCTGGTAAATATTACCCAGCACGTGCACTTCCGAAATTAAATATACAAAGATTTGTATCGGTTTTTTTAGAGCGAAAGTTCTAACAAACGCGAAATAAATATTTTAGCTGTCTTGCGCTTTAAAATACCTTTCGAAAGAGATGCTTTTCACTTTAATCCTTTCGGCATTTTCCGAGAAACGACTTTCAAGCAGGTTAGAAATTCGAGTTTTGGCACTTTATGTTTTTACGGCTTCGAAGCACGTATAATTTTCCTCTTTAGCTCTGAAATGATTTTCAATGCTAACAGTGCGGCAAATTATTATTTTTTTTAATCTTAGCCCGCTAAATTTTCAATTTCTTACAAGGATGGACAGAACCTGATGACCGTTGGCCATTGCGTACGCGATCATGGGACCTAGACTGAAAATAACTTTGACAGCGTGACGCGAAGCTAAAATAGATTGAAAAAGATTATCACAGGGCACGGAGGTATTTTCTCTCACCTCATTTTCTCTTGAAGTGTGTTAAAGGAAATTTGGCATGCACAGGTCTGTGTAACTGTAGGGGGAAACTGCAAATAGAACTGCCCTTTAGAAACAAATAACACTTACAATACTTAACAGAGGAAACAGATCAACAAGCAATAAATTGTTATCAAAAAAAGTCAATACTGGAGTGATCACTCAATCAGGAAAACCTTTTTAAATACCATATCAAGCAAAGATAGTGCAAACAGTGAATGGTTTTAGCAGTGGATTTTGTGTTTAATGTCTCATTTTTATTAATGAAAGAAGAGCATCAAGTTTTCATTGCGAGGACAATGTGTTTGTTGAAATCTTTCCCTATATCAAATTAATATCCAGTTCACTGGACCAGAAAATTATCCCCATTGACTGTTGTTTTCCTTGTTTCCTATCAGCCTTGTTTTCATGCAGCATTGTTCAAATACATATTTAGATCTACCAAAGTAGACTTTGTACTTCTAAAACAAACAGAAACAAAATTGATGAATAAGCGATCAATATTTGACTTCAAAACACTAAATTACTTTAGCTAGAGGCCGTAGCCACAGACATCCCACTCATTATCATCTCAGTTTCCAGTTAGAGGGTCACGTGACACCATATTAAGCTTTACAACATAGATTATGACCCATTTATCAACATAAGAGGGTTAAATGTACAAAGTTGCCTAAAAAATGGCATTTAAAAGGGTGTTATTTTCAGCCTTGTTTCCATGTTGGCGATTTTCAGGGCATGCTTAGTACTGCAGTACAGCACCAATAGCGAATTTTAACTGGATCCATACCAAAATATGTTGGTCTTAGGGATAGTAGTAATCTGGCAAAGTTTCATACTTTTATCATCAAGGTGAATTATTTTTGGACGATAACAGCTGGACTAATACAGTCGAAACTACTAAGACGTGGATAAATGTTTGGAAATTGTGGGCGGCAAGCAAGGGCCTCAACGACGACATTGTCAAGTACGTAGCTAAAGAATTGGATCAATGTCTCTCGCGCTTCTATGAGGCGGACAGCCTAAGGTTTATGTTAGCTGCCGTAAATAGACACCTCAAGCATAATTACCGCAAAATACCCATAGCGAAGGACGTAGAATTCATATCTTGCCCACAGACCTGAAGAAATGCGAAGCAGTGGCCCGTTTTATCTCGCCATCATTGAAAAACTGAAATCCAAAGTGTGGTACAAGAAACAAAGAATGGGTGCCAATAAGATCAACTCCTTTATGAAAAATATGGCTTAGGAAGCGGAATTCGAGGTAGAGGGAAGAAAGTTAACCAGCTATTTGGTAAGAAAAACGCTTGTGAAGAAGCTGAAGGCTTCAAATCACTGAGCCAAGAAGTGCTATCATCAGCCAACAGACCACTCAAGCGAGCATTCACTAGCAGACTACGAGAAGGTGACGAAGTAGAACAGCGAAAGATCTCATCCACACCATCAGCTCTCTTGTCGGCCAACAGGTTCAGAACTCCCGTCCAGTTCTTTCTAGTTTACCCATATGCATTCAGCACAACCGTATAGCGACTCCAGCAGTAGTCCACCACTTTCATAACGATAAATTGCGGAGCTGGAGTTGAGGTTTTTCACAAAGCAGCAATTAAACGCTGGACGAAACTTGCCAATCTCTTATCTTAATTTGAGGTTTCTTTACGCCGCTGCAGTGACGGCAAAAACTGTGATTGAAATTAACTTTCATTGAACTTTTTAATAACAGTTTGTGCCGGTTTCACAAAAAATTGATTGACGTAAAAAGATTGTTACGAATGCAGACTGTTTATTGTTTTTTCAACCGTAACGAAATAAAGGTTTCTTCTGCATTGCCGAAAATTCCTCGGTTTCCATTATAGACAAATAATAGAATGATTTGTACGTGGTATTTGGCAATAATACGGCTCGTGATATTTCAAAATTCTCCAAATATTTTGGACAATTTTGAAATATCACTCGCGGTATTATTGCCAAATACCACTACAGGTCATGCTATTACCTATACAAATACAATGGGTAGACCTCTGATCCAGCCGTGGTGTGGGGCAAGGAACGGAGGCTCACAAAACGGCTAAAAATCAAACCTAAATATACACCGAATGCGCAATTCATGATTAAGCTAAACACCAGATACGGGGCTTGATAAGAGGTTATAGAGTAGTAAGCTGTGTACAAGACACTAAAACAACACTAAAACAACGAGGAAGTACTGTTCCGCTCTTCCTGTTTCTTTGTTGTGATGTTTTTACAATATTGTTCAAACTTGGCTTGATAGAAGCATAACATCGTAACGACACTGCCAATAATGACGTAAGGAAAATACCATTTTTATTCTTACATGCAAAATCAAGCCGTTGCATGCGTTCCTGGTGTTATGTTGTTTCTAATTACTGTAATGTGATTGACTGAAAGCATGTCAATTTTGCAGTGCAAGTTAAAGCTCGCGAGGTCATTATTTTTCTCACTCATATAAACGAGTAATCGTATGAAAAGCTCGAACAATAAAAGCTGTAATTTTGCACCCCTCATGGTGATGAAAATTCTGATTTCAAATTGCGTTCGCCCTAGGCTCGTGTTATTTTGAGAGAATTTACGTATTCCATTATTGAGTGACGCAAATCCAAGTGATATAACTTGCTAGTGAAGATTAATGCAAGGCTGAGTTGCAGAGAGAGTAACTTTACAATCCACGTTGTCTCACAAGACAACAAGTTGATTTGAGGTTGTTTTCTAAGGATAAATCGCCGCACTGCGAAACCCTCTCTCATTTGATCCTCTGTAAACAATAACGCAAATTAAAGGTTCGGACACAAAACCTTTTTTGTTGGATAGCTATTTTCGAGAAAATGAATAATTTTTTCCTTGTAATCCTCCAATCACAAACTTGACTTGACACTTTCGCGCATTAAGCCATGATTATTTTTTTTGTCTTAAGATGGGCTTCTTTCATAGATTTACTGTATTTTTGTTTCTCCTCATTTCCCGTTTTTTGCAACTTTTCATATGACCCATTGTTTAGCTAAAAGCCTTCTTAAATCGGTGTCCAACCCGGGGTCTCGTAAACAAGCCTTTGTATTGCTTATCTCTCTGTACGTGCTTGTTATAGAGTGATATTTAGTAATTTTCAGTAACTAGAATCAAGATGAATTGTTAAAGAAAAACAACAACAAGTTAATAGCAAACAAAAAATACCGGGTCCTTCCAATTTTCTCGACTTTTGACTAATACTTAGGCCATTACTATTTCTAGTAGTTGCCGAAGAAGACACATAACACTTTCTATTGAAAACGGTCAACAGATTAGAAAGACGAACACGATAAATTAAAACAAAAGGTTTCTAGGGTGGTGTTCTATTGTTGGCGCATTCTGGAACAAGGGCGGGATCACTCCTTGTTCCAGAATGCACGTTCTGTTGTAAATTGGTGCTCCATAGCTCTCGGTCCCTAGCCACTGCTCTTTCACTTTCCAAATCACTCCTACCGGCTTCTGAGTTCGCTACTTCCGCTGTCTTCCTTCTCTCTAATTCTCGTTTTTTTCCCCATTTTTAACCATTTGGTTATAATTTAGACTCCAGCGTGCGGTCACTAGATATCTCGCCATTTGAGTGTATGCCTACTCTCGAATCAAATCAAAGAATCCTTGATCATTCCTTTCCATCGCTCCGTTTTTACTCACGTATGCAAGCCATCTGATTCTGATGGCTTTCTAGCCTGTGAGCAGGTTCTCATATATTGCAGTTCGAGCAAAGGCGCTGCTGCGAGAGACAAGTCTGCTAATTGCTCTGTATTAGGTCCTGTTTACATGGAGAGAGTGACCCTCCTAGAGGGGGTACCCTCTTAGTAGGATAACCTTGTCTATTGTATTTTCCGGTTTGGTTTACATGAGAGGTAGGGTCACCCTAGGGGTAGGGTCACCCTATCTGTTTGGTAGGGTAACCCACTCGGGAGGGCTGACTTTTTGCCTTGTAAACACTTGAGATAGGGTCAACTTTTGTGGGATCGGATTACTGTCACATTGCCGCGAAACTCTGTAATGGCTTCGCGCGCTTATAAGCCAGGGAAATATTTTCGCTGTTCTGTGGTGGCCAAATCGTCTGAACAGAGTCGGAAGACAACAGTGTCGACATTTCGCGAAAAGACCTAGATGATCATGAGCCAGTTGTCGACGAGCGTACGAGGGAAAGCCGCTCGACTCGGAAATGCAGCGTGAAAAATCAAAGAAGTCACAGGGAAAACGAAAAGCGTCCTTCGCGTCTGAATCTGAAAAAAAAAGGCCTAAGAAGTGGTCATGGACATCGGAAGCGGTGGAGATACTCCTGAAGTACATTAGATAATTGAAAACCAAGTGCGAGTCTACCGGCGTGGACTTCGAGGCCGATCTTTCCACACAGAAATACGCCGATGCATGGCGGTAGATTTTCCCGAAGATTTTAGCCCTTAAGATAAGAATGTATGTCAGAGAAAAACAGGCAGTTTTAAAAAATGTCAGAAGAAGGGGGTCGGCGATCTCCACCATATTTATGTTGTATGAAGGTCTTAGCCAACTTACAACCATGGTAACATTTTTTTGTCCATTGTCTCTATTGTTTCCGAGAACGGACCACCCTTCCCCCCCCCCCCCCCCCCCCAAAAAAAAAAAGAAATACGCTTAGTGGCGTGACAAAAGTTGTGATTTTTGATCAACTTTAGCAGTGTGTATCTCTGAGGTTATTCAAGTAACGCACTTGATTTCACATCAACATCACAGTTGTCCTTTGATAATCCAAATGCATACAAGAATATACATCGCTTAAGTTCTACATGCAAACTTAGAAGGCATACGTAGTGTCATTTTAAAAACTGGCAAAACTGGGCATTTTCAAATTTTTGTTTCTCGAGGGTCCGGGAAGATACAAATATTCTACTTATCGCTAGTTACTCACCACACATAGGTCAATATTTTCAGCTAGTGTTAAAATTGGTCCAGCGAATTTAAATTTTTCAACGGTTCCCTTTTTTACCGCTTTGTGGATTATCATTTTCCAAGGCAATTTCGATACAACTGTGACTTCAGTGCTGCTGGCAATCTCATTATCCGGATTTCGCCGAGTCGACTCCCCCAGCGGATAAAAACAACCAGTGATGACAGTTTCTTGTGGTGTTACTTATGTTTTCGATGTAAGGTATATCCATTTTACACGAGTTTCAAGGACACATTCTGCTGGAGATTGCGTGACAGCAGTGGTTTTCAGTACAGTGTGGCTAACAAACCAAAGCGAAATTTCGGGTAAAATTGGCGTTGACACACAGAATGGTAACGTTTTCCTTGAATAGGTGTTCTTGGACCAGAAAAAGCTTTGGAAAAAACCAATATCTCTTGCATCCGCTTGTATATGTTGTATTGACCTCGCACAGTAGAAAGTAGAAAGCTTCTTTGGAGTCCGTGGGCTTGTTTGTTAATATTCGGATTTTCATTGATTTCCTTCGAGTTTGGTTTTAGTTTGTTAATTCGTCAGCCAAGATAACGGTAGACGGATATTTGAAAATACAATTGCTTGTACTATACCTTCCAACTCTCACGCCTGCGGGTTGAAAACTTCGATCTCACGCTGGCTCACGCTTGCGGGCCAATTTCTCACGCATGATTGTAAAATGTGAGTTGTGGCCGTCTTGCTTGACACAATTTCCAAAACTATGTTAACTCAGACCCATGTAAGAGGAACGAGAACCATGTGTAAAATGAATAAATCACAATACCGTCCTAGCCATCTCTGATTTTTGAAGTGAAAAGCACTGGAAGTGAGCTCACTGTTATACGTGTCCTAAGACTTCGGAAGACTTTGGACGTCTTCGGAAGACTTCGGACTTCTTCGGGAGACTTCGAACCTCTTCGGGAATCTTCGGAAATGATCGTGTCTTTAGTCAAAAATCCCAGCACTCCTAGGATAAAAATCTCACGCTTATATCTCAGAAAAAGTTGGCAGGTATATTGTAGTGATATATAAAAAAAAAGTCAGATGTATTAAGCCGACACAGTCACGGTGTTCGGTAGCCTGGCTTCTTAGTAAAAACGTGGAAAAGAAATTTTAAGGTATGGACTACCGGTATACTGCTGGGATTTGCGCTGGAATACGAGAAACTAAGCTACAGAAGTTTAGTAATTAGACAGTAAGGTAAATGTGAATTTTGGCACAAATATCGACGATTATATTATTTTCTTTGAAATACTCAGCAATATTTACACTCAGCAGCCCCTTGGACTGTAAAGCTTTTTATGTGGGCAGTTAAATGTTCATGTCAACTTTTTTTCCTTGAAAAGCAAACTTGATGGCTATGCAGTGGTAGACCTATGTTCTCTCCCATCCCTTAAGGGGCAAAGATTTTAATTCTGGAAAAGCTATGGCTTTGGCACTTTAATTAAGGTTTTGTTGCTGGTTTCGTTAGTCATCATGACGTAATGGCCCAAAGGGACGGAAAGAAAAAAATCCAAGTGCTTATATAACTTAAAATGCACGAGGACAAGCTCTTTATTTCTGTCATAAATTGTAGCCTAAATGTTTTAAAATGATCGAGAAATTGCGTGCGTTGCGATTCGTCAGTTCGAGTTCATTAGAGTGATAAATAAATATAATACACGCTGCTTAAGCCGGGCTACACGTTGAAACATTGTTATACAACATTTGTTGATCCAACAATGCTGGAGCGTTTAGCACCCATGTTTGTTCGACATCTTTTGTTGGACAAATGTTTGATAAGTCCTCAAACATTCGTGCAACAAAAAATATCGAAAAACATGGTCGCTAAGAGCTCCAACACTGTCGGATCAACAAATGTTGTACAACAATGTTAGTGTGCAGCCCCAGCTTTACATCACAAGCTGCAGCGCGCGCAATTTCTTCGCTCTCCGGTATTGTCGAGTTATATAAACACTTAAGAATTTGAACGAACGTTCGGCTGCTCCTCGTACTTCTCTATGCATTCTCTCGTGTTCTTTGAAATTTGGGCGTGCTTCTACAACTCCAACAATGCACTCGTTGGCGTTTTTATTACTGAAGCCGCGTGCATTATAACTCAAAAAAGCAAGCCGCGTCCAATCATAACGCGCGGAATTTTTCAATTATTGATTACTCTCTTAAAAAACATAAGGAGATAAAGTAAAGAGTGCTTATTTCTTGGAACAAGAGCAACTTTGAACTAGGACAGAAATGGCGGAAACGAAGGACACTTTCCTGTTTTTGGGTCCCTCCCCACTCAGGTCAAAATGTTTGCAGATGTCTTCCAACTCCTTGATTTTAAACTTGGAATAAAGTTTTCCACTTCTGTGTAAGCTACACAAGTCCTCCCCTCTGTATTGCAATGGATGGCAAAGATTTATTTCTTGATACACCGACTGTCTCATTAGTGCCAACCCTTCCTCTCTTTCCCATTCTTCTTCTTCGCCATCTGTTTGATCCTCTTCAGTTTGTTCTACGGCGGTAGCTGACGGCTTCTTCCTTTGTTTTGCCGAAAGCCTCGAAAAGAAGCCGCTTATCTGCTTTGCAGTACGCCATTTTGATTACTGAAACATGGCCTTTCCGGATCTGTCCTTTGCTAATCGCACCTCACGCGAGACCTCACCCCAGAGGGAATATATCTTTACATTGTTGTGAACGTAAGTTTTAATCTCTATCATTGTATTAAAGGATGATATTATCTAGTTTTGATTGATTTAAAATAATCTTCGTGATTAAAACGCCCTATATATATATATATATATATATATAAAAATAGGGGCCAAACCACCCCCCAAATGTTTCATGAAGGCTATATTTGCTTCTTTCATATATTTCTAAACCAAGTTTGGAAAATGAGCTTTGATTGTTGTCCAGTTCATTTTAATAGCGAAGCGCACAGTTTCTAAAAATAGATTACATCTCCAGAGACCCCCCACATGACTCAGACAAGAATTGCAGTTCTGTAGAAGGTTTTGTATGAGCGCATTGTCTTCTAGACCAGAAAATCTGGCAAAAAAGGAAAGATTGGTGGTCTAAGATTTTGGTTAGCGAAAATCATGTCATAAAGCAAACACTGCTGCCGTGGGTAGTGTAAAACAGACTCCGAGGTGCCCAGAAAAGAGCATAAATGTCACAAATTGCATGAGGATCTTACAAAGCCGCAGTGATATGCGGACAGATCCCAGTCCGGCAGTTGAGAACTTTTAGCGAGGCGGCTGCGACTAACCGATCAGAATACTTCTCAGTGAAACGTGTCACGAAGAAACCTATCTGTTATTAATCCTGCTCTTCAAGAGAAGACTGATCTTATGCTAGAAATTCCCAAACTCGACCAGTCGAGCAGCCCGCTCTACAGAGCAGAATTTTGTGTACTGTGCAAGTTGGAGGATCATGATATTAATAGAACCATTTATTCGACCGCATAAACAAAGCTGTGACCGTAAGCAGATCTCAACTGCATATATTTCATAGCTATATGCTTGGCGCGATACGTGTACTAAATAGCGCAGTGAGTAAAACTGTTTTTATGTGCGAAGACAGAGCGGCCAAGTTCATCACGGCAGCGAATCGGATCTACGGTTGTTTGTTTATGATTTACTTTTTTACCTGGCTTGCCGACTTTCTTGTGGGTGATGCACCTGAATGCCGGGTACAATAATAATATTTTTCTCTGTCATGGAGGTAAGGAGTGTGTTCGTAAACAGTCTTCATACATGAGTAGCCCATCATATTTTGCCGCGTTCCTTCAAACTCCGTAATTTTATTATACTAAGGTACATGTTCTGGGTTTTGTCCAACATTTTAAACTAGAGAGGCCATCAAATTGCGAAATTAGTCGCTGAGTATCGCGTGGAAGAGTTTTCGAGCGCCGTTGTTCCATACATCGCTCTTAAAGAAGTAGCCCATGAAATAGTTTGTTTGTCTGAGTCACGACAGGGGGGTAAATTTTCGTGACGTCATCTGTGCGCTTCACTAATTAGAAGTTGTGACAAAATGTCAAATTATGACGTCATAATTGATGATGTCACTAAAACGTGTTTAATTTTTTTTCAAAGTCTCCCAGTGAAAGTTGTCATTGGAGAGGCCTTGACTTAAGGAGTAAAATGCTGAAAACCGTTCTTTGCTACGACTATTATTTCTCGAGTTATGGTAAATTAAATATTTTTTGCTGTCCCCCTCGGAATTTGGTTAACATTACTTTCCCTCTATAAAGTCAATCTCTGGTTTATTTTCTACAGGTTTTTTTCTAGGAAGGGTAATAATTTAGTTATATACAAAGCTTGATGTTGCCAAAAATCGTATGGTTTTAGATTTTCAATTTTGGGCTTTACAAAGACGATATTAACAATTAAAAACCTGGGACATCACAGATTTAAGACGTAACAAGACTAGTTTCAAGGAAAAAAATACTAGAGGGAAAATTTGTATTCCCATTTTCTTCTTTTATTCTTGCTATGGTCATCTGTTAGATCACATATGCAGCATAGCTAGATTTGCTGGAACAAAATTACGGGTTTAAATTGGAAATTTTTCTCAAGGGGGGCGGGGGACCTCACAGTTTGCTGAGGTATTTTTGAAAAATTAAAAATACCATACCCCTGTCTCCTTAAGACCATAAACTTCCACAACTGAAACTCGACAACCCTTTATCCCGCCGCTAGATTCAAGGGCAGCTTTTAAATCTTCAGCAAAGACCATATCGTGCTTTTCGTTTACATAGATTCTAACATGGTCCTTCATCGATGCAAATGCCTTTTCCAGACTGGGTCTCCAAAAAGTCATACCGTTCGATGTCAATCCCGACTTGCACCCCAATGTAGGCCCCATTATGGTAGCACCGACGTTGTCTGACTTTAAAAACACTTTCTTTATCTCGGGTCTTTCTTCTTTGATTGTGCGCAGCACATGTTCACAAAATGGAGGCAACTGCAAACCAATTCTGTTGGCAATCACAAAATGCAAAAAAGACTCTACTTCCATCATCCCGTCTTCTTTCTTTGCAATCACGCAAGTGACGCGCCAACTCTTTCCTTTTTTTCCGAAAAAGTCAGTCATTTGCTCGCCAAATTTCAGTGGTAGAAATTTCATTGCCCACTCGAGGACTAGCATGGCACTTTCTCTGTCTAAACCAGACAGCACTTCATGTTTAGCTCTCTCCTGGTTTATTGTTCGCAGTAAGTGAGCTTTCCAGGCGTTTAAACTTTCAACAGCATGTCAAATATTGAATGTTTCCTTTCTGAGTTTCGGTAAGAATAGTGCCTGATTCAGATATTTTCTAAGTTATTTGTCCCAAAGTATTGCTCAAGTTGAGACATCTGTTGCAAACTGCAAGGTGAAGAAAAGTTATTATTATTATTATCATCATCATCATCATCATCGTCGTCATCGTCATCGTCATCGTCATCGTCATCGTTATTGTTATTATAATTATTATTATTATTATTATTATTACTTACCAGTTGGATCGATTCCGTACTTACGTTCACCAATTGGTACAACGGTATCGTACATCCAGTATATTTCCTCTGATACTTGCTTGGTCATCCGCCGAACTTTTCCACTGCATATTATAATGTCCTAGATTGTCTCTTTTGATGCAGCAGGTAGCGACAACTGACAGCTTTCTCTCCTGGCCAGTTTACAGTCAGATGCTTCCTATGTCGGGGACATATTGTTATTTTGTTGATGTCTTCGCCATTGATTACAAGCAGACCAGCTCTATTTAAAATAAGATCTAGCTCTGTAACCTTAGCATGCGCTTGTCGCCCACGCGATCCACTCACTCCAAGGGAACGCAAGTAGCTAGTGACATCTTTGGTGCAACTGACCAAAGGAACTGAAACCGAATTCTTATCTCCTATTTTTGCATCTCCGCATTTGGAGCGACGCGAGTGGGCCGAAAGTGAACAAAACATCACTGCACTTTTCCCAAAGCGAATTGATTCTGTACGTTGAGTGGAACACGTAACAGATCGCCGCAAATCGTAGTTTACAGTGTAAACATTGGAACTAATCAAAATCCTCAATACTTTTTGGTTTCATAGTTTCGAGCTCTGTATCAGGAACGAAATTGAATTATATACCTGATCAGACATGGTCTGACTTCTAAGTGAAATTTGTGTTTGTTAAGACCCAAAAGCCAAAGTTATTCCAAAAATAAGAGCAGCTCTTTAGTACATCCAATTGAAGCAAAACAAACTACTTTTCCAATTTTAAATGCATCTACTTTTTGTTTGAATACTTTCTCGGATCATGAAGTCAGACAAAATGCCTTGTTTCCACGACGAAGTAGACATTTTACTTGCATTAAATCAATTCGATTACCACTATATCACGAACGTCTAAAGCACTTTGTATAAATGCAAACAAAAACAAACCAAAAACGTTTTCCTCCTGGAAATAGAGCCGGTTTAATTTATCAGTTCGTGTATGCAATAAAAAGAACACGTGGTGAGGATGACATCTGTGGAATGTTTTTGATGTGTTCTTCTTATTTACGAAATGTAAAATCAATTTAAAAGGCGAATTTTGATGCGTTAAACACTTAATCGCTTGGAGCGTTCGTGAAAACATTTCATCTTCAAATAAATACATAGGACTCTAATTCATACACACGAAAAGTTCGTTTGCAATCTGACAAATTATGACGCATGTTGACCGGGACCGAAACTGTCGTCAAAAATATCAAAATAAATAACAGGATATACATTTGTGAACGCAGTAAAATCATCATATTTATCCGAATTCATTTCCAAAATGTAATTTCACTTTCCCTATCTTTTCTGTAAACTACCAACAGCATCTCAGGCGTTACCTTAGTTGAGACAGTTGACTGAATCGAGTGCTAATTGTAGCATATCACTTATTCTATTTCAAATCCGGTTTATATTGAGAGCCAACCCCCCTCCCCCCTTTTCAATGTTGTACAGGAAAGAGGCAAATTCTAGAGACAGTAAATCCAACATTGAGAAGGGGGGAGGGGGTAGTATTGTAGAGATTAGGAAAGAAATTTGCCTTAAGTAATCGAATATGACAAAGTGTCTCAACACTTTTGTCGCCCATTGTAGTCTCTGCCAAACACTGGACGTATCAAACTCCATACGAATGAATCAATGCCTCCGTTATCATTTTGCCGATCGAAAAATGTAAGCTGCTTAATCAAGCTTATTTAGCGCGCAGACGTTGTCGGCAGATGTCAAATTGTTCGTAGATTTTTTTCGCTGTAAGAGAAGGAAATGACCGACAAAATGTCAATGGGATTAATTAAATCAAATCCAAAACTACCTTTGTAGGCGAATATACGACGTATTTGACACTAAACGAATGAGTAAATACCTACGTTGTGCGTTCGCCGAATTAAGTTCACCGCGCGATGCATCTACTGTTGTGGTTTTCAGTTCCAACAAGTTCTTTGCCAAATTTTTTCACCGCCAAAAATTCCAAAGACCGTCCAACTGACGATGGGAAAAATTCAGCCAAATGTGGAGCTAACGTTTTAGCCGAGCAATAAACGCATTGGATTCCAATATCGAATGTGAGAATGTCTTCGCTGTGAGTTTTGCCGATTCACCATTGGAGTTTTAGGTGAGCTTAGTGGAGACAAACTTTTACTTTCCAGCCCCTCCTTTCAATCACATCTCTGGAATCTGCTAAAATCTATCAGACACGTGACCAGCCGTAACCAGGGTACTTTCTCGAAGTAGAGAGAGGACCCCGGGAACGAGGTTGGCTCTTCTGTCAATCAAAAGCAGATGTGAAATGCAAACAGCATTTGGTACTCTTAAAAACCATACATTTCTCCAGCTGTACATGGAGCTAAATCATACTAAAGGCTGGTTTCCATATGATCGCAGACGATCGCGGATCGCAAATCATAAATTGCAGACGATCGCAAAGAGAGTTGTTTCTATATAGTCGCGGACGATCCCAGAGCCGACTTTTGACTACAATTCAGTCTGCGAAAGTGTCAAAATTACAGGCGCTTTGTGCTGACGGGAAAATCGCATCAAAACAACATGGCAAGTTTCCAGGACGAAATTTTGCTGCAAGCGAATCTATTTCTTCTTTTAGTCCTTAGCGACGTCATCATTAGCTTCAAAACCGTCGGAAACATCGGTTTCGCAAAATATTCTTGAAGAGACAAGAACATGGGGCCTTCCACACTTTGGTCAGAGAACTTTGTTTCCGACAGAGTACTTCTTCAATCGCTTCATATAACGACCGTACGCAATTCTCATATTGCGGAATTTGACCGCCACATCCGCTACCGATAAATTAAATTTCTCCCCGATTATTTCCCAGCAGTTAGCCTTTTTGTTTGTGTGTTTGAAATCCTTACTGTTACGGTGGTAAACGCACTCATATCGCGCAACTTCCTCCCTAAATTCCTCGTTACTAACGTTACCTTGTTCAACGCAGGTTATGTTTACACTAAGCGATTGCTACAAACGAATATTTGGGCTTTGTTGCTAAGAAGCGTTGAATCATTGGTCGGAACCCAAAATATTATGGGATACATTTCGATCGCAGATCGCAAAACTTTGGTTTCCATATGATCGCACAATCGCAATTGATCGCAGACGATCGCAGAAGTGTATTTCCATATGATCGCAGACGATCTCAGAACTTTTTGCGATCGGCGATCCGCGATCGTCTGCGATCATGTGGAAACCAGCCTAATAGAAACTTGAAAAACCATTATTTTCCCTATCTATGATAAATTGAGACTCGCGTTTCTTACATGATAACCCAAGAGACTGGGTGAGACAAGTTGCATAGTAATGCCATTGCAATGAGCAACATTCTCTCAGAGTTTCTCATTAAACGTACCCTGGATGCCAGAGGTCTTCTCGCTCGCCAGCGGCGAGGATCGTCCGTCAGAGCTAGTAGTGTTACGAAAAAAAAAAAACCTCTGGGACCCAGGGTAACGTTAGTCACGCAATCCAGTAGGATATTGAGAATTCGAGGAGTACCCTGAATTTCAAGAGTTTTGCAAATGTATCGCTTCTGCTCGGTCGAACTTTCAGTTCAATATGATGGGCAAAGTCTAAGTGGAAGTGAACATGCTAGTTTGATTGATGAACACGCTCGTTCAATTCTGTGGCAAACAGGTCCGATTTGTGTTTTGAACACTGGATTCCACTGCATGACAGACACACCCCGTCAGTTCTGTTCGGAAACACTGCTGACGGAACCTTCAGTTCGATATGCTAGATTTGAACAGTTGTCACGAAGCTCTCGGAACGTCGTCTCTGATTGGTCAACTATTTCGCTTCCGTTGCAGTGGTTGCAGTAAGTTCATTGGTTTGTTTTACAGCAGCCTATTATTCGCCTCTTCTTTTCGCTATTTCGCACTGTTTCGCATGGCTCTCTATATGGCACTTTATACACAGTGAGGTGGTTGGTGATTTATAGTGGGTGAGGTGGTTGATGTAGCTCGCTGTTTCCCATTACATCGTGTATTGTGCTTTTAGCGTGTGATTTCTTGTTGATGGCCACTTGGAGCGGCAGAGGACAGGGTGCTTGCACAAATTGCAGCACAGCATATTCCAGTAGATGGAAACCTTTCAATTGTTCCAAGTGCGGCTTCGAACGCGGAGGATCTGCTCCAGTTCCAAAGGCACAGAAGATGTGTTGTCCTCCTGCTGTAAACATATGCGGTGGACTGTACTCGATACGTACAAGTTCTAGGGACGACCGATGTCTAGTTTACACCGAAAATAACTTGTGGATATGCTTGCACCCAGACTGCAAGGATGTACGAGCCGCGTACGTTTCGAGCGATCTTGCAGGGGGATTCACATGTCAGCACATCAAGCAAGTCTCTGATAGCGTTGGTGTCCTCCACAAGTACAACCTAATAGCAGAAAAGATAGTCGCATATCCTTGCGATGCACCAACCAAGGCTTTGCTAGATAATATCTCGATCCCGCTCGGTCGAGAGGCCGTCTACAAAGTCTCCGACCGCACGTACGTTGTTTATGGACGCCCAAGTACTACCAACACCCTTGGTGTTTGTCATGTCAAAGTGGAAAATACCAAGAAAGGCGATACCGTCTTTTACAAATGTAGTTGTAAAGGTTTTGTGTCGAAGGGAAAACAAGGGAAGTCGCGTGCTTTGTGTGTCCATCTTCGTGTTCTCTTTTGCTCACTGGAACTGTACACGCATGTTGATTCTGAGCCCGCTTCTGTATCTGCAACACCAGCTGTTTCAACTTCCAACATGTCCACTACATCAGTTGAAGCTCCAAGGTCATCTCAACAAGAGCCCAACAACAGCCCCACTACACCTGAAGCTCCCTCGGTGTCCAGACAGACAACATTAAATTTATATTCCACATTTAAGTTACCATACCATTTTAGCTCTGAATACCTCAACAATGTTAGTGTTAAAGGTGCATCAATCCGTCTTGGTTGCGACAATGGATGGCCTTCAGTGTTTGAGGTCAAGGAGGTGACCTGTCAGAGTTGCGGTGAGCCTTTGGGAGCATCAAAAATTCACTCAGGCATGAGAATTAAATAGTGACAGGCCGTTCACAGATCCCGCAAACGTGTCGCATGAATGTAATTGCTTCTCTACATGTTATGTAGCGTAAAAGAGATTGACTACAGTTTGGCTTTAACCAGTATATCTCTTAATGAACTGCCTCTTTTATGAGAAATGATCGGAGGTTCTTTGAACATTTCTTAAGTTCAGGTTGTAATTCTATAAGATGCCATTTCTCCATTAGAATGTGTTTTAGGTTCGGCACAGATGGGTTGTATTGCGTTACAAAGGGCAATATTTCTTTGCGCACTCTTGCGTTTTCTTGGAGAGCTTTCTTTCTGTCAGAGAATTTGACTTCCGAGAGTGTCTTATCTACAAGGTTGTTTGGGTAGCCTCTCGCTCGAAGGCGTAGTTTGAATATTCTTATGTTTTCTACGAAAGTCTCCTGTGAAGAGTTAGTTCTTAGTAGTCTCAGGCCTTCACCTTTCACGAAGCCTTTTTTGACTCCGGGTGGGTGACAGGATTTAAAATGCGTGTACTGGAATGTCTCAGTAGGCTTGAAATAAGTGCGCGTGTCAAGGATAGATTCCTTTTCAAAACGTGCTCCTTTGTAGATGCATGTATCAAGGAAGATGATTTCTTTATCAGAAATATGAGCAGTGAATTTTATTGTAGGATGGTAGTTATTTGCATGCTCAATGAAGTTGTTAATTTCCTCTCTATTAGTGTCCCATAGGGAAAACACGCGTCATCGATATATCTTTTCCATACCAACGTCTTTGTACTGTGCTGATCGATAATTGCTGTCTCAATCTTAGCCATGAAAATATTAGCAAAAGAGACTGCTGTTTTAGTGCCCATAGCTGTACCATGGGTCTGGAGAAAGTCTTTTCCATTGAATTGGAAAAAGTTCTCTTGTAATATAAGTCTCAGCATTTTTCTAAGATAGTGTGTTTGTTTAGGGGCCGTTCCCGTGTAGAATGTGTCATATGCATGGCATATGGTCGTGATACCTTCTTCTTGCGGTACATTTGTATATAGACTCGTAACGTCCATTGAGACAAGGACTGCATTTTGTGGAATTCTCGTTCCTTCAATAAAGTTAATAAATTGAGTTGTATCTTTAATGTATGACTGCTGTTCTTTCATTATTGGTTGAAGGAGACTGTCAACAAAAGCTGAAATTCTCTCAGTAGATTATTGGTCGACTTGACAAGTTGACCTTGTGTGTTTTTGTAAGAGTGTAGAAAACTGGAATGCGTGGAGGGTTCGGTGTTTGAGACAACCATTTTAATGTCATTTCATCAATGTGTTTCTTTTGATAGAGTTCTGTAATGTTTCGTACTTTCCTAGCGGTTTCTTCTACCATTGGTTTTTCGAGGGGTCTGTAGTGTTCATTAACCTCGATTAGTGTCATGCCCTGGGAACGAGGTTGACTTAACCCCCGTTAGTATCCTCAGAGATTGGAAATCAGCGTGAGAGTTGGTACTATTTCACAATTACATTATAAACTCGAGATTTCTATTTAACAATAGAACACTTACCAGAGTTTTCTATGAGCTAATAATCAAGTTACCGGAGCCGAGTTAGCGTACGACGGTACAAACTACTCGCGATCTAAGCGCACTCGCCTCATTTCTTCTCCTATTTGCATATTGCTAGCTTTGCTTTCGCTCGTCGTCAACACAAACCGACTGCTCGCAGTGTACGGCCATGTTAACTAACGCTCATAGAAAACTAGGGCGAGTAGTCAACAGCCAAAAATTGAAGAAAAATCGCCCCTTCAAAGTGCGAGAGCACGTTTTGGTGATCTAAACACTGGCTGGTCGCAGTAATTAAGGTACAGAAACTGTTACAGCAATCAAAATCCGCGGAGAGGAGTAGAGTCCAAAGAAGAGTTTAATATGTAACCATATAGTAAGTGGATGCGCATTAGTTACTGTCATTAAATAGAGTAAGTAACCTTATTATAGGAAATCAACGATACATGCTATTACTTGAAATGTAAATTTTAGAATTTGGCGTTAATTTTGTGCATCTTAATTTACGTCATTGTTAATTACGAGCAATCTAATCTACAGCACTGTTACTTCGAGACAACGATATTACCAGAAAAGGTATACATTTCGTGTAACTTTCCGTCAGAGTAAGTTTCTGGATCGTTATTCAATATTGAATGGAAAATGTGTTTAGATTGGTCAATGTAACGAACGTTGTCTCCGCGGGGGGGGGGGGTAGTTAATTTCATTCTCCGTCACTTTATTCTTGTTTTTGTTCTTCTCTCTTTCCACTTACCGGTTAAACCTCGTGTTCTGTTGTATTAGGCTGTTGTTTTGTTTTGTCGAAAAGCTCAGATTGTATAGAAATTATTCTGATGATAAAGCAGCAAACTCGCTTTCAAAACTAAAATGCTTATAAATATTTGTTTTAGAAAATTCGCGTTAATTTAATAGCGGGTAGAATTTGCTCACGTTGTTAATATACTTTCGCTTCACTGTCAAATATTCCAGTCATGTCTTGATTCCGAGGAGATACCTGCAACCACTGCAACCATGTAACCAACTGTACCCCTGTCCATTTATAATTAGTTCTACGACTCTCGCAACCACTGCAAACACTGCAACCAAGGGTATGCCAGTCCGTATATGTCTCTGCGTTACTCTCGCAACCACTGCAACCACTGCAACCAAGGGTCTGCCAGTTGGTATATGTATCTGCGTTACTCTCGCAACCGCTGCAACCACTGCAACC
>CM042758.1:6715203-6729243 GCA_022496165.2 Catalaphyllia jardinei | reverse complement strand
CCAAGGGTCTGCCAGTTCGTATATGTATCTGCATTACTCTCGCAACCGCTGCAACCACTGCAACCACTGCAACCAAGGGTCTGCCAGTCCGTGTCTGTATCTGCGTTACTCTCGCAACTACTGCAACCAAGGGTCTGCCCGTTCGTATATGTATCTGCGTTACTATCGCAACCGCTGCAACCTCTGCAACCACTGCAACCAAGGGTCTGCCAGTTCGTATATGTATCTGAATTACTCTCGCAACCGCTGCAACCACTTCAACCACTGCAACCAAGGGTCTGCCGGGTCGTACAGTATTGTGCAAAAGTAACGCAAGCGAATTTCGACGAATTTCTTGGCTTTTCGTGGCTTTTCAAAGAAATTTCGCTTCAAACGAAAGTTCCGCGACTTTTCCGCGCACTTTCAAGGTACCTATTGTTTTATTCCTCCTGATTTTTCGAACGCTAATTCGCGGTGGACGCTAACAAGTCAGGAAATTTCGAGGGAAAGTTCGCTCTTTTCGATCGTTAGCCGCGAAATTGCGGGAGAAAATTCGCTCGGGTTGATAAGCGTTCTGACACAAACTAAGCAAAATATGACTACAGTTCGTGATTTGTTGTTGTGTAAAGAGACGTAAAGAACATCTGAAATTACGTTCATCAACTCGATCAACTATTACAATGTTCTTACCTGTTGAATGTTTTATTGTTAATACATCCTAGCGGCTAAAAAAAAAACGTCAGAGATTCAGTACAAACTTACTGCTTCAACAACGTAAGCACTGAGGCAATTAAAACTTGCAAAGAGCGCCATGTTTAGGGTAAGCCCTTCATGTAACAAATCATGACATTTCTCGCTGGGATTCCAGTACCCACGCGGGCGAGTGTGACCTGCATTGTTTACACGCATATCAACGCCTCTCGAAACGTTTAGTGCGTTAAACACCTGTGTTTATCAAAATATCAGAGTACTGAAGTTAATTTGTGAAAACGAAAGAACCATTTCAGATGCTTACTCGGACAAAAACACGTGTATCGATTTGAATTCCTTGGTTTAGAGAAAGAAAGGGATAATTTTCTACGCAGCTGCACACCTGACGACTTCACAGATCGAAATTGGGCTTGTTTTGCATCTTCTCATGCATGAAACTAACTTCAAAGTCGTCACTCGTGGTAAGTTTTATTTGTAATTTACATTCTTTGTGTTCGTGGCTGAACTCCAGCAAAGTAGTGCATTGAAAGCTTTTTGTATACTTCGTGTACGTTATATGACTGGTAGATCGAAGAGATCGTGTGGAGAATTGTTGTGCCTGTCTAACGCGAAATTTCGGGCACCAAGTTAGTGAAATGACGCTGTTGTCCGTGAAATGTCGTTTTGTACCGAAAAGTCGACGAAAAAGCGTTCTTTGTTCCAGGGAAATTTCGCTTAAAAACTGAGTTACTCTCGCAACCACTGCAATCAAGGGTCTGCCAGTTCGTATATGTATCTGCGTTACTCTTGCAACTACTGCAACCACTGCAACCAAGGGTCTGCCAGTTCGTATATGTATCTGCATTACTCTCGCAACTACTGCAACCACTGCAACCAAGGGTCTGCCAGTTCGTATACGTATCTGAGTTACTCTCGCAACCACTGCAGCCAATGCAACCAAGGGTCTGCCAGTCCGTATATGTATCTGCGTTACTCTCGCAACCGCTGCAACCACTGCAACCACTGCAACCACTGCAACCACTGCAACCACTGCAACCAAGGGTCTGCCAGTTCGTATATGTATCTTCGTTACTCACGCAACCGCTGCAACCACTGCAACCAAGGGTCTGCCAGTTCGTATCTGTATCTGAGTTACTCTCGCAACCACTGCAACCAAGGGTCTGCCAGTCCGCATATGTATCTGCGTCCAACTACTGCAACCTAACAACTGCAACTACTGCAACGGTTGGCCTGAACGTATTGGATCGATGTCTCGCTGCCTCAGAAGCAAAATAGTTAACCAATAAGAGAGGACGTTCCGAGAGCTTCGTGCCGACTCAATTTGAACACTGGATTTGCTCTAGTGGTTCGACTGGTGAAACACACTCTTTCAAAATTCGCTGCCCGATGGAACTTTCAGTTCGATATAGGTAAACAGAGAAGGAATACACTGTTTCGATCCATGAACACGCTCGTTCAATTCTGTGGTGAAACGGGAGCAACTTCAGAATACCCCGCAACTCACGCCCTCGTTAAATCTACTGCTACCGTGGTCCGCGGTCCGCAGCCGGCTAGCAAGGTTATATGTATGTACTAGGTGTTAAACTGAAGTGCTACCGCGGCCCGTAGTCCCGTAGTCGATGAAGAAGTATTAAACTAAGTTTTAAACTGAAGTGCTACCGCGATCCGCAGTCCCATAGTCGATGAAGAAGTATTAAATTAAATGTTAAACTGAAGTGCTACCGCGGTCCGCAGTCCCGCAGTCAATGAATAAATATTTAACTAAGAGTTGAACTAAAGTGCCACCGCGGTCCGCAGTCCCGCAGTGGATGAAAGAACGAGGTATATTCGTGGTTTTTATATACAGTTTATTGTGTAAATAATGTCGACTGCGGGACTGCGGTAGCAGTAGATTTAAGAAGTGTGTGAGTTGCGGGGTATTCTGAAGTTCAGCCGGTGAAACGTGACGCTGGTTCGGTTTCGTGTCGATTTTGTGTCTTGGATTTGCTCTTGTTTAACAGTTTTCCTCAATATTCGAATTAGAAGAAGAGTTTTGTAAAGGGCACGCTCCCCGATTAAAGTTTCAGTTCGATAAAGTGAGAGAGGAAACACGCTAGTTCGATATGTTTTGAGACTATGAAATTGTCCACAGCTGGATACAACAGCCAAGAAAACAATCACCTTCCACGAGATCAGTCGAGATGTAACGCGCCTCCTGATTGGCTTAATACTACAATGGCTTTAAGACTACAATAGTTCCGTCCTTGCAATTGGTTTAAACTGAGCCATTGTTACACCTTACACTTACACTTTCAAAGGCCAATCGAGAATTTTTTTGCATAAGCTATTCCTCGCGCGGCACTATTCTCTGCCGCCTCGCCAGCCGAGCGTCTTCGCTCGGCTGGCTCGTTGGCAATTACAATATTTCGATTGTTACTCATGTGGAACGAGTGAGATTACATTACGTTAAGACAAATCCTGATCAAACATCCAACACTTCAGAATTGTTTGAAAATGATTACGCACGCTACCATGAGCTTATTTCTGAATTTAATAATCGTTCAAAGTGTCTGACAGAATTCCCTATGAAGAAATGATTATAGTGGAGTGGCTCCAAGGTGGACGTGACAAATTTCCTCCCCCATTATCATTTGGTAGCAAAACCAATATCACTTGCCAAAGGATCATATTTAAAATAGAAATATTCCTCTGATATCGATTAGTGCATATAAGTGGAGTGAAACTTGTTCTCTGAAGGATGTAATCAATCTTTCATGTTCCAACAAATTGGCTTTCCTTCTGTCGTAGATAAAATTTCAATCACTTTTCGAGTCCTTGTATCAAAACGTACGTACCCTGAATACAGACTCTAACTTACTTCCTCTTTCCAAACGTTATTCATCAAGTTATTCCAGATGCATTCGGATATGTGAAAATTCATATAAAAATACCTTCCTGAAGACCGCAAACGGTGACGAATGATCAAGAGTCACTTGAGTGATATCGGCTTCAGAGCCGACACCGAGCGAGATGGGTTTGATTAGAGAGTAAAAGCCTTTTTTTTTTTTTTTTTGCTACAAGGTCAAATATAATTGCCGGATATGGTCAGAACCTCTGAAAGGAAGGTTAAATGACATATTACCATAAAACGTGACAGGTGGGCAATTTTAGAGGAAAGGAAGGGCTACAGCATATCCATTACGAATGTCCGCGCTAAATACCTATTTTCACAAAGGTTTTGAAGTAATATTACATCATCATTTCTCATCAGCTTTCAAATCGATATCACAGCGTATAACCTTGGTAGAGAAATAAGTTCAAGAAATGCAAAACCATTCTGAAGACGCGACGATTTCAGTGCATTCAAGAGATAAGTTGACTGTGGATATCGAAGGAGGGCTTATGTTGCTAATGAACTTCACTGCGCTAACAAACAATTTTTTTTCTGTGTTGGGTTATTTTCAAGAAACAGCATTTCTACACAACCACGAACACTTTTATTATGTTCTTGGCCATTTGCTATTTGTTTGCAGCCTGCCTACTGCTGGGGCTCTGATGGCAGGGAGGTGGCCCTGACATGTAAGCATTTGTATTTCTCACTTTACCTGCAAGTGGTTTACAGTCAACCGATCCTTTGGAATGATTATAATAATTGATTCTTCCTATCACAATTGGCACAGCAACGTTTAAATTTCATACAAAAAGATCACTAGCTCTGTTTCATGCCATCGAGCAAGCAAAACTAGACAGTAAACATAACTAATACTGTGATAGCATATGAGCATTCTATTTAACACTAACAGTTACTTCCTTAGTCGCAATGTGCGCTATCAGAAGACATGAAGCCTCCATTCGTTCATCTGCTTTGTTCCGCGGAAAGTCAAAGAAGAATTAAGATCGACTTCAAAGCCATTGCAGAAGAAAGAAGAACGAATCATATTTTACAGTGTTTTATTAGTTCTAATAACGGAAGGGTTCTGCTTCTATGGCTGCCTGCTAATAATAATGTTGGAATTTCCAACACAATCAGTTAGTTCTCCACGCCAGGTTCACTGACTGGCTTCCACGTCTATTTGGTTTGCTTTACGCCGTAAGAAAGTACACGCTGAACATGCCATCTAATGCTCGGGACCTAACCATGACTCCGTACCGTTCTTAGTAAGTGGTCTGGGAAATATATACCCTAGAGTGTATAACGTATCGTGTGGTTGTTCAAATGTAATTATATTTAACAAATAGATTCCATGTTGTCGTGCGTCTGTTCAGTAGTAGATCACAGATGACGTCAAAAATGTGGTAAGAACAAAAAAGTGGCACACGAGGCGTAGCCGAGTGTGTCACCGATGTTTTTATCACATTTTGACGTCTTCTGTGATCTATTACTGAATCAGACCCACGGTAACATGAAATCTATTTGTTTTATATAATAACAAAAAGCCTTTTTTTGTTTCAAAACATTTTAACATAACGCGAAAGCCGGCCTTTTGCTCCGCCTTTGCCCCGCCTTTGAACGGGGTTTTGTCATCGGAGTAGCCCTGTGAGCCGAAAAGCTTGGACGTTGCCTTGAAAATTACAGGAGTTGAAAGAACACCCTCGGAAAACTTGTGGTTGCGGTCGACCTAGAGGCCATTTGAATCGAGTTTTGAATGAAAGGAGCAAAAATGACAGTGGAGATTTTCGTCTTCTGTGGTTGGTGATTCTCAAATCAGCTTGTCGGAGACACAGTTTAGCTGCGATACTGTTGACCGTGAGCTTTGGTTAGCTATACTGCTCGCTGTGCCCTGAAAGGAACATTCGAATCGGAAAGCAAGGTTATGTATTTTATTTTACTGATTTTAAGAAGTGATGTTTTGATGTTTTATTCCTGACATTATAATCAGTGTGTCAACAGTTGTTTTGACACTGGGAAAAGTTGACTTTTTTAAATAAATTAACCCTATTCAGACTGGGGGGGGGGGCTTTTCGAACAACCCCTCCGGCAAAATCGTGATAACTCCTACACCAAAAGAGCTATGACGTTCAAATTTTCTGACTTTTCCTAAAATTTATCTAGGAACATGTTGGTATAATTACCATGTCCATGTGATTAATCATGTTGCCATGGCAACCAGTTTCTGACACAGGTTTTGGAAAATTCTAAAAATCGCGTTTTTACACTTATAGTGCTTTTTGTTGATAAAATGGTCTTTTCTTGGGACTAGTTTTTGAATTAACATATTTTATTTATTTTAAAATCAAGGTTTAACATCGAATATTTGGGGGGGAGGGGTGGGGTAAAATTTGTCATTTTTGCTTTGACAAATATGCTGGTCTATTTTCCAAATAACACTTCCAAAGTCATTTGTTTGGGTAATAAACATTAGTTTGATACTTCTTTTATGCATTCTGAGCTTTTTCTCCTTTGAAAGTTGCTTTAAATTACAATTTTAACAAAACAACGGAAATCCAAGATGGCAGATCCATAATAGTGGATCCAAGATGGCGGACAACCACTTTAAATTTTGAATTTTATTGTTTCCTATTGCTTTTTCTCGCTGTACAAGTGTTTCCTTGTTACTAGTTCATAAGAACGGATAACAAAAAAGATGACTTTACCAATATTATTGATATTTTAGGTATCTAAGTGTAAAAATAATAAGAAACATTGAAAAATCGGAATATGACGTCACTGTGACGCCATTGTTAGGCGTGGCAAGTCAAAACTGGGTGTGGGGCTTCTTTGTACGGAGATAATCAGTGTGTGTTTCATGACCCTAGCATTATTGGTTCCAGAGATACAGAGTGTGGGGGGGGGGGGGGGGGGGGGCCCCCCCCCCCCCCCCCCCCCCCAGTCACAGATTAACCAAAAAAGCCCAGTCGTCTGAATAGGGTTAATCTCGAGAACATTTTGTTTGTTGGATTTGTTAAATTCGAGATAAAGCGATGGTTCTCGGCTTACCGAGACCAAGTTTATGCGTGGTTTAGTCTCTGACTGAGGCTGCTAGAAAATTATTTCTGTATCATTTTCTGAAAAAAAACGGCTTTATCTTTCCTTTTCTGGCTTCTCGAGCCTGTTCAATTCCTCGGCAAGACTTTTTTGTGCCTTATCTTTTGCCCAGTCACGTAAAATATCATACTAATTCTCAAAACTTTCCGCCATTTTAAAACGGCAGAGGGAATTTGTAATGATGACGTCAATCGTGCATCTGTCCTCTAATAGATCATAGGTGAGAACCAATCAAAATGCGAGAATAACTTGGCTTATTATATAATTCGAAATATCGAACGATTTAATTCATTTAAATTCGAGAAGTATGGAAAATAGAATCGACAGTCCCAAGACAGACTTGCAGAAAATCGTCTCCTTGGCTAAACGAATACTCAACCGGCACAAAAAAGTGAAAATAATAGTTAAAAACGACCAACGCAGTTTTGAGCAGTTGTCTATTAATATTTACTTACTTTAGCATATTCGAATCCAGCATATTGGAATCCAGTCCTTAAAAAGGGCATTGTCACGTTATTTGGCAACTTTAGAAAAAGCCAGAAGGTGTCTTCTCATCAATTGAATTTCAAAACTAATGATCTTGTTTTATTATTTTATTTAAAAATGGAAATAGATTGAAACTTGAAAAAAAATGGCCATTTTTTTTTAGTTTTGATGCTACGTGTTCCAAAAATCCCCAAGAAATTTATTATGGTTAGCCCTCTCTGATAAAATTCATTTGATATCATTGTCGTAGCTTTACAGAAGCATTTTGTTTATGATTAAAGCCTCAAAGTAACGGCGATTTTAGCAAAGAACCGACCTAAAACAGCAAAATCCTCGTAACACTGCTCCTTCAAGACACGGAGAGTAAATAAACTAATCTTAATCATTACAGACCTATCGGAGATCCTTGTGGTTGTTTAGTTTGTTTGCTCTTTGCTTGATTTTCAAGTATTTTTTCTAAAAAATGAACATTCTTTTTAGCGTTGTACAGACCACCAACTGAAATACGTGCCTGTAAGTAATGCTGTTTTAAGTTGCAATACATGTTCCCTACGGCTTAGCGGAAATGAATATTCTGGTCATGCCTAGCACCACTCATCTCTGTGAACGGAAAAAACAATATATTTAAAATATAGTCTTTGGTCTGGTATAGGTACTGCACTGTCCAATGCATATTACCGTTTGTTGAGACAGCGATAAAAACAGTTCATGGAAATACTGTGATTCTTGCGTTTCTTTGGGATCAGTTATTACTATTTCTCATTTTTATAATCGCTTTTTTGTCTATTCAGCCAAGTGCATTAGAGAAATATTATATAGGGGTTATTGACCAAGTGCGAGGTCAAGATGGCTGGATATTGGCCAAGTTCCTTTTTTGCGTGTTTATGGACCGAGACGAAGTCGAGGTCCATAATTTCGCAAAAAAAACTAGGCTAATATCCAGCCATCTTGACCCAACAAACTTGGTCAATAAAGGATTTATAATGTGGCTTTCAAGGAAATTTTTCTTGCGGGATACAGTGGGTAGTCCCGAGCTGACAAGATGGCTCCATCTTGCCCGCTCGGGTAGCCAATCACAGCGCGCGATTTGGGTCATCTTGCCCGCTCGCGAGCTAGCCATATAATGACAGACCTTAACGCTTCATTCGAATTGGTCTTAAGTTAACAAAAATACTGTTACCTATGTTCCGATTCCTTAAATAACTTCATGTATTTGCGTATGTGTTATTTTCGATTCCTTGGCATTAAAGTAATCTGAAGTCACGAGCTTAATAACTAGTATAACAATTTATAAATGCAAATAAAATGAACTGAACTGAACTAATAACGTTCCTGTTGTCCCCTTGAATGTTACAAAATAGACATAGAAACTCAGTTCTTCGTTAGCATCAGTGTACAACAACCTTGTTCTGGTTTGGAGACGGTAATTTCAAAATAATAAGCAAACCAGCAGTTAAAGTGAGTTTAAATTTACATGAAAAATAAGGAAGGAAATGGTAGCCTACTAGACGCTAAAACGGAAACACCGTTCGTGCCCAAGGCTAGCGTAAATTGCCTTTCATCAATAGTACTCCTCAAATTAGGAAATGACTTTTTTGTATGGAGTTTTGTATTACACATGCAAATCAACCATCGTCAGAATTCCATGGCAATTTATAAGACAATTAAGAAGATGACGAAGCACTCCAAAAATGCTAAATTAAAATTAGCAACATTCGGACTTGCACGAGCTATACTATGTATAGTGGTGAATGAGAAGGTTAGTGCATCGTCTAGATGAGGTAGCATTCAGATTCGCAAATTACAGAAGCTACATGTATATATGATCTTTTATTACAGGTTAAATACTTAAAAAGTACGAAGTAGCGTTAATTAGGTTATCGGTCAAAAAACAAAGACATGTACTTAGTAAGTGCGCGAGTGTGAATTAAAACATGTCAACCAACACTGGCTTGCAGGCATTATATTACACACGTAATGGTGAACATATTAGGAGTAATTGTGTTTTTAAAAAAAAAAAAAATTCAACAAGTATTTGAGCAATACTTCTTATTCAAGACGCTAGCTCAAAACTGTGGTCGCAAAATATATTCGATTTTCCGTATTCGCTAAGGTTTCAGCGAAATATGCTTGATTTAAGTTCTCCCCTTGGCCATAGTTCAAATGTGGAAGTGTTTTCATAATGGCTGATTGATTTTCTACCGTTCTGGTTCTGGTTAAAAATGTGTGAAAATGTAAGAAAAGAAAAAGCTAAGCTCGTTAGACGATCTAACAGCGAGATATGATCAAGACAATATATTCAATGAAAGTTCTTCCTGGTTGGGGAGTCTGTTATTTAACATATTGATGGCTTACTGCACGTAGTTTAACTTACTACTTGAACTTATTTGAAACAAAATGTTCTTTGCTCTAGTCAGTCGTGGGATACTTTCCATAATAAATTCAATGACTTTGTTATCATCGATATAATAATAGTATCACGGTCAGTTTTGATAAGTGTATGGCTTAATAATGATGCTGAGTTTATAGGAAACAGAGGTGAAAGAAACATGGCGAAAGAACTAACGTTTATAGTTCGCTATATTGGAGAGAGAAAAAAACACGATTCATGAGTGTCAGAATAAAAACATTACTACAAATTGCTCGATATGTCTCGCTTTATATATCCATTATCAGTTACTTATGTATAAATACTATCGTTTTGAAATAACCCCATGATTCGAAACACTTAGAACTATTTTAAAATGGCGGATCATAAGATAAGCCTCTCGCAGTCCACTAGCAAAGAACTTGCGCGGAATCTTGGCTAGATGGCATGTTCAGCATGTACTTTATTTCGGCGTATACTTGATCTTGGAAGAACTCTCATGGTAACTTCTTTAGCAAATGGTCTGGATAAAACAGCGTATGTGATGGGATTGAGAACAGGAACAGCAAACCATAGAAATGTGGAAGCCAGTTGAATCTTGCGTGGAGAGCTCACTGACTGTGTTGGGAATTCCAACATCTTGATTATTACAGCAGGCAGCCATAGAAGCAGAACTTCCGTTATAAGAGCTAATAAAACTTGATTCGTTTTTCTTTCTCCTGCAATGGCTTTCAATTCGATCTCGCTCCTTCTTTGTTTTCTTTCCAACAGGGCAGATGAACGAACAAAGGATTCATATCTTCTAGTAGCGCAAAATGCGACCAAGGAAATAACTGTCAGCATTGAATATAATGCTAATGTTATTGCAGTATTAGTTATGTTTACGGTTTGGTTTTGCTTGCCCGATGGAATGGAGCAGAGTGACCTCTGTGGATGAAATTCAAACGTTGCTGCGCCAAATGTCATAGGAATTATCAACACCACGACAACAAGTACCCAGATTGTTATAATCATTCCAAAGGATCGGTTAAGTGAAAGCCATTTGTTGTAAAAAGGCAGACTGGCGACTCTAAAGCACCGGCTCGCCGCCAGAATTGTTAAAGTCTGCAGCGTTACCCAAGTAAAAGTGAGGAAAACGAAGCCTTGAATGTCGCAGGAAACGCGTCCAAAGGGCCACCTCCCTGCCATCAGAGCGCCAGCAGTAAATGGCATGAGAAGGCAAGAAGCAAACAGATAACACATGGCCAGGCACACAATAAATAGGTTCGTCGTTGTGTGGAAGCGAGGCTTGTTGAAAATAACAAAACACATCACAAAATTGCCTGTTAATGCAATGAAGTTCATTAACAACATCGTCCCTCCTTCGATGGCCACAATCCACGTATCTCTTGGATTTGTTAACATAGAGTCGTCAGATCGGTTTTGCATTTCTCTGGCTTATTTCTTACCATGGATGTGAAGCTGTGAACTGAATGAACAGTAAGGTGGATTGTCGATGTGAGCAGCTGTTGATGTGATCAACGCACAATAGTTATTTAGTCCGGACATCCGCCAGGGCCATTAACCCTCCCTTTCCTCTACGAATGCCCAGCTGTCACGGCTGTCTATGTTAATTAATGTTATTTCACCTTCCTTTTAGACGTGCTCGCTGTATTTAGCTTGTTTCTGACGCCACGTTTGCAGCAAAAATGCTTTTATTATCTAATCAAACATATCTGGCTCGGGGTCGCCCCTAAAGCAGATATCTGTAAGTGATTCTTGATGCATAGCCGCTGTTGTGTTGTTGATCGGCTGGTATTTTTAGTATATATGATGACATTTCACGTTTCCGAATGCATGAAATATAACTTAATAAATTTTGCTTCGGAACAGGCAGGAAATTCAAAGTCTTTAAAGGTACTTTTAATGCGTTGAAAGCGAGTGTCAATATTGTCTATGGCAGAGCTAACGCCATTATTAGTTCTACTGTAGACTTGAAAGACCGCGAACATCTGTCAGAGAACAAGCTTTACTCCTATCACTATTCGATGTCAACGCAATGTATTTCAATTGTAAATAGGTATTGACGTTCAATTCGCTGGCCATTCGACCACAGGGAAGGCTAAAAGGAACCCATCAGTTGGTTGTTAAGGGTTAAACGCTAGATTCAATTCACATTAAAAGCTTATGACTAGTAGCATGCAAGCAAGTCCAAGCAGGTCTATTATTTGGTGAAGGTCAAATGTTTGATCAAGATTTGTCTCATTCTAAGCTGTCTCGTTCCACATGAGTAATAATGGAAATATCATCAATATAATTAAGATCAAAGGCTTTACTTGGGTTTGCGTCACTCAATAAAACTCAATTGAAATGTTGCTTGGTTGAACAGCACCTTGAGGTCCTTGAGCGAGGGAGAAAAAAATCGAAAAAGGCTAACTCGCGCTAACTAACTTCCAAAGAACGGGAAGAATGCAGAATACGTAAAACTGAAATTGGCTAGGAAATGGGAATAACTAAGAAAAAAAATCAAATTTAGGTCATCATAAGATTCTATTAGTATGATATAGCTCCTACAGATTTGACATGCACGTAGGTTTAAAAATACGGTATAACTCTGCAAATACAACCATCTTTCGGCGTCCCAGTGACTCAAACAGGCGTGGACTAATGAGAGGTTACTCTATGGCAAGTAACTTGGTCCACGGAAAGAAAGTAGCCCGGTATGCATGAGAAAGGTGTGAGTTGTATATCTAGACTGAAAACGTATTTTATGTTATGTTACACTTAGTTACTTGCCATTCAACTGACTATATCGTTTCTGTTTATTTCAGTTACTTTTTAAACCTGTTTTCATCGTTTTGTACTGATCAAGAAAACTGTGTTACGTTGTTTATATACACAATGACGCATTCTTATTACACCCTGGACGTCATGAATATGGCTGCTTGTATGTCGGCCACCCAATTTTAATGTTTTCTGGAAATTAAAACACATTAGCCAGAGATTTTTACCAAGGCAAAAGAGTGAATCTCCCATAAATGTCCTCTAACTAAAATCATCCCTTGTTACATTTGTTATAGTTTCACATACAGTTTAGAGTTTGCTGGCTTTTTTACTTACTTTTGTAAATTACTGCGGACGAACCCTTTCGGAGCATTAATAAAGTCATAAGTACGTGATGGGCCACGTTCGACATATCAATATTCTAACATGGATCCGAGGCTTTCGAGTCAACAATAAAAATACCAAAAATATAAAAGTTGTCCTGAAAGCCTAGTAGGCATGTCAGAATATTGATATATCGAACGTGGCCTAATTAAACAAAAATAAGCGAGGCTGAAACAGTATGAGGATTATATTTTCCAATAACTCGGAAGGCACGGCCTTCCTTCTTCAAGGTGTTACAGAGAATGACTCCAATTTGTAACGTTTAACTAGTCATTCTCTGTAACACCATGACTGAGAAGGAAGGCTGTGCCTTCCGAAATATTGGAAAATATAATCCAATACTGTTTAATCAGCCTTTTTTTTGTCTATTATTCAACTTATAGCTGTTTAGATCTTCTACACCCCGGAGGATCCAGTACTTCTTTTTTGTCACGGTGGTCTTGCAAAAATTAACAAATGAATTTAAAGCCTGAAAAAATTCAGACCGGAACGGGATTCAAACCCATGACCTCAGCGATACCAGTGGAGGACTCTATCAACTGAGATGGGTGTCGAATGGTCTTTGCGAGCATTTGCGAGCATGCGAGCATGCGAGCAGTGCGTTTATTTTTGCGAGCACTAGCAGTGATCAATTTTCTCATGCGGGCAGCGAGCACTTTAGAAATTACAAATGGTGAGCAGTGAGCACTTCGTAAATTTTCCGCCAGCTGGAATCTCTCTTTATTAAAACGTTGTTTTGCGCCAAGTAATCTGGCTGACGCCTCCAACACAGGACAACAGGCGCAAAGCCTGGCAACATGTTAAGATATTATCTCGGTTCATTCATTCATTCCCAGAAGTTTACAGCCAATTATGCCTTGTAAATTGCCGTTTGCGGTTTCTGTAACACGGATGTTTTTAGAGAACTGGATTGTTAGCACTATCCAAACCCCCAACCTGGAGGACCAGAAAATGTAAGTTGAAAATTCGAAAATTTACAGACGTTTGTATGACTGGGGGTATAATCCATAACCCCAGTCATACAAACGTCTGTGAATTTCTCAATTTTCAACCTACATTTTATCAGCTAATATTACACCTGAAAAGCTGAAACTTTGCAGGGTTAATAAAGTAAAGGTGTTCTTTCTAGAGCTGATATACGTTTTTAATTTTAGCTAATTTTAACTTGTTTGAATTTTCATCCGCCATTTTGGAGAAAGGTCTATTGTTTGTGTGTCAGGAATTATTCTGAAGAGTATTACCGTGAACAAAGGCAGTCACATGTTATGAGCCAGTTATTAAAAAAGAAATGAAATTTTGCAGTTATATTCACCCCTTTTCAAACATCCTTAGAGAACTTGAAGCCCTGATTTTTTTCAGGCTTCTTCTTTCCAGTTGCTTAAAT
>CM042758.1:6712789-6715193 GCA_022496165.2 Catalaphyllia jardinei | reverse complement strand
TTCATAGCTCAGTTGGTAGAGCATCGCACCGGTATCGCGGAGGTCATTGGTTCGAATCCCGTTGAAGCCCTGTTTTTTTTCAGGCTTCTTCTTTCCAGTTGCTTAAATTGGAAAATTTACTGCGAGGATCATACTTCACTTGCAGAAATAAACTACTATAACACAAACGGGGAAAAAAGGAAACTGTTAATAGTTTTCAGTGTTGACTTAACCTATGCAGGCAACCACTGCTGTAACAACGATCTTCTTTCCTGTAGTTACAATTTTTTTTGAAGAAACTCAGTTTAGTATAGTCTTTCCTCGTGTACCTTATATCTGTTAAAAGTACACGCATATTGCATACTTCACTACTCAGCTTGTTAGAAAAGGTAATCAACGGAACAACGCTCACAATTGCAGCTTGCTGACATTTTTCTCCTATCAAGACAAAGTCGCCGCAATTTTGTAATTAAACTTGTGAATTACATAATAAGATCTTGAATTTTGAGCCGATGCTAAGTTCGAGCAATAAGTGCAAAACTTATTTACCTAAAATCTACTCCGGTTCATTTCTCTAAGTGACCCGCGATTAAATTCTCAAGCATTCGTGAGGAAGTTGATGTCAAACCTCTTAAGAATGCTTAAAGCGTGTGTAATTGAGTTTTTTTAACTAAAGCGAAACGTCTGTTTTAATTGAAATATGAATAACTTCAAGATCAATTTTCTCTCGCGCGGTCAGCTTGAGAGCTTAAGTCTCAATAAGTTTTTGTCGACTGTATTCAAAATATTTACTATACGATGACTTTTTTTTAATTTGTAACTTAATTTTTGCCATTTTTGCTCGAATATTCTACGGGAAACATCCCAAATTGTACTGTCATGCACCCATAATATTCATTTGAACACGAGCACGCATCCAAATATAAACTAGACGCCTTGCTGCGTGTACCCAGGCAGTCGCTATACTGAGAAGCACTAGCTATATTGCAATTGAGCTTAAATGTTCTCCATTTGAAGTCGTGCGAAATTCAATCGAATCGACGTCCTCAAGCTATTCTGCCTTCGATTGCATTTCTTGCAATCGATTAATAGCTTATTACTCGTACACAGACCTTTAGCACGTAAAATGAGTCAAGATCGTTACATCAGCCTATGAACATTTCAGACTATTTTATTTAGCCCTTCTCGTTGTTGATGTTTGTTGTTTTTCATTTCTCAAACGAGAGAGACATTTTGAATGTAAATTTCTTCAAAATAATTCGAGGAATATCTCAGGTTTGGGAAAACGCAGACTGCTGTGTCGCACGCTGCATTAGTGACGCATGCGCTGTAGTGATCAGACGGCGATTTGTGACTGAACGAGGGAAAAAAAAAAAGAAAAGAAAGCCGAAATTTAAATTTAAATTTAAGAACACTCCTTCTCGCGTTAATTTTTTCAGTTGTAATTTAATTTGAGCCAACGTGGTGCGTTATAATTTCGGGTAGAAGCTTCCAAAAAACCACAACTTTAATTTTTAACCTCAAGGATTTAAAAAAAAAAAAAAACGCTGTAAACTATAAGTTCCCCTTTAAAAGGCCAATACATGTTTAAAAGTTTAAAAGCTGTATCTAAGCAGCTTAAGTGTCATTGTCTGAGAAAGTGTTCCAGAGGTTGAAAATGTGGGTCGGCCGATTTTGATGAAACTTGCTCCAGAAGTTGGCCTTATTGAGATATTCCAAAAGCCAAGTAGGTTTTGTTCTCTAACTTTTAGTTCAATAGTTACAGGGGGGGTTCCATTTAGGGCCTCCAGAACATGAACACTCCTGCTTTTGAAAGGGTTAGTTTGGACCACCATAAAAACAAACAAATAAAGCCCTTTCAATAATTCATTGCATGGTGTGTTTCTGTTGCAAAGGGTCTTTCAGTTCATGTATGCCGAGGTTCTGGCAGAGTGGGGCCTGGCACAAGTTTTTGGCCGAATTGTTAGGAGAAAACTACCATCCAAGATTACCTAACTTTAGAATGTCATATTTCTTTACTGCCTTATTAGCTAAGATTGATACTTATATCAAGAGTTACCTCAATCCAAGTATAATTAAAGTCAATTGAGAGAAATTTGGCCCATGAACTTTTTGGATGCTTTCAAGGCCCATTTTGCAGCACACCATCACGAAATTTTATTTTGCGAAAAGCAATATTTTGACACCCATACTGGCTTAACTTCTATTTGAATATTTCAGTGTGGTTTCTTAAGTCTATATCACCTTTAGAAATCTAATTTAGACTTTCAAATTGCCTTACAACAGAAAAATCAGTACTGTCAAAACCAACTTTTGCCCACTTAAGACCTCACTTGAAACAACTGATGCTAGTAATACAGGTAAATATCAATCGAACCTTAACGTGGATGGTCTGTTAGTTAAAACCTAAAAATGTCTAAAAATA
>CM042758.1:6682789-6705289 GCA_022496165.2 Catalaphyllia jardinei | reverse complement strand
GCTAATAAGGCAGTAAAGAAATATGACCTTCTAAAATTAGGTAACTTTGGATGGTAGTTTTCTCCTAACAATTTGGCCAAAACTTGTGCCAGGCCTCACTCTGCCAGAACCTTCTATGCCAAATCGGCATACATGAACTGAAAGACCCTTTGCAACAGAAACACACCATGCAATGAATTATTGAAAGGCCTTTATTTGTTTGTTTTTATGGTGGTCCAAACTTACCCTTTCAAAAGCAGGAGTTTTCATGTTCTGGAGGCCCTAAATGGGACCCCCTCTGTAACTTTTGAACTAAAAGTCAGAGAACAAAACCTACTTGGCTTTTGGAATATCTCAATAAGGCCAACTTCTGGAGCAAGTTTCATCAAAATCGGCCGATCCACATTTTCAACCTCTGGAACACAACAATGACACTTAAACAATATATGTATCTACACTTCGTGTTTGTTCAGCGCTATTATTCTGGCACCATTGTTACAGAAAGCAAAAAAAAACACAAAGGAGGTGAAGCATAAAAGAGATCTGAAAATCTTAGGGCCCACGATTAAAGGTTGAAACATAATTGTGGCCTTAGCCAACTCTAGCCAAACAACTAACTGAAATTGGCTCCATTCAAAACTAAAGAATGCCATTTTGAATTCATGCCAAATTAACAGCGGTCTTAACGAAATAAAAGATATGAAAAAGCACTGATAAGTCAGTTGGTTGGCGGTTTTCGAAAAGCTTAAAGAAGAACTAAATATATTTCTATGTCCACTGTTGCAAACGCTTTTAGTCTATTAGTTCCAAAAGTAATGGAACACATTCATTTTTAAAGACAACAACATTTACGAAAATAATAAGATTTCAGAAAGCGACATTCATGTTAAAGTAATTTATATTTTGGGACCAATCACCAGGCATTTAGCCAAATAAAATTTTGTTGCTCGCTGCGGCTGTCTTTTTTTTCCACTGTAATTATAATTGTTATGCAAAAGTGCTGTTTTACACTGTGGCGTATTAAAAAGGGGAAAAACATGCAAGGCTGTCGCTTTTATTTTTTGCGTGAATCTTTGCTTATGACGTCATATATATCCATTGTTAAAAAAAAAGCAAGGCGAATAATAATCACAAACAGTGTCTGGTATTTTATTCATTTCCTCGATTTCTGTTCTGCCCTCAATTTAGATGCGTATTCCAGTGGTTTGTAGAACAGAAATTTAATTCAATGAGCCACCTTGGGCTAGCCAGTAACTCATAGTAGGCCTCTTAGAAGAAAGAAAAACACGAGCATTCCCTTCGTTGTCAAAGGCCAACCAATTATATCACTTCTCTATGCAAACAGCTGTCGGATTGTTTAAACATTTATTATAAAACTCAGTGCTTTCTTCCAATCGAAGGAAACTGAAGCGGATGCCAGCTGCGTCCATCAAATAACAGTGGTAGTCCCAAAACTTGTCTCTTTCGGAGTATATATGTTTAAGCTACAAACGTAAATCCAAGGTTGATTCAACTAGATCCAGCGTTTTAAGGCAAGAACATGGACAAGGAGAATTTAGCTAGGCTCCTAGATGATTTACAAAGCAGAAGCAAGGTAGCGGTGGCGTTTGAATCGTGTTTTATGGTGCTCGTTATCATCACAGCGTTTTGTGGCAATCTACTCATTATTGCCTCAGTATTCAAAAATTCAAGGCTTCGGACCGTTACCAACATGTTTTTGGTGGGCTTAGCCATAGCAGACGTGCTAACCGCCTCATTGGTTATGCCATTCACAGCTTCAATATTTGTATACGGCAAGTGGATTTTTAGCGATATCACTTGCATATTCCAAGGAGTTTTCATCCTTTGCGTTATTTGGATTTCACTCCACATGGTCACATTGATGGCTATTAACCGCTACTTTTGTGTCAGAAGACCACGTTTATATAAGAAATATTTCACCAGAAAATCCACAGTGGCCATGATTTCAGTGGTCAGCATCGTTCCTTTTATTCTGACAATTTCACCTTATGTGAGTGGACTGGTGACTTACATCTTCCGACCTGGAAAGGCCTCTTGTTTCATGACTTTCGATCCAGACCGTAGACTTGGAAAGATTGCCTATACCTTTTTCCTTCTGATCGTTTACACCATTCTTCCGATGGCTTTCATCGCGGTGTGCTATTACAAAGTTTTTCGGACTGTCAAGCAACACGCAAAAGCTACAAAAAACACAATCCGCTCACGCCAATCAAACGTTCTGAGCTCAGAAGAAGTGCGAATGACAAAGATGCTTCTTGTACTTGTAGTTGGATTTGTTTTCTGTTGGGTTCCCGTCGTTACGGTGGATTTTCTAAATGCGATAATGGGTACAGGAAGCCTTCCTCGAGCTGCATATGTTGCCTACATTTTATTTGCTTATTTCAGCAGTTGCATCAATCCAATTGTTTGCTTGACGCTTAACGGGAAAATTCGGCGAGAGACCAAGAAACTGATTTGTTTTAGAAGGCTGCTTCAGGTGGCCGATGCTGAACAAACGATCGAGACAAATTTGGACTTGACAATAGTTCGTGGTAAGCGAAAGCCCCACCAAGACAGAGCAGCAGGTGAAGTTTCAGGAAATTAAACCAGGGACAGTTTCAAGGCGCAAATGCATGGTTATTCCGATTTAGAGAAAGGAATAAGCGTTATAGGGATTTTATAAGCCATAAGAAACCTACAAAACCCCTCTCGAAATAGTTTAGATTTATCGGAAAACTAGAAAATATGGAGTCTTCAAAATAATAACATGAAATTTATATCTTGGTGACTTCAGCTGATAATAAAAATTAGATAAATGAAACCGTACCTCTCCCACAAAGGAATTATAGAACTTTTCCGAGTTGTTAAATTTTTCAGTTAACCCCTCCATTACATGCACAATACACATGCTAGGTGATTTCCTTTTAATTATTTTTTTTCCTTTCCCCCGCTGGCTGTTTTCCAATTTTATGGTGCTACTTGTCAAGATTAGCATAGAATAATTTGCTTTGTATATTAATCGCAACGAAGAATCAGCACAAACTCGCATCAGCTTGACATCTGCTTTTGTTTTCGTGTTTATTCTGTTTAAGTGAAATATTAATAAAATATTAATGAATTAACAGCTCGTGTTGTTTGTCAAGATGTAGCTCTTGTCTACTTACTAATCAGTGATTCTATATACAAGACATCAAATCTTTGAAATTAGGATGTGTTCATCCCAGTTGTAATCGAAAATAAAGCAACTGCGAATTTTAGCCAGGGTTTCAACGGGATTCGAACCCATGGCCTCTGCGTTAGCGCCGTAGTGCTCTACCAACTGAGCTATGAAGACCCATATGTTGGAAGCAGACCAGTTCATCTTTACCCGTGACAGGCATGAGACGTGAAACGAAATTAATTCGAAGGCGCGAATACAGATGAGATTTAGATGTGTTCATCGCAGTTGTAATCGCATTTTAAGCCACTGCAAATTTTAGCCCGAAAAAACTTTTCAGGACTTCAACAGGATTCGAACCCATGGCCTCTACGGTAGCGCTGTAGCGCTCTACCAACTGAGCTATGAAGACCCATATGTGGGGAGCAGACCAATTTATCGAGTTTATCTTTACGCATGACAGAAATGAAACGTGAAATGAAATAGACCCTTCTCCAAAATGGCGGCCGAAAATTCAAATAAGTCAAAATTAAAAATTATACCAGCACTAGAAAGAACACCTTTACTTTAGTAACCCTGCAAAATTTCAGCACTTTAGGTGTAATGTCAGCTGAGAAAATGTTAGTTGAAAATTGAAAAATTTACAGACGTTTGTTAATCTCGAACCCAGATCTCACTCTGTTTTACACTGAAATGTGAGATCTGGGAAAGTTCGATACTACGCCATTTTTCATTGGCTACTGTGAAAAAGGATGCTGTGATAATACCTTAACCGTGATTGGTTTCTTTAAGGATCTCGATTTTCGCGGTAAGTTTCGGGAAATTCATGGCGCGTCATGGAGGTAAAGAAAAAGTTGCCGTGCGACATCTTCAAAAATAAGTGCCGATTGTGTGGTGGGACGGCTGAAAGAAAAAATTACTCTTTTAGTGACGCTGGGAAATCTCTAGAGTTGAAGAGGATCGTTTTCAAGCTCTGTGAAATTATAGTATCAGAAAGCGACGAACTTCCAAAGTACTGTTGCAGAAGCTGTTGCGAGAAACTTACTCGTCTAAACAGAAACATTGAGACATTTGCATCAACCTACAAAGCTGCCCAGAAAGTTCTAGAGAGGGGAACTCACAGCAAATAGACAATCAATCTGCCAGAAAAGATGTCGCGGTGGAAATACCCCGACTAGCACCGAAAAACCGCGGAAACTGCCGTGCACTATGGTGACTGCTTCAGTGCGAAAAAGTTTATCGTGTGTTATACAATAACCAAATCAATGCGCGCGCTCTGATTGGTCAATCAGCTGTGGGTTATTGTGCCGGTAAACCCACGGAAAAATCGCGCGTCCTCTGAATTATTATATAAAAGCAATAGACCACAAGTTTTCTATGGGTTATAGGCTGATAAACCACTTGGGATGCTGGTAGAACACTCGAAGAATTTGTAAACCACTCGCCTGCGGCTCGTGGTTTACAAATTTTTCTCGTGTTCTACCAACATCCCGCGTGGTTTATCAGCTTATAACCCACAGAAACTTGTGGTCTATTGTTTAAATCATCAGCAGAGGGATACTTCCACGAGCTTACTGCAAGAAGAAGAGGCAAGTCATGACTTGTTTTATATAGAAATGCTGTTAAGTGCTACTAACCTCGATTTGTCGGTATTCTTTTTACTTTATCAGAATCTGAACGTGGTTTCCTCATCATCCCAGCAAAAATCCGAAATCCCAACGCCGGTAAAACGATCCGTTGTTCATAACTCACCAGTCCTTTTGAACCCAAAGGCAATTAATAAGCTTAATATATTTGAAATATCAGCTGGGCTATAATAAAACCCGGCGTTCAGTGAACTAATGGCAAATTCTTTATTTACACTGCAGACTATTTCATCGAACCAGTCAACCGAAATCCCAAAGCCTGTTCAACCTGTGGAAGTCATCAAGAATCGAAAAGTAACTTAACTAGACTAAATATTTTTTTTTTGTTCATAATTTTTTGTGTTGATAATAATTAAGTTGTCGATTATCTTTTTACAGACTATGTTATCCACTCAGCCAACCAAAATCCCCCGACCGGTTCAAGCATTTTCTGTGCAGAAAACAGGGCTTAAGAACCCAAAGATAAGCTTCAATTAAGATGCTTGGAACAAAATTAGAGTTAATAGCATTTTGAGAAACGAAGTGGCTATATGACCGGCAGCCGGACAATTCTCAAAGTTTTCTCCCTGACCGGCAGCTTCCTCCAGTATTTTTAGTATATACAGCTTATTGCAAGGGGCTAACCGGGGTGCTATTTAGGCTAACCGGAATGCTTTTGGGCCCATACCAAACTGGAAAAAAAGTCATTTTGAATGTCGGACAATTAGTTATAAATTTCAGCAGCTGGACACGTTAAATCTAATAAAATACATTTCCCCAGATCCAAGTTCATGTGTGCAATTGTTGGGATGTATTCTGAATACTGCTAGCTACTGAGTAAATTAATATGGCAACAGAGTTAAGTATCTATTTCTATATAACTAACAATTACTCACTAGACCACATTTATATTCCTAGCTCATTAAACATCACATCATACCAGAGAGTGAAATTTGTCAGCTAAGCCTTGCTCTTTCACTGAGAAACTGTGAAATACTTACAAATGCAATATGGGCATCATCACTAAGAGATCCCATAAAAAGGAAATTTCTGTCGGATGTTGCAATGCAGTGTGAGAATCTGGGGAAAACTGAGAAGGGTGGAAAGCCTTCTATTCTAAAAGACAAGAGTTATGAGGCCTTGAAAACCTTTTCCTGGTGTAAGATTCTCGAAGAAGGTCAGAAGAGGTGTCCTGATGTCATCAATTTTATTTCAACAATATGTGCACCTGCACACTGGGAGGCAGTAAACAAAGCCAAAAAGGGAGAAAGCAGGATACCAGCCATTGGTCTTGCATATGCAGTGATGATGCATCAGACTAACCAACAGCTTAGTCTAGTGCAACGAATGAATACCATGATCCTGTGTCATGCCCATGCAGAGAAGATGGTAAGTTTCTTTTAATACTTATAAGAAAGCTTCTGCTGTTTTGTTTATATATTCATAAGTCTAAACCTCTATGCAAGTGTAATGATAGGATTCCCAGGGCATTTCAGGGCTACCAATTAATCAAATATAACATCTTGCCAGACATGTCCCCTCTATTTTTCTGGCCCTTAACTAAGCAGCAGTAACTTTGCTGTCTATTAGACCATCTATATAGATTTACTAACAGGAGAGCTATGTAAAATGTGCGATGTATTTATTTTAAAACACACCTCAATTGTATAATGAACATGAAAATAAACTTTCTCATGATAGACAAATTATTACTAATCAATAAACACATCATGTCCTCAGCTTCCCTAACTTGTTTTTCTTTCACATACTGTATCAAGATCATAATAATAATAAAAATTTCACACAATTTTTTTCCTTCGATATATGCACGTTTAGAATAGGAAGGGGCTTGTTTTGTCACACACTTCCATGATCAATCTCCTCAATTTACTGGGAGGACACTTTCATGACAAAATTGTTGATCTAGTAAAACAGGGAAAGAAATTCTACACTGTTAATGACAACCTGAACTGAAAAACAACAGTGAAGAACATGAGAGTGGATCACAGGAACAAGAAACACAATTGTTTTGCTAGCATTATAGTGTTTGAAATGATTCATTTCAGCCACTTGGACAATGTCAAACCACTTGGAGATATCCACAACTTTGCAAATGAGAACTACAGAAACTCATCTCTGACTTTAAAGTTCTTCTGGGAAGAGTGTTTCTTGAGTTTTTCAACCAGCCCCAATTTGCAGCAGTAAAGAAATTGGTCCCACAGCACATTGTGCACCAGTACACAAACGAAATGAGTTCCAAGTCAGAGGTATTTCCACTTCCCATTTAATTTAAGGATGAGAAGAAGTATTCTGATGTGGTGGACATCTTGGCAAACCTTGAAACCACATTTGAAAACATATTCAGAGAAGCCAGTGATCAGGCCCAAGGCATCCCAGCTGACTTCAAATGTCCATCAGGTTAATAATGAAAATTACTTAGTTACATGTACTTTTCAAATATTAGGTTTGCAACATGAAGACTGAAATCAACCAAAATCAGGCTGTAAAATTACCTGTTATTGATATTTTGTTTCAAAGATTTACCAACTTTACAAATTGCTTCAAGAGTAAACTGATAGCATTTTCACTTCGCAAGTACAGAGTATCATGTGCTTCAATTTAAATTATCATTCTTGATAAATATTGATGTTGATATTATAATATCAGAGTTTGGCTGCAAGCATTATTTGGACTGATGAAATAAATTGTACTGTCTATTAAATAAATATCTCTATTATGGTTTATGATAAAATTATCGTTAATGGTATTGTAATTATTATTGCACATAAATTGTCGTAATCCCGGTTATGATAACCAGAGGCCTATCACCTAAATATGCTTCTGCTATAACACAATGCTTACAGTACTCTTGCTTACTGTATTGTTATCAGGAGGTGATCAATTGACCAGAGTGCGATTTACCTCGGGACGCAAACTAAGGGCTGGTGCACACACTGCAAAAGATAGACTGGAATATACACATCCAGATGTAATAGAGCTGTTTCATACAAAGCAAGCATTCTTAACTGTCAGTACATGTACAAAATGGACATAATCATTATAATCATTGGTAAAGGTGTGTTGTAATATATTCATAGCCTAAGGCTATACAGATGTCATGGGTCAATTTGGATATCACCTACTTGACACTCTTACTAAGAAAAGGACATTGAAAATTCTGTAGTGCACAACAATAACTTGTTTCAAGCAGTTATAGCTAAGACTCAAGAAGTTCAAAAAATCAGATCCCTTAATATGCAAAATTTTAATTATCCAATAACAGTTGTAAAAAAAATACTGATCCTTGTTCACTGAATGAGTCATTATAAATATTAATGAAATCTAAGCCTGAGTTGCCAAGACAAGCACCTAGAAACAGGTTTCAATAAGGGTAGATATTGCAAAAATATATCCTTTTCCGCAATGAATAATGTCCAATAACTATACCTGTTCAATACCTTGTGTCCTTACATCAGTGTCTTGTGCAGACTTAATTTAAATGTTTCAATGTCACAAACTGTTATAAGTGGATTGCTTTATATTTTAGTTAGTCAATGATGTCCTTATGAAGCAAAGTTCTTCACGTGAAATTGGCACCTTGAAGTACTTCAGAGAGAAGATCATACGTTACAATGTCCCAGGTACTGTCAAAAACAACCCTGATGCATATGAAGAGTTCTTTACTTCCGTGGGACGAGTCTACCTAGTGGAAGCATTCCTAGAATTCTTTGGCATGGAGACCATTGAAAGTCAGCCAACCAAACAACATGCAACCACAGAATTCAAGCATGGATTTCAAGAGGCAACATTTTGATAACAAGTTTGAACGTTTTGTTAAGTACCATGTGTTTCATGTGGGAGTCACTGCTGAAGACAAGGTACAAAACTATGGTCTGTGTCTGATCGAGCTTTTTGTAGTACATGCAACTAAATGACGCAGTGCATGAGGGTGATGGGTATAGGAATGTGACCACATGGAAGTATCTCATGTGGCTTTTTAAAGCTAACAACAATTTGTCAAAGTATGTCATTGAAGGCATGTATTTTCTGACTTTGACCAAGTGCTTGTTTACACATCAGCGTGTGATTTGGGGGAGAACAACCAACAAGAAAGGAAAAATTGGAACAAACATGCCTAATGATTTGGAGATGGAACATGCCATTAAGGACACAAAAACCATGATCACTGCAATGGGGGCTAACAAGACTGAGAAATCTGTATTTCGTGGCTCCATGTCAGTGACTGGGGTTAGTGAATCTCTTTCAGCCTATGATGAAAGTTCTAATGTCAAACCTGAATCAACAGCCCGCACAAAGAAAAGTTCCGCAAGAGATGAAGAGATTATATTAACTGATTACTTAAACCCTTTAATTGCAATCCTCCCCATGAGCCTCATCCTTCGTTTACAGAAATTGGGAAGAGTATCAGAGAGAAATTAAGCATTACTGACTTGTTTCAATGGCTTACGAAACATAAACGACAGTTGGCACAAGGTTTAGGCCCTGAAAATGAGGAATCGGAATCATCTGATGAAGACTGAGTAAGTACCAATGAAACTTCAAGAGTTAAAAGAGATACAAATACAGTTCAAAAATGTCAACAAAGTGAGGCGGTTATTACAAATCAAATTGCTGCATGCCTAATTAACACAAGTGTTGGTTCAAAAAAATATCTTTTGATTTGTAATAATCCAATACCTCCCACTTACTTAATATTTCAACTATCTGTATTTTTCACTCTGAACTCTCTCTGAATGGGACATCATGAATGATTTTAAGAATCTGTTCTTCATGTTCTTTACTCCAAATTGGCACACTTTCCAGAATTCTGTCAAGAGTTTCAGCTTTGGATAGAGTTAGGCATAGCTCATCTATTACCTTCATTGTTAAACCTGAGCACATGCTCAAATGAAAATAATTGGCCTCAGTTTCTTCCTTTAAAGTGCCCCTGTGACAAAAAATAGATTATTCTTTTCCTTTTGATTTTAAAACTATGTTAACTAAACACCAAGTGACCCAAGTTTTAATCCTTGATTTAAAAAAGGCACCTTTTAACTGGAACTTTCCTATTTAATGATCCACCATTACTAAATTTAAGTTCTTTAGAGAGCTGGATCGAGGAGAAAATGACGTCAAAGGCTCACTAGTTTAAGAATGCGATGCGTGTGTACACTGCAGAATTAATATGCGGCACGGGAGTTTTGGGCTTTCACACTTTTAAACTCGCACTTTGCATATATAATAAGCTGCGTTCACACGCAGAAATTTTAAGCTGGTGAGCCTTTGACGTCACTTTTCCCGGATCCAACCCTCTGAGGTCAAATCGGTCAGGTTTGAACGCGAGTAATGGCGGGTCGTGAAATCCAAAACTTACACTCAAAGTAGACGGCCTTTCGATAAAAATGAAAGGTCAGAATTTTGCCAGTCAAGTGTTAAGCAGACACACTTTCAGAATCTCAAGAAAAAAAGGAAGTGATTTTTTTATCACAGGGGCACTTTAAAGCGATAAGCTTTGACTTAATTTCTTGCACTTGATTTTCAGACACAACCAGGTTTGCAGTTACTTGTGAATGACCCGGATCAACAGTATCATCGCAAAATTCAGACAGCCACGATTTTTCACAGATATCACAACAGCTACTGGGGTTTTCCTGAACATTGGGAATTTCAAATCCAAAGTGTTTAAGTATCATTTTCCTCCTGCACTCACTTTTAGGATTTTTGCAATATTCTCTCATGATGGGTTGCATTCCCTCAACATTAGCACCTATGTCATTGTTGTTGAAATACAGAGTAGATTTAGCTGGCCTTCCATCTCGGCCTGCTCTTCCACTTTCTTGGAAGAAACTTTCCATAGTACAAGGTACACCAAAATGTATAACTCTTTCAACTTAAGGGGAATCAATACCCATACCAAATGCAACTGTGGCAAATATTTCATGACTCAGTCACTATGCTAGATATTATTTCACTCTTCATCTTATCTGTTTGGGGAGAATGAAACTGGGCAAAGAGTCTGTTTTGAGGAACTTTGGGAGCAGCCATAGGATAAAACTGCTTGTCACCAAGTACACGTTCCAAAAATGCATACGAATCCGACACCACAAAGATCTAATGATGAGTAAAATAATAGTAAGAGGCATAGGCACAGTGGTAGTAATAAGTTCTTCTGCAATGGGAGATAACAGTTCTTCAAATTGATCAACATTCCCTTGCATTACATATGCAGGCCTTTGTATAACTTCATAAAAAATGTTAGCTCTGTCGGGATTAGCAACGACAAGTGAGGGGTTCTTCATATTGAGACTTTCTGTTATAGCTTCCTTCTACTCTCTGGTAGCTGATTGCAACAATCTTAGCTGAAGGAAACACAGAGGATAAAGTTCCAAGCTTCCCATAGTCTGGCCTAAAATCATGTCCCCTAAACAGACCAAATAAGAAACATCCCTTAATAAGCCAAATCACATTAAGGGATCTTGTTACTCAGCCATGTTTAGAAATTGCAAGCACAAGCCTTGCATCATCACAAACAGGATTTAATAATACTGAAAACAGAACTGATGAAAACAACATACAAGAGGAGACTGGAGAATTGCAAAGCTGCAGATAAGGGTTGTATATGCAACTTATTTCAATTTTTTCAGACAAGTGATGCAAGTAAACAAATAAGATCATACAATCACAATTTCCCTTTCACCCAGGGCCCACTTTCTCAAATCACCGAGTTCAAAGGGAAAGCTGAGAAACTTCCAAAATTATGAAACATAAACAAAATGCACGTATTACATAATAAAAACTACGCCGTGCCAAGGCAATGTATTAAAATATAAAGATTTAATAGCAAACATTATCATTCTATGATGCAATGTGCCTCATCTACCACCACTGCCACAACATTTCTCTGATAGTAATTCGAGAGAAATAGCTCTCTACAGTGTCTGTTGTTAACCGTTATCTCAGGGTGAGTAAAAATCAGCTTAAATTTAAAGTTTCCCGCCCGAAGGTTTTCGTGAAAGCTTCCATCGACTTCTTCTCCACAAACGCGCAAACTAGCCCAACAGACTCCAAGTGCTATAAGCTTATTTATTTGATCGTCGATCAGTGCATTTAGTGGGGAGACTACGATCACAACCGATTTGTCCTTTGAACTATCCTTAGAGGCACGGTCAAATAGAGAAGGTAAAAGCTGATAAATCAGCGATTTACCGTATCCTGTCGGTAGAACTATTAAACAATCTTGGCCGTTCAAAACAATCTTCTGTAGCGCCTCTTTCTGCTTCGGCTTTATCTGAAACTGTTCCTGCCCTCTCGACCGAAGCACATCCAGCAAAATGCTATCGAAATATTGGAAATCCATCGTTGTTTCCTTACGCCTTCCCAAACAACTTATTCAGACATGCGCATTAACAGCAAGGCCCGTATTTCGGGCCTTGCTGTCAGTGTGCAAAATCGAACTTTACCAGATCGCCCTTCCGCCTGGCCGTGGGAGATCTGGGCTCGATATTAGACGTTTGAATGACTGGGGGTATAATGCATACCCCCAGTCATACAAACGTCTGTAAATTTCTCGATTTCCAACCCACATTTTCTCAACTGCATATGAAACCTGAAATGCTGAAACTTTGCAGGGATACTAGAGTAAAGGTGTTCTTTCTTAATGTTGGTATGCGCTTTAAATTTTAGCTAATTTTAACTTATTTGAATTTTTGGCCGCCATTTTGGAGAAGGGTCTATTAATTGGAATGCGCGAATACAGATTAAATTGGGATCTAGATGTGTTCACCTCAGTTGTAATCGCACTTTAAGCAACTGCAAATTTTAGCCTGAAAAATTTTTCACGCCTTCAACGGGATTCGAACCCATGGCCTCTGCGGTATCGCTGTAGTGCTCTACCAACTGAACTATGAAGACCCATATGTTGAGAGCAGACCATTCAACTTCGAATTCCTTGCATAAAAGTTTTTACCGGTGGCAACTCAATCTTTTCTAGTCCCCACCCTCTTGATTTCAATATGTTAGTGATTTTCAGCTCGGAAAACGCTTAAGAGGGCCACAAACTCGAGCTCACATATTTAAATGCCTGCAGGATCATGTTTACGAGGCACCATTAGCAAATATGAAAATGGAACGCTGATGGTGGCCAGAAATGCCTTTAATATTGGGGAGGTCTGGAACCCAGTATGTTGCCATGGTAACAAAACTTTTAAGCTCGTATCGTGGAGCATCGAAAGTATTTGTAATCCTTGGGTGATGCGTGGCACTATCAGAATCTTAGTCAACAAAGTCTTCTCTGACGATTGGTTCAACAAAACCTATGGCCTTAATCTGCAACAGGATAAGCTTGCTAGACTACTCGAAACTGCCACAACCAATAAGCTTTTCCAGTTTAATGGTCAGTTTTACCAACAGACAGATGGTGTGGCTATGGGCTCGCCCCTTGGTCCTCTAATGGCCAGTGTCTTCATGTTTCACCTTGAAGAAAAGCTATTTTTGCATCTCCACTGTCAACTATGGCATATGGGAGTTAAGTAAATGTCGTGGCTTTCCAAAGCTGCTCAGTCCCTTCAAAGCGCCTTCGCTAAAATACATTTATTTCGAGATTGCTTCGCCCGCAGCTTCAAAAATAGCCTGGTTAAAGGATATAGGCAAGAGAAAATGAGGAGAGAGAGAGGGACGTTGAGGGCGTTGGCTCGGATATGACGATTCCACTTAAGTTATTTTTACTTTTAGGCCTAAACGAAAGTCTATTTTCCCAGACGTCCCCATGATACACTTCACCCGCTCATCAGGTACTTTTGAAAGGGCAATAATACGTTTTTTTTTTCTGTTGAAGCGCCTAAAGAACCACAACCTCTGTGGAATAAAAACGTTGGGTGCATGAAGAAATATTAAAGTTTGTCCCCTGAGAATTTGGATCAAAGAAAACAACGATGAAAACAATAATAAAAAATTTAATATCTGTTTTCGTTTGTATAACAACACGCAGAGAAGTACTGGTGAATTTAGGCTCTGAAGACGGTTAGTCTGATTTAAAGCCATCTTTCTAAAGAAAAATGCGCCTAAGCTCTTAGAAATGTGTTATCTGTCAGTCAAGATCTGAGGAGCGGCACGGTTTTGTTCACTAGTGAAAATAATGATATAGCCAATCAAAGCGCCGATACGTCGTTTTTCACTGGTGAAACAAGAAATAGTATGACCAATCAGCTGGCTTCTCTAGCGCGAAAAGACTATTTTTATCTCGATGCTTTTTGGCGCGTAAATCTCGGTATGTATATAATAATATTTGATATATGTAAAATAACATGAAATACCATTTAATTTTTACCGATCCTAGTACCTCTAAACGCATCGAGGACAGAAATCTTAGCCTAACAAAGACAACTATTTTGGTTCCCACGGCAAAACTGTTTCTGAACCAGCCGACAAAATTGCTTTAAACCCAGCGACAGAAGTAATTCTGGCCGAGCTGCAAAAAGATTAGGAGGGTAGCTAAAATATTTTGAATCCAGCAATTAAAACAACTCGAAGCCTAACAATTAGCGACAGAAATCAATTTGAATACAGCAAAAGACCTGCTTAATGCCTGGACAAGATTTTTTTGTACATTATCTTCCGCAAAGTCACGTAAAATATTGTCTTAATTCTCAAAACCCTTCGTCATTTTAAAACACTGGGGATAAAACTTTGTAATGATGACATCAATCAGGAATCTCTCCCTTGGAAGATCATAAGAGAGAACAAATCAAAATTTGAGAAAAATTAATAACGGCCCGGCATTAAAGGAAAACAGCAAGCTGTAAGTCTGGCATTTTGAATTCTTTTTTCCGCTTTTTAATGCTATTAGCGAGCTAATCCACCTTGCTAGGTGTGTCAACTTTAACCCTTAGTTTAATCATTGGATAGTTCTCATCAAACTTCGAGCAACAGAGTCTGGGTTTATTCCGTATATTAGGACGATTTAATCGTGGCTTAGTGTCACTCAATTCCTTTTTGAACAACCAGGGCTTGGAGATATAACATCAACATATGCAACGATATATCTATTGTACAGAAAGGATAAAACCAGTTCCAAACGTATTTCAAATTGCTGCACACAGTGTTTCCACCTAAGGTTGCTAGAAAGTGCAAGTAGATCCATTGCTAATAAATGAAAATGATTTTCTTGCATCTTATTATTAACTGGTAACCATATTGAAGGTCTTTCATTGAAATGAAACTTATACCAGATTGTTATCTCCCTGATTGCAGCTTCCTTCTGTAAACAGAGAATCATTAGCTGTCATTGAACTCCCTGATGTGCTCTTGTCTCCATATTGGCAACAACGAAAAAATCTGTTAAAAGCGCGCCTGTAGTCTGACTTATAGAACGAGTAAATTAAAGGATCTGCTAATGCATTACCCACTAGTGAATAAAGAGACGCATCGAGAAAAGCAATTGGAACCAAGTCGGGATAGCCGATCGCGACGAAAACGTTTATTATGATTAAAGGCAGCCAACAAACTGCGAATGTCAATCCTACGAGAGCGAAAACTTTGGCTGCCTTTACTTCTGTTGAAATGTTCACTGATAGCCTCTTTGACAGTTGTCGGGGAAGCCTGATTGGTTGTGAATTGTTTACTATTCTTGCATTTGTCTCTGACATCTCAATCATCCATTTTACCTGACGCCGTGTAGCACGAAATATTTTGCTGTACGCCCAGCAAATCAAAACTGAACAGATTGTGACAATAGTAACCAAGACTCCTTGGTAAATACGCTCTGCCGATAGCTTGATACCGAGCCGATACTCCCAAAATATTGGTATTATTGCCAGCAAGAATGGTATTGTCCATACTAGTGCTAAAATCTTGTACACAACTGCTCTTGTTACGTTCGATCTGTAAGAAAGGGGCTTTAAAACCGCTTGGTATCTATCCCACGTAATGCCACAGAAATTGAAAAGATACGCGAAAAGGATGTAAGCAATGATGTACGGGCTTATAGCCAAGCCAGCTAGATAGGTCGGCAGGAACACCGTGGCGACCATTAGATCGCTTATCGCCAAACTAACAATGAAGGTGTTAGTAATCGTTCGAAGTCTGTGGTATCGGCAGAAAAGTATACAGACAAGTGCATTGGAAACCACAACTGCGCAGCCTATCACAGTCAGGGAAATGATGGGAGGTAATTCGAGGTCCAACGAGGTATCAGCAGTTTTCTCGATCGTCTTCGAGGAGGTGGTGAGGTTGTCGTCAGAGTGATTTTCCTCCACTAGTTCCGCCATTTTAGGCAGGTTTTTTTTTTCCTTTTTTTTTTTCTCCTTTGTGATAAGATGTTCGATTTAAACAAATACAGTAGCGACTCGTCTTTGCTTTGGCCACTTTTTCTTTCACTACTGAGCCCAGAATTTAAACAACACTTTGAAAAACGTGAGGTATACAGAAATGTTGCAGTTAAGCCTTCGAGTAAAGGAAATGAAAATAAACATCCCTCTCGACCTTTATCAAGTAAACACGTTTTGTACTGTGAGTAAATATGCTCTAATTTTGTTTCAAAGTATATGTTAATTTGTGCCAGAAGGCCTTCGTTAATTAAACCTTATTTCATTTTCATCCAATGGTAATGTCCATTTAGCTAGCTGCTTTGACGAGTTGTTATTTCCCTTTGTCATCTGTACTCTTTGATTCTGAACAGCTGGAAAAACTCGGATCGAGAATACTTTCTTTCCCGTTATTTTCCAAGGAGAAATCGTCAAAAAAAAGATAGAATTCAAGCAGGTCAAAAAATATCGCAATTAAAAGTCAGGAAAAACAAGACATCGTGCAGCTACAGGGCAAGGAATTGAATAAATTTCCGTTTCTTTCATCAATTTCAAGGGAAGATAAATACAATTTGGGGTGATTTTAGTACGAAAGGACAATTCTTTGTGATCGTAATCAGTACTTTTTCTTTTGTTTGATGTTTCATAAAACCCTGCGATCAACACTGATTAAAATGATCCTCAAACCCCATTTAACGTTTTTCGTTTTTTTTGTTCTTGGGTGATAAATTTTGCAACCAATAGAGCCTTTTCTCTGCGATTTCTAGCATTCTTAATTTTACGCTTATTTTGCTTAAAATAATTGAATTCAGAATTTTTAGTATTGTATATATTATATAGGGAGGTCGCGTACCAAATGCAAGCAGTTTGATTTTTCCCACTGACTGTCAATTAATATTCATGTGATCCACACAAATGGCCTTATTGCCCGGAGCCCTTCCGACTAGACATAAACGAAAAGATAATTTCACCAAAAAAATATGAATACAAGAGGAATGTTTGAAAACATTAATTACACAAGCAACTTACATAAATCAATTTGCAATTCTATTTGGTCCGTGGCAACGGTGCAATATATTCTCTTTTAGAAATAAAACGCAAGCTTGTATGTTTGGATAGAATAATTTGCCTGGAATTAACACTTGCCAATAAAAGACAAATTTCAATTGAAGAAAAAAAAAGCCGCCAGGTTGTGTATAGCTCATTACGATTGAAGGCATACAATTCACTAACGGAAAGTAGATTCTTTTTCAAAAAAAGTGTTGTAATCCTACAAATTAAAGAAAGAGAAATGAACATGTCTTCATGCTTTTATCGCAAAGTAAGCAAGAAAAAACACATGTACCTTCAACACCCTTTTTGGCAGGGGGATCTTTTTTACCCAGAGCTCTGTAAATGCGTGCAAAAAGGGAGGAAAGCGACATTACAGGTCCCTAATGCTTTTGTACAAAAATTTCGTGCATCCACATATGTGTGTTTTGCTTATCTGTACTTGAATCTGGTAAATGTAGCTCGTTAGAGCAGTTCTGAGACTAGTGAATTCTTCAGTTTTGATTAGAAAAAATATCTAAAAAGGTATAAACAGTTAGAGTTTTAGTACGGGTTTTTTATTAGAATTTGAAAGGTATCTATGATTTTACTGTTTAAATTTGTCTTATTTGTTTTGGAAGCTAAAGAACCAGGTGATCAAAAGATCTAATTATCAAATTTTATTTGATAATTTTGTTTTAACAGAATTGTAGTCTTATTTGTTTTTTGGTGCATGGAGATTTAAGCTAAAAATCCAAAAAGTGTATAAACTCGGACTGCTCGAGAAGACCACAATTATGCATAACTTATCAGGTGTCCTTATTTTATTTTTAGCGGCAAAAACAATGTTGTAGTGCGATTTTTTGTTTCGTTTTGAAATAAAGGGCGCCATTTAAAAAAAAAAACTCGAGCTTTGTGCCGGCCGTACTTTCCAAAGGATTTCACTTGAGAGTTCTGAGGTTTGCTGAGGACTACATCAAAAGGCTAAAGAACAAATCAACTGTCAATTAATAGTGAGATTTTTTTTTATTAATTCTCAGCTTTTTGTAACTGACACCATACATTCACAATCTCCTTACTTTTAATTTAGCAGTAGTGCTAATAGGGTCGATAATTCAAATATTGAATCAAACAGTACAAATTATACAAGATCTCGGCAGGCGGGAGGGAGACTAGATGGCTATTGGCTCGTTTGGACAAAGACATCACCTAGTACAGAAGGGAACACGACGTTGTGACCGGCAAATTTAAAATCTTCTAGAACGCGTACCTTCATTTTTCTACAAAAATATTTTTTTTAAGTATATAATATGTTATTTTGTAAATTAAAATAAGCCCGAGGCTGAGGTTTTGAAAAAATGTAATGTTGTGTTGAAAACTTGTAAATATAATGCAGTTACATATGTGCTTTGAATTGAACGCTACAACATTCTTCTTGCAAGAAGCTGTCCTATCAGTTCCCATTGCCAGTAGTCTGGCTCCAAAATTATCTCAACTAAAATTATATTTACAAGAATATTCAGCCTAAAATTGCAGAAAATATATTTTCATAAGAATATTAAGCCAAAGGCGAAAAACCCACTATTCTTAAACCAAAAATAATCGCGTGGTAGAGCTCAATAAGTTGACCCCAAAGTGCGAAAATAAATAAAATTAAAAGATTGAAACGACACACGTCTTAATCAAAACTTTGCTTGAATAATCACAAATGATTTCTCGGCTTAGATTGTTTTTGTTAACGCCGGTCGAAAATTAATTAATTCCGTCCTTTTTTCGTTTTCTTTAATCTATATTGGGGTGCAATCTGCTTAAGAATGAAAAATCTAGAAATGTATGACATGCATAGGTCATGTGGGTGCAATTTGTTACACTTAAAATTCCCTCTTTGAGAGAAAACAATCGATAGTCACCCACCGACTTTGCACGTTAATTAAAGGAGAAGAAATAGCGTCGATTTAATTTCTTTGAAATTGGAACTCAGGTTTAGGACTTTCTGGAGTGATAAAAGCGCTTCATAATTATAAGCTTTTCTTTCTACGTAAAGAAGTGGAAATACTGAGTGCAACGGATGAGCCTTTCTTTTGTTTCTGAAGTATTTTAATTCAGGTTGTTTATAAGAAGGAGATAAAATATTGAGACGAAAATACGGCACGCTTGGTTGTTCTGCATTTTAATTGATTCCACAAAAAGAGTATATATAGATTTTGCCTGTGCGTAAATACAAGGCAATAACCCCCATGCCGATTCCTCCTGGAGGATGAAACTGAATTTCATTTAGCTGTCAGCGAAATGAAATTCCACAATTCAATATTAAGCACGTAGTTTAACGATATTTAAGCAATAGAAAACGTTTTCCGTGTTTGCATACCCTGATATAAAAAACGAGAGGAGAGAGAATTGGGAGAATTCAAGACAGTTATGCAAACCCTCGACTTCGTCTCGGGTTTGCATAACTGTCGAGAATTCTCCCAACCCCTCGAGTGTTTATATCAGGCTATGCAAACGCAGGAAACAAGTTTTCTATTGTTTATATAAAATATTTCTCAAAATTAATTCGGCAAATGAAGGGACATTTTGTTTATTAACTTCTTGATCTAAAAAGGATTTTCTCAATACACGCTTTAGACAATTATCTTTCCTATTATCCAATCAAAACGCGCATCTGATAACGCACGAACCAAAGAAGTCACAATGTTTGCCAAATTCGCCAGCGAGCAAGCGAGCGCTGTGTGAATGAAAGCGATATCAGCTTTGAATCCTTCTAAATCTTTGGTGAAAACAGAAGAAATTTTCAAAATATTTACGACTCTGTAAGGAAAGAATTTCAAGATGAAATCACTGTCCTTGATCGCTCTTGAAAGTAACGCGAACTTGCCCGATTTGGCAGCCCGAGAAGATAGATGAGAAGTTGCATGGCTTATCGTGCCTTGTGAAGTTTTGCTGGTTTGGAATCATAGCACAAGCAGGCAGGGTTGCGTTTATGCAGTTAAGTCGAAGGGCATGAAATCCACCATTCTGGTGAGCTGTCTGGTACATTCTTCCAAGTTTTAATGGTCATTTTTTGAACATATGACAGCCAAAATACGGCAACCGATCGGCCGTGTAAAATTTGATTTGAACAGATTTTGCATTCGCAGTCTGTAGCATATAGTTCGCGATTAATTTTATTGTACATCTTTTTTAAAAAACAGAATGTGATTTTGAGAATTTTGTTGTAGCAATTAAATGCAAAAATTACCTTGAAAAACGTTTACTGCGTATTTTGTTGCATAATATTTTGTTGTCATCGCTTGAGCTCCCTCTGGTGGTTTCCATTTTTCATATAAAGCTTGGTTTCCATATAGCCGTCTTTATTGTACCTGTCATCCGACTTGGATGAAAATATGGAAACACTCATGCGATTATCCGAAACGACCCATGCGACAGCAGCGACACGGTCGTCCCGAAAAATGGAAACCGCCAGAGACGACTATACACAAACCAGGCTTAACGCAGGTTTTTTTTGTTTTACACGCGGCACAACAAGACGATTTCATTGATGAAGCCCCTGTTGCATGTTGAAACTTTTAGGTGAAACTTATGTGCAACGGCGCTGTGAAACAAGTTTCAGCAAGCGTTGCAAAGTGTAACATGGTCGGTTTCGTGAAACCTTTTTTGAACTTCCGGTGCGAGACAAGTATCACGTCACGCAGAACCGCTGTCTATTTCTGCAACAGTCGCAACCATTGCACTGTTGATAAAATCAAGAGTTTCACCGTACAACACCACCTAGTGTGGTCTCGCTCGGTCTTGTTGCGCTACGCCAATCAGAAACCAGAACAACAAATTTAGAAAACAGTTTCAATGTTCCCGAACAAGTTTCGACTTTTAATGTCACACGGTGCAACCCCGGCTAAAACCTTTTTTGCAACGCTGTTGCACATATGTTTTAGGTAAAAGTTTCAACTTGTACTATTAAGAAGAAAGCTCACTTTTTGTCACTGTTGTTTTTATATATTTGTGGCTGTTTCTTAATTACATTTTATAGTATTCACTTAGGAGTCGCAAGAAATTGTACTTGCGGAAAGATATAGATCTGTAATGATCAGCACTGAAGCGCCTTGAAATGAGAGCATAAAGGCATACCAGCTGCAAACAATGGAAAATAAGAAAGGTCAATAGCTGTTCCTTCATTATCTTTACAAAATCATTTTTCAACAATTTGGGACGCGTTGTTATACAAAATATGAAGTAAGACGTGTTCTGGTGAATACCGCTAACCGGTAATGCCCTATGGCAAAAGGTTCTTTCGAAAACCCTCTCGAAAACATTTGTTTTCTGCCATCTGGGCTCCATAATTTGAGGTAAAATGATTGGCTTATCGACGTCTGCTCTGAATGTTGCATTTTCCCGTCGTTTGGAGTAAATGGTTTCGTTTGTTTGAGGAGTACGGAAAAAGGCAAAGGTGGAAACTTGCGCGTTTGTTAAAGTCAAGTCGGCTTGCTTTGGTACGATCAAACCTGACTTCAGTGAGCTGAAACAGGGAAATGGGCTGCTGCTGGAGATGAAGAATAAGACCAGCTGGAAGACAAGGTTCAGAGGACTGGATTTCTGAATAATACGAGTGCTATGCGGAAATAACCAGCTCTTTCAAGACGAGTCAAAAATTGGAGAAACGAAGCAAACGGAAAGTAAGCTACAGTTCCACTCAGTTTGTTTCAAAATTCATAGTCATAAACGATTGTTTTCAGTAGAAATTTACCCAACAGACAATATTCTTTTGATCTGATGGCTCTCTCGGTCTTCTTCTGGTTTTTCTAGAGAACTGAGGAAATTTTAATTTTAGCACCATTTAAGAAACCTGATTTTCATGTTGTTTTTGCTGATTGCCCTGAGAACAAAATAAACCCGCCCCGCAGAAAGTTTTACAGATTTAGTAACTGGAATATTTGTTGTGAACTATCCATGTAGTTCCAGTTCTAGAACTGGTGTACTTTTAGAGAAACTGAGAGAAACATAATGCTTGTTTTATTCACAAATTTAAATGGTGGAAACACTGTGTAATTAGTTGGCCGTTTATTCCACGTACAATCTATGTAATAAAAAGCCACATACATGGTGGGAACCTATGATAGTTGTTTAACATTTGGTGGTTGCAAGTGCAAAGCAAAAGTCCCCATTTGGAAGACTGGGAAGGAACCATGGCGGACGGACGTGTTCTTCGCGCTCTGTGATTCCTTAGTTAAGAAGATTCATACTTGGCCATTTAAGTTCGCTCAAATGCGACCAGTAATGTCTTTTTAACATCAACACAACCTGAAATTGAAACAATTGTTGCTTGCTGCTTGTTCTTATGTTAAAACGCTCGGAACGTTCGTCAAGTCCAAGCTCCGCCGACAGGCCAACTCCGAAACGAAACAAACAGAAGAGC